>CM059804.1:8319227-8479227 GCA_030435695.1 Brachymystax lenok tsinlingensis | reverse complement strand
GGGTTGAGTCTCGGGCTGAGACTGGGGCTGAGGAAGAGGTTGAGGCTGGGGCTGGGACTGAGACTGGGGCTGAGGCTGGAACTGCGGTTGGGACTGGAGTTGGGACTGGAGTTGAGGCTGGAGCTGAGTCTGGGACTGAGACTGGGACAGGGGGTTGAGTCTGAGATGGGGCTGAAGCAGAGGCTGGAACAGGGGCTGGGGTTGGGACTGGGGGTTGAGGCTGGGGCTGGGGTTGGGGCCGAGCCTGGGGCTGAGGCTGGGGCTGTGGTTGGGGCCGAGGTTGGGGCTGGGACTGGGGCAGAGGTTTTGGTTGGGATTGGGGTTGAGGTTGGGGCTATGGCTGGGGAGGGGCTGGGTCTGAGGTTAGAGCTAGGGCTGGGGCTGAGGTTGGGACTGGGGGTTGAGGTTGGGGTACTGTGACTTGAGGAATGGTGCTGATCTTAGGTTGAGGTTTAGAGACTCTGTCGTCTCTCTGTGTCTCTGGCCCTACCTGAACCTAGCCTTACATGGCCCTAGTCCTACCTGAACCTAGCCCTACCTGAACCTAGCCCTACCCTCTCTACATCCCCCTCTCTACATCCCTCTCTACATCCCCCTCTCTACATCCCTCTCTACATCCCCCTCTCTACATCCCCCTCTCTACATCCCCCTCTCTACATCCCTCTCTCTACATCCCTCTCTACATCCCTCTCTACATCCCCCTCTCTACATCCCTCTCTACATCCCCCTCTCTACATCCCCCTCTCTACATCCCTCTCTACATCCCTCTCTCTACATCCCTCTCTACATCCCTCTCTACATCCCCCTCTCTACATCCCCCTCTCTACATCCCTTTCTCTACATTCCCCTCTCTTCATCCATCTCTCTACATCCACCTCTCTACATCCCTCTCTACATCCCTCTCTCTACATCCCTCTCTCTCTATCCCTCTCTACATCCCTCTCTACATCCCTCTCTCTACATCCCTCTCTACATCCCCCTCTACATCCCTCTCTCTACATCCCTCTCTCTACATCCCTCTCTCTTCATCCCTCTCTACACCTCTCTCTCTACATCCCTCTCTACATCCCCCTCTCTACATCCCTCTCTCTACATCCCTCTCTCTACATCCCTCTCTCTACATCTCTCTCTACATCCTTCTCTACATCCCCCTCTCTACATCCCTCTCTACATCCCTCTCTACATCCCCCTCTCTATACATCCCTCTCTCCCCCATCTACATCCCTCTCTACATCCCTCTCTACATCCCTCTCTCTACAACCCTCTCTACATCTCTCTCTACATCCCCCTCTCTACATCCCTCTCTACATCCCTCTCTACATCCCTCTCTCTACATCCCTCTCTACATCCCTCTCTCTACATCCCTCTCTCTACATCCCTCTCTACATCCCTCTCTACATCCCTCTCTCTACATCCCTCTCTCTACATCCCTCTCTACATCCCTCTCTCTACATCCCTCTCTACATCCCTCTCTCTACATCCCTCTCTACATCCCTCTCTACATCCCTCTCTCTACATCCCTCTCTCTACATCCCTCTCTACATCCCTCTCTCTACATCCCTCTCTCTACATCCCTCTCTCTACATCCACCTCTCTACATCCCTCTCTCTACATCCCCCTCTCTACATCCCTCTCTACATCCCTCTCTACATCCCCCTCTCTACATCCCTCTCTACATCCCTCTCTACATCCCTCTCTCTACACCCCCTCTCTACATCCCTCTCTACATCCCTCTCTACATCCCTCTCTCTACATCCCTCTCTACATCCCTCTCTACATCCCTCTCTCTACATCCCTCTCTACATCCCCTCTCTACATCCCTCTCTACATCCCTCTCTACATCCCTCTCTCTACATCCCTCTCACATCCCTCTTTCCACCCCCCCTCTCTCTACACGCCCCTCTCTCTACATCCCTCTCTACATCCCTCTCTACATCCCTCTCTACATCCCTCTCTACATCCCTCTCTACATCCCTCTCTACATCCCTCTCTACATCCCTCTCTCTACATCCCTCTCTACATCCTTCTCTCTACATCCCTCTCTACATCCCTCTCTACATCCCTCTCTACATCCCTCCCTACACCCCTCTCTACACCCCTCTCTACACCCCTCTCTCTACATCCCTCTTTCCACCCCCTCTCTCTACACCCCCCTCTCTCTACACGCCCCACTCCCTACATCCCCCTCTCCCTACATCTCCCTGTCCCTTTCTCCATCTCAGTTTGGCTCATCACCAGGGACAGCTGGAGAGGTGGGTCTCCCAGTTCCTCTCAGTTTAGCCTGGTGCCCAATCACACGCACACACACACACTCACAGGCATACACACACACACACCCGTGAGTCTTTGATCCGCTACCAACAACCCTAACAGTCAGGACCTCCGTGCCAGACCAGGGGCCCCGAGCACTCAGTCTCCCCCACCTCAGAGCCCTGACGCTGGGCAGCGGGAGGTGGGATGCCCCCTGGCACTGGAGCTATGTGGTAGGTAGCCAAAGCCAAGACTGGAGGGTGAGCCAGGCTCACTGAGAGACAAGCCAGAAAGGGGGAAAGGGAGTGTGTGTGTGAGAGAGAGAGAGAGAGAGAGAGAGAGAGAGAGAGAGAGAGAGAGAGAGAGAGAGAGAGAGAGAGAGAGAACTCCATATTCCGGGCAGGTTTTTCATGTGAAATCTTCATGATGCCAAAGGGGTAGATTGAGACATTAAACTGAAGCTGGCTAGAAATGGAAAATGCACACACTCCAACACACAGACCCCCACACTAGAAGCATATTCGCTGTACTCCAACACACCAACACACAGACCCACACACTATAGGCCCAGCATCACATACCCCCCACACGAGAAGCGTATCCGCTGTAGTCTCTGTATCCTACAGATGTATAATCTTCATTTGCAATGCAGGAAATGTTAAACTTGTAGTGTATTAGAGGTTTAAAACGGCTTCTGAAGTTTGTATTTTCCAGTTCGTAAGATCATAAATCTGTTGAAAGCTCTATGTGTGTCCCAATAGTACCCCATTCCCTATTTAGTGCCCTACTTTTACCTGCTCTGGTCAAAAGTAGGCAGTAAATTTGAGACGATATGTCACATAGCACCCTATGCATCAAATGGAACACTTCTAGCAATCATTCATAAACTAATTCATGTACCACTGTGGATCTACGGACTGAGAGAGAGAGAGAGAGAGAGAGAGAGAGAGAGAGAGACTCATTCATACGCTACACTCTTAGAAAATGTAAGGTGCTATCTAGAACCTAAAATGTTTTTTCAGCTGTCCCCATGAGGAGAACCCTATGAAGAACAATTTTTTGGTTCTTCTTGAACTAAAAAGGATTCTACCTGGATCTCATATGGGGACAGAACCCTTTTGGAACCCTTTTTTCTAAGAGTGTAGCTTTGAGATTAGCTCATTAACTCTCCTCACTGAGGAACACACGCAGTAGAATGCAGACGCAGTACAGCTTCAAAGCCTTTTCTTCTGTCAGATTGGATATGTGCCAGTCTCTTTGGTGTCCCAAATGGCACCCAATTCCTTGTATTGTAAAGCAGCGCACTAGATAGGGAATAGGGTGCAATATGGGTTGCTCCCTTCATGTCTACTCCGCTTTGTCAACAGGCGGTCTTAGAGGACTCCCCCGAGACAGAAAATCCCAGCTTTGTGTGTGTGTGTGGGTGTGTGTAGGTATGTGTGTGTGAAGTGTGTGTGTGTGTGTGCCTGTGTGTGTGTGAAGTGTGTGTGTGTATATATGTGTGTGTGTGCGTATGTGTGTGTGTGTGTGTGTGTGTTTTGTCTTCTCCTACCTTTTCCTGTTTATTCAGGGGACTAAGCACTACAAAGCCAGATAACTTTTAAACAATTAGATTAGCATAAATATGCCCAAATTATGCACGCAGATTTAAGTCTCTCTGTTTTCCTGTGGAATCTAGTGAATTATTCAGAGTATACAAATATTGGTTAAATTAAATCTACACAATCACAAACAAATATGGTTTAATTCATGTCCAGACACATGGGAGAGGAACATATGCAGCGTTAGTAGGTTAGGCAACGTAAGTAAGGTTGCAAAATTCAGGTTATTTCCCACAAAAGTCTCCGGTTTCCCAGAAATCCCAGTTGAAAAATTCCTGGAATTAGGAGGGAATAAGCAGTAAATCCAGGAATCCTCGAACCAGGATTTCTGGAATCCTGGGAATTTTGGGAACATTTCCAGAATTTGATTACAAACCTTATTAAGTGTAAGGAAAGGTACAGATAGGGTGGCTCTGGTGGCTGGTATTCCTTCATTTTGGATCAAGCAGTTGCAAAGCAAAAGCCCTTTACTTAATGGGGCTATCCTGCAACTGGGGAGTGAAGACACTCTAGACATCAATCAATCAGATGGCGGATGGGTGAATGTTGAACACAATCTCACATTGACACACACACACACACACACACACACACACACACACACACACACACACACACACACACACACACACACACACACACACACACACACACACACACACGTATACTCTTCTTGACTTCAGCTCTGGCTAAGGAAATCACTAAATTCATAACTTTCTCCCTTTCTCTCTCTCTCCCCTCTCTCTCCCCTGTCTCTCCCCCCTCTCTCTGGCCAGCGGGCACCCCTCCTCTCCTGGTATAATGTGCCACCTGCCAGTCTGCCCACTGCCAGCCTATAGACCCAGACCACATCACTAACAGGCAGACAGACAGACAGAAAGGCTGACAGGCAGACAGAAAGGCAGACAGGCAGGCAGGCAGACAGGCAGGGATGCAGACAGACAGGCATACAGACAGGCAGGCAGGCAGACAGGCAAGGATGCAGACAGACAGGCATACAGACAGACAGGCAGGCATACAGACAGACATACAGACAGGCCGGCCCGGCATACAGACAGACAGGCAGACAGACAGACAAACAGAAAGGCAGACAGACAGAAAGGCAGACAGGCAGGCAGGCAGGCTTGCAGACAGACAGGCATGCAGACAGACAGGCATACAGACAGATAGACAGACAGGCAGGCATGTAGGCATTTCGACAGACAGGCAGACAGACAGACAGACAGACAGGCATGCAGGCATACAGACAGACAGACAGACCACAGCCCAGAATAACAATTATGTTCCTCTCTCTCCTCCTTTTTCATCCTTTCCTTTCCACTCATTTTTCATGCCAGCCGAGATGAAAGTCGTTTCCGTCTTGGGGTCGTGGGGTGCGAGGTCCTTCGATCAGTCTCTCCTGTCCTGGCACATACCCACAGGGCGCTACCCGACCCATATGCCAGGCCGGAACACAACACTACTGGACCAGACTGGACTGGGCTGACACACTCAAACACACACACGGGCACGCAAACACATAAGAGCACCGCACCCACGCAGGTACGTACACACACACACACGCACGCACACACGCACACACACACACACACAATCAGACAGACACACAGACACACACACAGACCCACAGACACACACACAGACCTACAGACACAAACAGACTTGTACTGGGCAGGGCTGGAGGTAAGTGGAGTGGGCCAGGTGGACCCTAGCCATTTCTCTTTCTGTTTGTGTGTCTGAGGAAGGATTGATTAGGATGTATGTTGTGTAATGATCATTCACTGACTAGCATGATGTGTGTAATTACCCAGAATAGAACATGATTAAGAAGTCAGTGTAATCAGAGAGATATACAGTGTGTAGCTTGGCTTTTGATTGGTGTTATTAATATATACAATTCGTTTATGAATTCTATAAAATATTAATTAATACTGTAAATGGTTCTAAATAGGCTTTCTGCTCAATAACAGCGCCACACCTGCACTCTGTCTATCCAGTGAGGCTAAGGAGTATTTGGAAGGGCAGTGGTGTGTGTGTGTGTGTCAAATCAAAGTGTATTTGTCACGTGCGCCGAATACAACAGGTGTAGACCTTACAGTGAAACGCTGACTTACAGGCTCTAACCAACAGTGCAACAGTGTGTGTGTGTGTGTGTGTGTGTGTGTGTGTGCTCCTCTATATACAGATCGTTCTGAAAGTATTCAGACCCCTTGACTTTTTCCACATTTTGTTACGTTACAGCCTTGTTTTAAATTGATTACATCGTTTTTGGTTGGGCTGAAATAGACACATGACCCTGAAAGGCAGGAAAACTCCCCTTTCACCTCTTTCTCCCACTCTCCCCCTCTCTCTCTTTCTGTCTCCCCCATATATGGTTCTGTCTCTCCATTACAGTGAGTTCAGCCCGAGAGAAAGACAGACAATCAGCTACATATTACACAGACCTACCTGACAAGACAATCAGCTACATATTACACAGACCTACCTGACGAGACAATCAGCTCCATATTATACAGACCTACCTGACAAGACAATCAGCTCCATATTATACAGACCTACCTGACAAGACAATCAGCTCCATATTACACAGACCTACCTGACAAGACAATCAGCTCCATATTATACAGACCTACCTGACAAGACAATCAGCTCCATATTATACAGACCTACCTGACAAGACAATCAGCTCCATATTACACAGACCTACCTGACAAGACAATCAGCTCCATATTATACAGACCTACCTGACAAGACAATCAGCTCCATATTATACAGACCTACCTGACAAGACAATCAGCTCCATATTACACAGACCTACCTGACAAGACAATCAAGACCATATTACACAGACCTACCTGACAAGACAATCAGCTCCATATTACACAGACCTACCTGACAAGACAATCAGCTCCATATTATACAGACCTACCTGAATAGACAATCAGCTACATATTACACAGACCTACCTGACAAGACAATCAGCTCCATATTATACAGACCTACCTGACAAGACAATCAGCTCCATATTACACAGACCTACCTGACAAGACAATCAGCTCCATATTATACAGACCTACCTGACAAGACAATCAGCTCCATATTACACAGACCTACCTGACAAGACAATCAGCTCCATATTACACAGACCTACCTGACAAGACAATCAAGACCATATTACACAGACCTACCTGACAAGACAATCAGCTCCATATTACACAGACCTACCTGACAAGACAATCAGCTCCATATTATACAGACCTACCTGACAAGACAAAAAGCTCCATTCAACCAGACTACACCCACTTTAAGTTTGCTTCCAAAATGACACACCATTCCCTACATAGTCCCTTAGGCCTTGGTGAAAGAAAGTGCACTAAACAGGGAATAGGGTGGCATTTGGGACAGAGTCTAAAGTCTAAATCAACTTCCCTATTTTACATTGCTCCCCATTATGCCTAAATAATCCTTTAAAACCCATCCAGGTTGTTCCAGTCATTGAAATTGATCACTGAACTGTGAGTAATCCAGACATTGCAATAGATCACTGAGCTATGAATAATCCCTGTTTAATTGGGTAAACAGGGACCAATTTCGGTAAATCAGCTTGGTCACATCCCATCGGCCTGGTCACCTCACCCTGGTTGGCTGGAGCATGACTAATCAACAGGGAATTACTCAGACATAATCCTCATTATGAGTGTCACAGTGTAGGGTATGAGCACCAGTGCAGTCTAGTGACAAATGACAGTCTAGTGACTAGCGACACAAATTACAGCCTTTTGACTGGCAACAGTCTAGCAACAAACGGAGATCTAGTAACAAACGACAGTCTTGCAACTTTATAATGACTCTGGGGTGAGGCAGTGTCTGTAGGAGAGGAGAGGATATAAGAGGAGAGAAGAGGAGAGGAGATGAGAGGAGATGAGAGAAGAGGAGAGGAGAGCCTACCAGCTGTGGCTGTGATGCAGGAGTGAGGCATGCCCCCATTACATCTCCTCATTCCTGCTTCCTCTCACCCCTTAATTTCTCCTCCAATCCATCACCAAGGCAGGCCCAGCTGGACCACAGTGTTCCATCAATGAGAACCCCGCTCCAGCGACTGCTATGCTCTGGCAACGGCACCTCACGGCAGGGCCGCATTCGAGTTTCTACTGTTGGGACTACTCCATTGGTAACTTAAAATGCACAAGAATAAGGAGGACAGATGTGAAGGGTTGACAGAGGAAGATTGGTTATTTTGTTTTTCAGAATGGGGAAAGACAAAAGACAGCTCAGCAAACCAAAATTGGTTTTGTGAAAGTTCCCTGAACAAATATTCTCATAACACAAAAAACTGTCCAGTCGTGGTGAAGATTAGGGCTTTTGCGGTGACCGTATTACCGCCACACCGGCGGTCCCGAATCATGAAGGCAGTCAAATTCCATGTGACCGTTTAGTCAGGGTAATTAGGCTTCTCCAAGCTCTGATGCTACTTGTCATTAGTAGCCTACCAAACTTGCTAATTGCCTAGTACTCCGCACTCTATTGTCCCTCTAATCACTCTGACATCAATGCAAATGTATTAAAAAATCTAATCCAACACTTCACAAGAGCCCATGAGCTCAAGTCGCGCAAACATTTTTGTAGGCTATGCAATTGTGTGAGAAACAGAGTGATGGCCTCTACTAAAAAGAGGAGGCTCCCATCAGCTTTCTATAGGCTAGGCCTACTATATTTATTTCTCAACTTTCCTAATATTAAACACATTGCTCATATTTACAACAGGAATATAGCCTACCTGGCTGGCATGAAAATAAACCAAGGGGAAAAGCATCCTCCATTCGCTATTTAAGTGCATTGATGACATGCATTTTTCCTGCTGCCCCCTCATACAAGTGTATGATAATGGTCCATTATAAATCAAAACAAATTTCACATACATTATTTAGTATATTTTATTTATTTTTTATTTCACCTTTATTTAACCAGGTAGGCAAGTTGAGAACAAGTTCTCATATGTAAAGACAAGATTAAATCAAGAATAGTCTGATGGGTGACAATATTACTCAATAATATTTTATCACTTGTGAATGATGTCCAGCATAAGAAACACTGCCTTCTTTGTTGTTGTTGACTTTTTCAAATCATAGTCACACACCTCATGTAGCCTATCCCATAGGTCTATATGTTTCAATAAGGTTTGTAAAGTGGCCAAATAACTTCTTAAAATTAAGCACATTCATCCACTATACAAGGGGTGTAAAAGCCTAACTGGCATGCATAAGCAGCGCGTGAGTTTCAAGTTTGGGGAAGATCATTTTCACCATAAAAATGCACCTTTATAATGAAAGCATTACATGCATAGTTGCATTTGTGGTCACTTTTGATAAATGGTGTTTTCCCGCTAATGGCACATTTGTGCTTATAGCCTACTACCATGTGCACATTTCTGTGCTTATAATATGAAGAAATAGCCTAAAAGTTTGTCAACATTTTAAGCTAAACGTTCTGATCTGTTGCATCAGGCTCATTGTGTAAAAATGGTTTTTTGATGCTAGTGGATGTATTAATGTGGAATCTATTGCATCCCACAACTGTCCCAGACTGTTTTTGGAATATTTATTTCTCGCTCAGAATAGAATAGGTCGACTTTTGTACTATGGAGGATAGTAGATTGACATAGGCTAGTGCTTTTGCTGTTCGTTAAGCCTACTCATCTTGCTGGCTGACAAAAAGTACATGTGGATAGTTCTTCAAATATCTTCAATAAGCACCTTGAAATTGGATAAGGACGCACACAGTTGCGTCCGCGATGTGTCTATCTTCACATCAGCACTCAGGGAAAAGGGCACAACAGCCACTGTCCGCAAAAAGCATGGATTCTTATAGGGTGCATTACGGCTACACAAAGGGGATGCCGTCGTGATATTCCAGGCATTATCAAGTACTTGTCAAATTGTGAATGAGAGACTGATGTAGTGTGTACAGCCTGCGCAAATAACAAAGCAGAGCTCATGACTTTCAAGCAACTTTTTAGAGTCGCATCATGCAGCCTTACAAAGTATAAAAAATCTAAACACATAGCCCAATGTTTGTAGAACAACTAAAGTTACATGAATAACTCTAAATTAAGCATATAGGAATACTTATTTCTTTGATGACCGCTCAAAACAGAATAGCCACATGTCCACTCCCTCAAATCGAGAAAATATCCTTTCTATTTTATTCAGCTTTGTTCAATTGTATTCTTCATACTATAAAATAATGACACCGAATTCTAAGCAAATATTGTCTGCTAAATAAACTAGTGTAGCCCACAACCATTTGGCATAACCAGATCAGGAACTAACATAAGGACAACTCAGAGTACGCCATTCTGTTCTTCTGAAATAGAATACATCTTATTCATATCGTGCTTCTTTAGACCTGTCTAAAATAAATAATGGATTTATTGTGAAGCTGTAGGCTATATTACATGATTTTATTATACTTTTTATATGTAGATGTTCCAAAGGTCAGCATCAGAGGCTTGTAGGCTATGTGTGGAAGCCAGGAGATGCTAAATGTGTTTATGTTAATTAACTGTCAATTACCGTGAGACCCGTAATTGTCAATTACAGTGAGACCGGTAACAGTTTTTTGCTTGACAATGACCGGCTGACGAAATGTTTCATTAGGTTATAGGAACATTCTGGTGAAAACAATGTTCCCACAACTTGAAGAAATGTTTTTGGAACTTACAGTGCCTTGCAAAAGTATTCATCCCTCTTGATGTTTTTCCAATTTTGTTGCATTACAACCTTTAATATAAATGCATTTTTATTTGGATTTCATGTAATGGACTTACACTAAATAGTCCAAATTGGTGAAATGAAGAAAGAAATTACTTGTTTAAAAAGATGCAAATAAATTCTAAACTGAAAAGTGGTGCGTGCATATGTATTCACCCCCTTTGCTATGAAGCTCCTAAACAAGATCTGGTGCAACCAATTACCTTCAGACGTCACATAGTTAGTTTAATAATAATGTCCACCTGTGTGCAATCCAAGTGTCACATGATCTTTCACATGATCTTAGCATATTGCACCACAACAAACATGCCAAGAGAGGGCGGCCCACCAAAACTCAGACCGGGCAAAGAGACCAAAGATAACCCAGAAGGAGCTGCAAAGCTCCACAGCGGAAATTGGAGTATCTGTCCATAGGACCACTTTAAGCTGTACACTCCACAGAAGAGTGGCCAGAAAAAAGCCATTGCTTAAAGAAAAAAAATTGTGAACACCAAAAGGCACGTGGGAGACTCCCAAAACATATGGAAGAAGGTACTCTGGTCAGATGAGACTAAAATTGAGCTTTTTGGCCATCAAGAAAAACGCTATGTCTGGTGGAAACTGAACACCTCTCACCACCCCAAGAACACCATCCCGACAGTGAAGCATGGTGGTGGCAGCATCATGCTGTGGGGATGTTTTTCATCGGCAGTGACTTGGAAACTGGTCAGAATTGAAGGAATGATGGATGGCACTAAATACATGGAAATTCTTGAGGGAAACCTGTTTCAGTCTTCCAGCGATTTGAGACTTGGACAGAGGTTCACCTTCCAGCAGGACAATGACCCTAAGCATACTGCTAAAACAACACTCGAGTGGTTTAAGGGGAAACATTCAAGGGGAAACAAATGTCTTGGAATGGCCTAGTCAAAGCCCAGTCCTCAATCCAATTGAGAATCTGTGGTATGACTTAAAGATTGCTGTACACCAGCAGAACCCATCCAACTGCTGGAGCAGATTTGCTTGAAGAATGGGCAAAAATCCCAGTGGCTAGATGTGCCAAGCTGATAGAGACATACCCCAGGAGACTTGCAGCTGTAATTGCTGCAAAAGGTGGCTCTACAAAGTATTGACTTTGGGGGGTGAATAGTTATGCACGCTCAAGTTTTCAGTTTTTGTCTTATTTCCTGTTTGCATCTTCAAAGTGGTAGGCATGTTGTGTAAAGCAAATGATACAAACCCCCAAAAATCTATTTTAATCTATTTCAATACTTTTGCAAGCCACTACATTTATATGTTATCATCCTAATGTTAGAAAAAACTAGAACTTAATGGGAATCTTAGCTGATGTTCTGGGAATTTTCTGGGGAGGATCTTGGAAAGGGGAAAGATTCCTGATTTGGGATATTCCTGTCTGTTTTTCTACTACACCCCCTCCAGGAATCATGTCTTTCTTTCTCTCACTTCTTTTCTCCAAAACTATTGTCTATTGCTCGTTATTTGTCTTCCTCATTCAATTTTTCAAATGTACTTTTTCTCTCACTCTCTCTTTCACTCGCTATCTCATTATCTCTCTCTCTCACTCCCTTTTTTCTGGCAATAAAAATTCAGTGAATGAGAGCCCATTCTTAAAAAAATAATAATTACTCTCATGACAAATGACTTCCCAGGGTAAGAAGCAACACATGCTTTGCATTCTGTATGGTAGATTTCAAGATGGCTTCCCATACAGGAAGAGGGCTGAAGGAAGGACACAGAAGCTTGCGGGGAAACAGAACGGAACACAACAGCTGTCTGACAGTCACAAATGAGTAAACAAAGCCTGCGTGACTCAGCCATTCATTAGACCATAGGCAGCCATTGATGTTGTTATTGCTGTGGGTGGAGGGAAAATGAGGGGGCAAATGAAAGATTTTTTACTGATGGCGAAAAAAACGAAAAGAGAGAATAGCCTCCGCAGAAGACGTTGGATTCAATCAGTCGAGAGAACGTGCAAACACACACACAGAGAGAGAGAGAGAGAGAGAGAGAGAGAGAGAGAGAGAGAGAGAGAGAGAGAGAGAGAGACAAAGTGAGAGACAGAGAGAGAGAAAGAGAGAGAGACAGAGACAGAGCCCATTGCCCTTTATGCTTGTGAGGACTGGGGTCCGCTCCCCAACCACTGGAGCTATGTGGCACTGGAGCTATGTGGTAGGTAGCCAAAGCCAAGACTGGAAGGTGAGCCAGGCTCACTGAGAGACAAGCCAGAAAGGGGAAAATGGAGTGAGAGAGAGAGGGAGAGAGAGAGAGAGAGAGAGAGAGAGAGAGAGAGAGAGAGAGAGAGAGAGAGAGAGAGAGAGACAGACAGACAGACAGACAGATAGAGAGAGACAAAGAGAGAGACAAAGAGAGAGACAGAGAGAGAGAGAGAGAGAGAGAGAGAGAGAGAGAGAGAGAGAGAGAGAGAGAGAGAGAGAGAGACAGAGAGACAGAGAGAGAACCCATTGCCCTTTATGCTTGTGAGGACTGTGGTCCGCTCCCCAACCAATAATTCACAAAATGGGACAAACACCATATTGAGACTCTGCATGCAGAATTCTGCAAAAATATCCTCTGTATACAACGTAGAACACCAAATAATGCATGCAGAGAAGAATTAGGCCTATACCCACTTTTTATCAAAATCCAGAAAAGAGCCGTTAAATTCTACAACCACCTAAAAGAAAGCGATTCCCAAATCTTCCATAACAAAGCCATCACCTACAGAGAGATGAACCTGGAGAAGAGTCCCCTAAGCAAGCTGGTCCTGGGGCTCTGTTCACAAACACAAACACACCCCACAGAGCCCCAGGACAGCAACACAAATAGAACCAGCCAAACCATGAGAAAACAAAAAGACAATTACTTGACACATTGGAAAGAATTACAAAAAAAACAGAGCAAACTAGAATGCTATTTGGCCCTAACAGAGAGTACACAGTGGCAGAACACCTGACCACTGTGACTGACCCAAACTTAAGGAAAGCTTTGACTATGTACAGACTCAGTGAGCATAGCCTTGTTATTGAGAAAAGCCGCCGTAGGCAAACCTGGCTCTCAAGAGAAGACGGGCTATGTGCACACTGCCCACAAGATGAGGTGGAAACTGAGCTGCACTTCTTAACCTCCTGCCCATTGTATGACCACATTAGAGACACATATTTCCCTCAGATTACACAGATACACAAATAATTTGAAAACAAACCCGATTTTGACAAACTCCCATATCTACTGGGTGAAATATCACAGTGTGCCGTCACAGCAGCAATATTTGTGACCTGTTGCCACAAGAAAAGGTCAACCAGTGAATAGCAAACACCATTGTAAATACAACCCATATTTATGCTTATTTATTTTCCCCTTTGTACTTTAACCATTTGCACATCGTTACAGCACTATAAATATACATAATATGACATTTGTAATGTCTTTACTCTTTTGGAACTTGGTTGAGTGTAATGTTTACTGTTCATTTCTATTGTTTATTTCACTTTATTTCCCTATATTATCTACCTCACTTGCTTTGGCAACGTTAACATATGTTTCCCCTGCCAAAACAATTGAATTGAATTGAGAGAGAGAGACAGAGAGACAGAAAGACAGAGAGAGATAGAGGAAGTGGGGGGATAGATAGGAGAAACAGAGAGAGGAAGAGAGGGGGGTGGGAGAACGAGGGAGAGAGGAATGATAGGAGAGGGAGAGGAGGTATTTTCTATCTTGTTGAATTTGATACGTGAGATGTTTGTGCGTTACCTGGGAGTTGAGAGAAGTAGCATTATTAGTTGAAAGCTTGGATGAGAAAATGCTGAGTCTTTACCGCCGTGTTAAATGTAACATCTCCGCTTTTACAAAATCAAGTTGAAGTGAAGAGAGGGCTTGAATACATCTGTGAGAATGAGAAGAACTAAAACTAAATAAATACAGAGTGTAGAAGCATGGAAGGAGTCTTTAAAACGCTTCCCTTATGTTCGATTCTGCTATACACAATATATGTTCTGGGTCAGTTTGACACAGTACAGTAAGTACACCAAGCACATCTAAATGTGGCTGAGAATGTCCTCTTTCAGGTGCTCTTTTCCCTGGATCGACAGCCCCAATCGTTCAAACGTTAGAGACAAATGTTTGACGCGGGTAAAAATAATCATAAATCCGTCCGATCGTCAGTGTTTCCTATTTCGTTAATCCTAATTTGTCAAGACTCAGATTCAGCTCAACTTCAGGTAAGTGTTGCTCAGCCTCTGAACCTCATAGGGAAATCGCACCATTCCTTTGCAGGAAGCGGCTTGTTTCTAGGACACAAAAGTTACTGTATGTATGTCAAATTGTATCAAGGTCAAATCGTCAGTCAAATTGACACAGAACATCATGGATGTCCCTATTCTGGTACCGGGGAAAATTTAAATAATAATAATTACGTATTTCAGAAGTTTGAGACCCGTATTGAGTAGAGTAGATGAAGGGACATGGTGATGACCCTTCATCTGGTCATTTCTTTGTGTGATTTCAAACAAAACATAAGGGAAGGTTTTTAAAAACCTGAAATCCCAAGCTAGTGCTGTAGAAAGATAGGACACATCCATATTGTAGCTCAGTAGCTAGGAGATGGAGTGAGAGTACCAATCGTGGAAGAGAAGAGGACAGGAGACAAGGAGAGAAGAGAAGAGGAGACAAGAGATATTACTAGACAACAGGATTCCTCCAGAGCAGAGTTTGGCCACCGTACAGGTGTATTCCTCCCTGTGTGTGAGGTCAGACATATTCCTTCATGAGGGTGAGGTCAGAAGGTCACCAACAGCAGAAATGCGGTGAGATAGATAATGAGGGAGGGATTCTCCTCCACTAGCATCTGACTCACTAAGGAGGACAACTACTGTGGGTTTGAACTATGACTCTCTCTCTCTCTCTCTCTCTCTCTCTCTCTCTCTCTCTCTCTCTCTCTCCATCTTCCACCCATTTCTATCTCTCTCTCTCTCTCCCCAGCGTCTCTCTTTATCGTCCCCCTCTCTCTTTCTCCATCTCCACTCCCTCCTCTGTTCCCAGTCCCTGAGAATGTTTGACATAACACTGCTCTGTATCAAGGGCTTTCCAACCAGCTCAGTAGAAATACTAACATGAAAATGTGTGAGAGGAAAGCCATTAATTAGCGAGGAGCTGATGGGGCCATTTCCTCAACATTGCTCAGCCCGAGGACCAGCGAAGAATCAGGGAAGCATCAGGGAAGCCCAGCAGATTTGTCACACAGACACCACATGCTTGGTGGGACAAACACTTCTGGAAATTGACATAAGAAGGGAGGAGAAACACAGTCCCAGGGGTACTCTGCTCTGCACAGGAGGGGAAATCAACTTACTGTACTGGAGAGAGGGAAGGAGAGGTAGAGAGAGAGGGAAGGAGAGGTAGAGAGATAGAGAGGGAAGGAGAGGTAGAGAGATAGAGAGGTAGAGAGAGAGGGGGAAGGAGAGATAGAGAGACAGAGAGGTAGAGAGAAAGACAGGGAAGGAGAGATAGAGAGAGAGAGATAGCGAGGGAAGGATAGATAGAGAGATAGAGAGGGAAGGAAAGATAGATAGGGAAGGAGATATAGAGAGGGAAGGAGAGAGAGAGAGACGGAGAGATAGAGAGACAGATAGATAGAGAGAGATAGGGAAGGAGAGATAGAGAGGGAAGGAGAGATAGATAGGGAAGGAAAGATAGATAGGGAAGGAGAGATAGAGAGGGAAGGAGAGATAGAGAGAGAGAGATAGCGAGGGAATGATAGATAGAGAGATAGAGAGGGAAGGAAAGATAGATAGGGAAGGAGAGATAGAGAGGGAAGGAGAGAGAGACGGAGAGATAGAGAGACAGATAGATAGAGAGAGATAGGGAAGGAGAGATAGAGAGGGAAGGAGAGATAGATAGGGAATGAGAGATAGAGAGGGAAGGAGAGATAGATAGGGAAGGAGAGATAGAGAGGGAAGGAGAGATAGAGAGAGAGAGATAGAGAGATAGGGAAGGAGCGATATAGAGAATGAGGGGGAAGGAGAGGGAAAGATAGAGAGAAGTAGAGATAGAGAGGGAAGGAGAGATAGAGAGGGAAGGAGAGATACAGAGGGAAGGAGAGATAGAGAGGGAAGGAGAGATACAGAGGGAAGGAGAGATAGAGAGGGAAGGAGAGATAGAGAGGGAAGGAGAGATAGAGAGGGAAGGAGAGATAGAGAGGGAAGGAGAGATAGAGAGGGAAGGAGAGATACAGAGGGAAGGAGAGATAGAGAGGGAAGGAGAGATAGAGAGGGAAGGAGAGATACAGAGGGAAGGAGAGATAGAGAGGGAAGGAGAGATAGAGAGGGAAGGAGAGATAGAGAGGGAAGGAGAGATAGAGAGGGAAGGAGAGGCAGAGAGATGGAGGGAGAAGAGAAAGGAAATGGAAAAAACTGAGATACTGACAAAAAAGGAAAGAAAGAGTGAGTGAAGTGGAATGAATGAGACAGAGAAAGTAGGAGAGTTGATTTGAGAGAGACAGAAACAGAGAATGAGTAAAAACTAGTTTTGACAATGTCTGGCCAGCTCATTGACTACGGTAAAAGCTGTGTTGTCACCCGAGGCAGTAGGAGAGGAGAGAGAAGAGCCTGGGGCTATGTGGAGCTATCTGGGGCTATGATCAGAGGAGGATGGAGAAAGCCAAGATACCCATGTTTCCAACCTGTCTTACTGGACACCCCACCATCGACCGTTCACCACTCGGACCCCAAAACAACTGCCTATAACCAGAATCAATCCAGCCAGGATTCAGGTGGCTGATTCCAAGGGCTGTGTCCCATAGAGCTCTGGTTATAAGCAGTCCACCATATAAGGAATATGCTCCCATTTAGGACATACACAAGGGGTTGTTGCTGTCTGTGTGGGTTCGGCTAGAGTCAAAACACGAGGTGGGTGAAACACAGGGTGGATGGGAGCTCAGCAGATTCATCTGATTCTCATTACAAATGTCCGGTTGACTTATGACTTATAGGTACTGATTAATGTGCAAATAGTTAAAGTACGAAAGGAAAAATAAATGAACATAAATATGAGTTGTATTTACAATGATGTTTTATTCTTCACTGGTTGCCCTTTTCTTGTGGCAACAGGTATTTCACCAAATAGATATAGGAGTTTATGAAAATTGGATTTGTTTTCAAATTCTTGGTTGGTCTGTGTAATCTGAGGGAAATATGTGTCTCTAATATGGTCATATATTTGACAGGAGGTTAGGAAGTGCAGCTCAGTTTCCACCTCATTTTGTGGGCAGTGTGCACATAGCCTGTCTTCTCTTGAGAGCCAGGTCTGCCTACGGTGGCCTTTCTCAATAGCAAGGCTATGCTCACTGAGTCTGTACATAGTCAAAGCTTTCCTTAAGTTTGGGTCAGTCACTGTGGTCAGGTGTTCTGCCACTGTGTACTCTCTGTTAGGGACAAATGGCATTTGTTTGCTCTGTTTTTTTTTGTTAATTATTTCCAATGTGTCAAGTAATTATCTTTTTGCTTCCTCATAATTTGGTTGGGTCTAATTGTGTGCTGTCCTGGGGCTCTGTGGGGTCTGTTTGTGTTTGTGAACAGAGCCCCAGGACCAGCTTGCTTAGGGACTCTCTCTCTCTTTGTCTCACTCTCTCGCTCTCTTTCTCTCCCTGCCTCTCTCTCTCCCTCCCTCCCTCCCAACTGTTGACTGATATTTGCAGAAGCTACGGTCAGGTACATTGTTGGCCTCCCGTGAGCTGACCAGAACATATTGGCAATCCAACTTTTCGGGTATCTTTCTATTTCTATCGAAATCGCGTAATATCCTTCCCCCTCAAACCCTCCACAGGCCCACCTCTAAAGGACTCAGGGTACAAGGTAGGCATCTAGTCTGCTTTTCCTGTCACCAAGTCCCTAAAAACTGCTGCACAGACACTATAGATGGAGACCGAAAGTGCTTATTCAAAAGACTTTGTCATGAGGTTCAACAGGAGCAGCAGGCGCTCCAGCTAATTCTTGCCTTCCAAGCTATTTCGTTCCACACGGCAGTCACACACACCACACACACACACACAGATAAATGCACGCACGCACACACACACACCCTCAGCCCAGTCTGACTGTTCTGTTTTAGCGTTTGCCACATTAGCTGCGGCGTCATTAATCAGGCAGTATAACAAATGGACTCCTAGTCGCTAGATAGCAGGTCTCTTGCTCTACAGAGAACTAGAAACTCAAAGGTCAAATGATTAGCCAGGGTATGCCTGCAAGCCTTTAATGGTTCCCAGAAAGCTTTGTGTGCGCAGGACGGGTGCCGTGCATCCTCAGCACATTATAGACTTGTTAAATACAGAACAGAAGAAGTGAATTAATGAACGCTGCTTCTTTAGTCCTTTGCTTACTCTCGGTCCTACTGGCCAGGGTCTGAAATAGAGCTGCTGATGACTGGGCACCATGCTGGGGAATAAGACTACAAGTGTTTTGCAATGAAACAGACCGCGAGAGGAGGAACAGCTTCAGTAAGTAAGGGTACATTAGTGAATTGTTTCGTCCCACAGTTAGCCGAGATGCTTAGCTAGCTAAGCTGGCTAAGATTGTTTGCAGATCGTTTACAATCGCTCCTACAATATTTTGCCAGTTACCCTAGCGCTGGCGTGTCAAACACCTGTTTCCATAAATGACAAGGTGTTTTCAGCTGTGTTGTTTATTTTTAACGAGTGTGTTATTTCTGAAGCACTTTCCATGTGTGCTGGCTCACTGTGACAACCGGGGCTCACTTTGAACTGCTAGCTATATCTGTCCATCAGCTTTGCGTTGCTGTTCCAAATGAATGTGGACTAACTGTCAAAAGGGTCACATCGTTGTCTGTACTGTACCGTCATACTGTGGTGTGTAGAGTAGCAGAGACCCAAGGGACAGGTCAGCCACTCTGGTCATAACCACCAGCGATAACAGCGATCATTCTTTTTATCTGTTTATTTAAAGAGTTCAAAACTGTTGACAGTGCCAGCCCTAGTCAGTCCCCAATGGAATAAACACAAACCACAAGACAGACAGACAGACAGAGAGAGAGAGAGAGAGAGAGAGAGAGAGAGAGAGAGAGAGAGAGAGAAACCACACACACATCCTCACACACAACCACACACACACACACACACACACAAACAACGATAACAGCCATTGCCATCACATTCTAATCACTTAGAGATCCTAAAACATCAGGCATCCAGGATCGGCCATATCTAGTCTTCCTCAACAGAATAATCAGTAAGCAGTGTGAAAAACACTCTATCCTAACTGTGTTACAGATGCTGCTTTAAATGCACACTGACTACTTTATCCTCACATATACCCCATTCTCTCCCCCGAGGCGGCACAGAATAGAGCATCGCTCCCATTTACTTTGATTCGATCCCCAGTTTATGGCCAATTATTACCCCGGCTACAGGACACACCAAGCAGAGTCAGCAGAAAACACAGTACAAACAGTCATTTAGCATGCTATCACAGAGAGAGAGGGAGAGGAGAGGGGGAGACAAGCAAGAGGAGAGGAAGATGGGAGAGAAACGGGGGAAGAGATGCTACAGGGGGAGAGATGGGACTTGGGCTGGGGGAAGGAGAGTAGAGGAAATCACACTGAAGTTGTGACGTTAGCAGAATGCAAATGAATTATTGCGTTTGGATAACAATGGTCCTAAAAAACTTCTGGGAATCTTTTTTTTTTAGTTTGTTGAAGCAAAAGAAGTTGGCAGGAGGAGAAAGGAGGAATAGTGGGGAAGAGAGGAGGAGAAGAGGAGGAGATGGGGGAGAGGGGAAGAGGAGAGGGGAGGAGGAGAGGGGAGGAAGAGAGGGGAGGAAGAGTAGGGAGGAGGAGAGGAGGACAGGAGAGAAAGAGTAGGGAGGAGGACAGGAGGAGAGGGGATGAAGAGTAGGGAGGAGGAGAGGAGGAGGAGAGGAGGAGCGTGGAGGAGAGGGGAGGAGGAGAGGAGGAGAGTGGAGGAGGAGAGGGGAGGAAGAGTAGGGAGGAGGACAGGAGGAGAGGAGGAGAGGGGAGGAGGAGAGGAGGAGAAAGGAGGAAGAGAGGGGAATAAGAGTAGGGAGGAGGAGATGAGAAGAGGAGAGGGGAGGAGGAGAGGGGAGGAGGAGATGAGAGGAGGAGATGAGAGGAAGAGAGGGGAGGAAGAGAGGGGAGGAAGAGAGGGGAATAAGAGTAGGGAGGAGGAGAGGGGAGAGAGAAAGTTTGGGATTCTTCAGAAAGTATAGAGTTTAGTCCCTGAGGGGGAAAATAATCTAGAGAGAAAGAGAGGGGACAGTGAAGAGAGGGAGAGGGGAGGAGGGGGAGAGGGGTCAGTGAAGAGGGGAGGAGGGAGAGGAAGGGGACAGTGAAGAGGGGAAGAAGGGGAGAGAGATGAAGAGGGGAGGGAGAGGAAGATGTATAGAATGAGGGGATATTGAAGCCACCCCACCATTATAGACAGTACTAGAAGATAACCACCCCACCATTATAGACAGTACTAGAAGATAACCACCCCACCATTATAGACAGTACTAGAAGATAACCACCCCACCATTATAGACAGTACTAGAAGATAACCACCCCACCATTATAGACAGTACTAGAAGATAACCACCCCACCATTATAGACAGTACTAGAAGATAACCACCCCACCATTATAGACAGTACTAGAAGATCACCACCCCACCATTATAGACAGTACTAGAGGATAACCACCCCACCATTATAGACAGTACTAGAAGATCACCACCCCACCATTACAGACAGTACTAGAAGATAACCACCCCACCATTATAGACAGTACTAGAAGATAACCACCCCACCATTATAGACAGTACTAGAAGATAACCACCCCACCATTACAGACAGTACTATAAGATAACCACCCCACCATTATAGACAGTACTAGAAGATCACCACCCCACCATTATAGACAGTACTAGAGGATAACCACCCCACCATTATAGACAGTACTAGAAGATCACCACCCCACCATTACAGACAGTACTAGAAGATAACCACCCCACCATTATAGACAGTACTAGAAGATAACCACCCCACCATTATAGACAGTACTAGAAGATAACCACCCCACCATTATATACAGTACTAGAAGATAACCACCCCACCATTATAGACAGTACTAGAAGATCACCACCCCACCATTATAGACAGTACTAGAAGATCACCACCCCACCATTATAGACAGTACTAGAAGATAACCACCCCACCATTATAGACAGTACTAGAAGATCACCACCCCACCATTATAGACAGTACTAGAGGATAACCACCCCACCATTATAGACAGTACTAGAAGATCACCACCCCACCATTATAGACAGTACTAGAAGATAACCACCCCACCATTATAGACAGTACTAGAAGATAACCACCCCACCATTATAGACAGTACTAGAAGATAACCACCCCACCATTATAGACAGTACTAGAAGATAACCACCCCACCATTATAGACAGTACTAGAAGATAACCACCCCACCATTATAGACAGTACTAGAAGATAACCACCCCACCATTATCAATCACTTTTCTGTGGATATCAGTGTATAACTAATTTCTCAGCACTGGGCTGGGCTGCCACTGGCCAATCAGTTATTAGAGCTGTGGGTTTGCCCTGAGTTTGATGTTAATACCTGACAGGAAGAGCCAAGTAGTTGTACGAGGCCGCGGCTACAGTGATGGAGGGAATGAGGGAAGGGGAAGTGGACCGGGAGACAGAGGTTACAGGTAGCTAATTATCACTGAGGTCAAGAGTAAGGAAGTAAAGTTCTGGAGAGACAGAGAGAAGTTATGGGATTCACACACGCACACGTACGCACACACACTCAAACACACACACACACAGACACACAGCTATGTACGCACATACACACACACATCATGGCATCTCTTACTTATGAGTCGACATTCATGTTGCTATATGTTTATTGCTGCTGTTTCAAGTAGCCCTACGTTGGGAAGAGAGACAGAGAGTGTGTGTGTGTGTGTGTGTGCGTGTGTGTGTGTGTGTGTGTGTGTGTGTGTGTGTCCGTGTGTCCGTGTGTGTGTTTTTTTTTTTTTTTTGCAGTTTTACTTATTGATACTGTTTTGCCAAAGCAGCACTGACACAAACACGGTTCATTCCCAGGGATTCATAAATAAGGTTTCTATCATCATATCATTAAGCATTACAACATACTAGTCTACCAGGGGTTGGTGCTAAAGCACACATCCATCCAATAGTACTATGTACTAGTAATACCATGGTTGTTATCCCTCCCTCTCTCCTCTAACCCCTCTCCCCTTCCCCCACCCTCCCTCCTCTAACCCCTCTCCCCTCCCCTCCCTCTCTCCTCTAACCCCTCTCCCCCTCCCTCCCTCCTCTAACCCCTCTCCCCTCCCCCTCCCCTCCCCCTCCCTCTCTCTCCTCTAACCCCTCTCCCCTCCCTCTCTCCTCTAACCCCTCTCCCCTCCCTCTCTCCTCTAACCCCTCTCCCCCTCCCCTCCCTCTCTCCTCTAACCCCTCCCCTCTCCCCTCTCCCCTCCCTCTCTCCTCTAACCCCTCTCCCCTCCCTTTCTCCCCTCTAACCGCCTCCTCCCTCTCTCCTCTAACCCTCTCTCTCTCTCCTCTAACCCCTCCCTCTCCCTCTCTCCTCTAACCCCTCTCCCCTCCCTCTCTCCTCTAACCCCTCTCCCTCCCCTCCCTCTCTCTCCTCTAACCCCTCCCCTCTCCCCTCTCTCTCCCTCCCTCTCACCTCTAACCCCTCCCTCTCCCCCTCTCCCCCTCCCTCTCTCCTCTAACCCCTCCCTCCCCTCCCTCTCTCCCTCTAACCCCTCTCCCCTCCCTCTCTCCTCTTACCGCCCTCCCTCTCTCCTCTCTCTAACCCCTCTCTCTCTCTCCTCTAACCCCCTCCCCTCCCTCTCTCCTCTAACCCCTCTCCCTCTCCCCCTCCCTCTCTCCTCTAACCCCTCCCCTCTCTCCCTCTCCCCTCCCTCTCTCTCTCTCTAACCCCTCCCCCTCCCTCTCTCCTCTAACCCCTCCCTCCCCTCCCCCTCTCCTCTAACCCCTCCCCTCCCTCCCTCTCTCCCTCTAACCCATCTCCCCCTCCCTCTCTCCTCTAACCCCTCTCCCCTCCCTCTCTCCTCTAACCCCTCTCCCCTCCCTCTCTCCTCTTACCGCCCTCCCTCTCTCCTCTAACCCTCTCTCTCTCTCCTCTAACCCCTCCCCTCCCTCTCTCCTCTAACCCCTCTCCCCTCTCCCCCTCCCTCTCTCCTCTAACCCTCCCCCTCTCCCCTCTCCCCCTCCTCTCTCTCCTCTAACCCCTCCCCTCCCTCTCTCCTCTAACCCCTCCCTCCCCCCTCTCCCCTCTCCTCTAACCCCTCCCTCCCTCCCTCTCTCCTCTAACCCATCTCCCCTCCCTCCCTCTCTCCTCTAACCCCTCTCCCCTCCCTCTCTCCTCTAACCCCTCTCCCCTCCCTCTCTCCTCTAACCCTCCCCTCTCCCCTATCCCCTCCCTCTCTCCTCTAACCCCTCCCCTTCCCTCTCTCTCCTCTCCCTCCTCCCCCCCTCCCCTCCCTCTCTCCTCTAACCCCTCTCCCCCTCCTAGCATTTAAGAGCGTTGGGCCATGAACCAAAATGTCACCGGTTCGAATCCCCGAGCTGGCAAGCTGGCAAAATCTGCAGTTCTGCCCTTGAGCAAGGCAGTTAACCCCCAACAACAAGTGCTCCCTGGTCGCTGATGACGTGGATTAAGGCAGCCCCCCCACATCTCTCTGATTAAAAGCGGAAGACACATTTCGGTTGAATGCATTCAGTGTTGTGCAACTGGCTAGGTATCCCCCTTCCAGTTCTCTCCTCTAACTCGTCGTCTCCCTCTTTAGCAGATGCTTTCATGCACAGAAGACATGCCTCAGAGGGTATGGCATTAGCTCTCTCTCTCTCTCTCTCTCTCTCTCTCTCTCTCTCTCTCCGTCCCTCCCTCCCTCCCTCCCTCCATGTTTACAGGTGAGGATTTAGTAGGTTAAGTGCAGCACTCCCAGGCATGACAGCAGGTAGCCTAGTGACCACTGGAGGCTTGAACTCAACCACTCTTCGCCTCTATCCCAAATGGAATCCTATTTCCTACTTGCCCTATGGGCCCTGGTCAAAAGTAGTGCACCAAATAGGGAATAGTGTTCCAGTTCGGCTTTCTCCCTGTGATCACTGGACCGTGTGAAACGTAGCCTGACCAACCAAGACCCAGAGTGGTTGCAATATGGCTAACATTATACAGTTTTCTCATTTATTTTGTGACTCACTCAATGTTGTATCACCACTCTTTCCAACCAAAGCTAATACAGCCCGTTGCTATCTGTTTTCTACTGTTTGACTGCTAAATGGTGACTGTCTATCTATCTATCTATCTATCTGTCTGTCTGTCTGTCTGTCTGAGTATCTCTGTGTCTGTCTGGCTGACTGTCTGCAGATATAGAAGATTGAACACAGACGAGATAGAAGACAGAAGAGATAGAAGATAGAAGAGTGTCCCAGAGAAAAGTTTTGGGACATTGTAAAATCAATGGAGAATAAGAGAACCTCCTCCCAGCTGCCCACTGCACTGAGGCTAGAAAACACTGTCACCACCGATAAATCCACAATAATTGAGAATTTTCAAACGATCGCTGCCCGCACCCAACTGCCCGACTGGCATCACTACTCTGGACGGTTCTGACTTAGAATATGTGGACAACTACAAATACCTAGGTGTCTGGGCTAGACTGTAAACTCTCCTTCCAGACTCATATTAAGCATCTCCAATCCAAAATTAAATCTAGAGTCGGCTTCCTATTTTGCAACAAAGCCTCCTTCACTCACGCTGTCAAACATACCCTCGTAAAACTGACTATCCTACCGATCTATTCGTCGCCAGACCCACTAGCTCCAGGTCATCTATAAGTCTTTGCTAGGTAAAGCCACGCCTTATCTCAGCTCACTGGTCACCATAACAACATCCACCCGTATCAGGCGCTCCAGCAGGTATATCTCGCTGGTCACCCCCAAAGCCAACACCTCCTTTGGCCGCCTTTCCTTCCAGTTATCTGCTGCCAATGACTAGAACGAATTACAAAAATCGCTAAAGGTGGAGACTTATATCTCCCTCACTAACTTTAAGCATCAGCTATCTGAGCAGCTAACCGATCACTGTACCTGTACACAGCCCAACTGTAAACAGCCCATCCAACTACCTACCTCATGCCCATATTGTTTTTATTTACTTTTGTTATGCTCTTTGCACACCAGTATATCTACTTGCACATCATCATCTGCACATCATCACTCCAGTGTTAATGTGTTGCCATATTGTAATTACTTCTCTACTATGGCCTATTTATTACCTTACCTCTTTACTCCATTTGCACACATTGTATATATAATTTTCTGTTGTGTTATTGACTGTACTTTTGTTTATCCCACGTGTAACTCTGTGTTGTTGTTTATTGTCGCACTGCTTTGCTTTATCTTGGCCAGGCCGCAGTTGTAAATGAGAACTTGTTCTCAACTGGCCTACCTGGTTAAATAAAGGTGAAATCAATAAATAAATTAAGATAGAAGAGATAGAAGATTGAAGGGAGAAGAGATAGAAGAAAGAAGAGATTGAATATATATAAGATAGAAGTACAGAAGAGATAGAAGACAGAAGAGATAGAAGATAGAAGACAGAAGAGATGGAAGATAGATGAGATAGAAGATAGAAGAGATACAACATAGAAGACAGAATAGAAAGAATATTGTGGATAAACAGAGGAAAATAAAAAAGAGGAGGGACCAAAGGGGAGAAGAGAAGGAGAAAGAGCAGATGGGGGAGAGGTGGAAAGAAATAACGTTTTCAAAGTGGAGAGTGGAGAGTGGAGTTGGACAGTGGCCTTTCAGAACAACAATAGAGTCATAACAGCAGCGTGCCTTCCTCTAAAAGCATGAGTGTCGTTAAATCAATAATTCATTTACTTTAACGAGATAAGTAGTGGGGAAACTAATTGCACCGCCGCCCCATTTAGCTCAGCCATGCAGTTACAGCCTGCTGCCCAGCTTAATGCAAAATACCTCACTGCTATTGCACAGCAGCTGCAATACACCAAGAGAATGGCAGGGAGTAGTAGATAGGGAAGCTGTGATGAGTATTATGACTGTCTGACGCAGATCTATCCTTCCAGTGAGAATGAGAGGGAGGGAGGGAAATAGAGAATCATGAGTGGTATGACTGTCTGACACGGATCTATCCTTCCAGTGAGAATGAGAGGGAGGGAAGGATGGAGGGAGGGAGAAAGAAAGGTGAGAGAAGGAAATAGAGAAAGCAACATCATGACTATTACGCCTGTCTGACGAAGGCCTATCGTTTCTCTCTGTTGCGTCTCTGGCTCTTGTGCTTGGCAACAACAGCCTCATAACAATGTTTCCTTTATCTTAGAGCCTTCAAATTCAAACCTGGACCTTGAAGCCATGTTCCATTGCTTTTTAAAATTCTTGCCCTTTTTTCAGGAACTGATTTAGACATGAGACAGCAGGTGGGTTCAATTAATTAGCAGGTAGAACAGAAAACCAGCAGTACTCCAAACCTCGCAAGGTAAGATTTTAATATTGCGGCCTCAGGGTATGTTAGTAATTTAGTACCTTATTAAACTCTAAGCACATCTAAAGGTTGTTTTTCATCTAAGCTGCGTAGAGAATGTTAACAACAATAGCAAATAGAAAGAAACTACCTCACATTATAGAGAATCCCTATAGTTGTCTGACTGTAAATGTTTCTGCCTCACAAACCAGGTTTCCAGCCAACCTTTTTTATGTCAGTAAAGTACATGTCAGATAAAAAAAAAAAATGTAATGACAGGCCTGATTGAAACAGAAAATGTGTTTGGGAAACTTTCCATATGTAGACCCCAAAAAAAGATACGCAAGACAAGGTGGGATCTTTTTGTGTTGTAAAGTATTATTTGATATAATAACCATCATATCACACAATGACATGTTGTGTGGTCTTCCCACTATGACTCGTCGGGAAAACATGCAGTTTATTAGGCTACAGATGGAATAAATTATGATGAACTTCACAGGGTGGTGAAAGTACACGGTGATGAGCTTGATGCTCCTTTCCAATACATATCCAGGGTCTTATACAGGTGACATGATGATCGATGCTTGGCTGCCGTTTGACAAATAAAAAATTATCTAGCTATTTTGTCCATAATTAACTCATTGTTTAGTAGGCTATACCCGCACCGTATCTGCCAGCTGTTGGCTAGAGCGAACGTGCCAAGACCAGAGTGGGCACACTCGCTCTATAAGGCAATTTTTTTGTGAGAAAACCATCAGTAGAGTTGAACATGATGGAAACCTCTTAAACTTGTATTTTTTATTTGGTACGTGGGAATTTAAAACTACTTAGGAAGCGGCAGCAGAGGTGATGGTTTTGGAGAGCCTGGTGTGCCCAAAGTAAAATGCCTCCCATTCAGGCCCAGAAAATAGGATATGAAAATGCACATATTTAGTACCATTGGATAGGAAACACTCTGAATTTTCCAAAAGTTTTAATCATTTGTCTGTGAGTAAAACAGAACGCATATGGCAGGCGAAACCCCGAGGAATTTCTGTCCTGGAAAAAGTGATTTTGACACATTGCTCATTTGGAACCCCTCCCTCATGAAAATGACCATATAAGGGCATGTGAATGCAGTACCCATCGCTTCCTTTAGATGTCAACAGTCTCGAGACAGTGTAAATTTTCATTTTGGATGAATTAGACCAGAGAAGAAGAGCAAACCAGGAAGTGTCCTTTTTATGTCAACAGTACCCAGCGCGCGCTCCCGACAAGGCGCGTCTTTTTTACCGTCTTTATCGATCAGTTTATATTCCGGTTGATTTATAATAGTAAATATACGTAAAAGTGTTCCTAAGGATACATTTAAAACTATGTTTGATTGTTCTTGGACAAGTTTATAGGTATAAGATGAACGAGTTCTCGTCACGTTTCAATGGAGGAGTGGAGGCTGTCATTTCTGATTATAACGGGCGAACCAAATGGAGATTTATGGATAAAATACATTACTTTTTCTAACAAAAGAACCATGGATTGTCTTCGTTGGACACTTAGGATGACCTCAGCAGAAGTTCTTCAACAGGTAATTGATTTGTTTTCGCTGTGAAATGTGTTATGTGTGGGCCATGATGGCTAATGGATTCATGGCTATGGGAAAAATATGTGAGGTGCTACCCTCAAACAATCAAATGTGCTGCTTTCGCCGTAAAGCCTTTTTGAAATCTGACAACGCTGTGATATTGCCAAGAAACAGAGCTTTTGATGAGTATGGAACACTTGTATATTGGTGGATGTTTAATTATTCAACTTTTGGATTTTGCCTTGCATTTCACCTGGTAGTGTCGGGATCGGGGCGCTAGCGCCCCAGCAATCCCTGAGAGGTTAACCGCAAAACGTATTTTATGTGCACTACGATATCACGCAAAGCATTTTATCCTCAGCAAGTCAATTTGATGGAAACATCTCTGGTGGGAAAATGGGCATATTGCTTTCATGCGGATTTCGTTTTTTTTTCAGCAGAAAAATATGTTGCCAATTGGATGGAAACCTGGCTACAGAGCAAAGTTTTGTCAGGACAAACCTCCACTGTGTGATGTTGTCTCCCTGCCTGTCTGGTGATGTTGTGATACATCATAGATGCCTGTGCTGTTTTTACATTGATGTAGTTCTGTCCTGTAGAGCTGTTCTTGTCTATTAATGTTCTGCATTATGTCATATTTCATGTCTTGTGTGGATCCCAGGAAGAGCAGCTGCTGCTTTCGCAACAGCTAACGGGGATCCTAATAAAATAAATAAATAAATACATGGAGACATTGACACCAGGATGAGCTATGAACCCTCTCATCTCTCATCTCTACTCACACATCTCAGCTCGAATCTCTACAGAGACCGATCCACTCACATCTCAGCTCGAATCTCTACAGAAACCGATCCACTCACACATCTCAGCTTGATATAGAGAAATAGAAAGGTCATTTTGAAACCCAGCAGACACTTGGGATACTTTTATGTTTTTCTATCAAAGAGAAATAGAGCAATGTTTGTGCAATTAGACAGTATAGGCAATATGGTGCCGTCCGTGTATGGGGGGTGGATGATTTCAGACTTTACAAAAAAGTGTTTATCTTGAACATAACTCCATTTTTGAGATGGGCTTGTTCTGTGCAGAATGAAAAAGTTATAGAAAGTCACAGCTAAATAGATTTATCTGAACGATATCTAGTCTAAGAGATAGAGAATCCAAGAAAACAGCTGACAGCATCACAGACCCATGTTCAACCTATTAACCAATGAGGAAACACCCCAGGCCAGTGCAGCTGACAGCACCACAGACCCCTGTTCAAACTATTAACCAATGAGGAAACACCCCGGGCCAGGGCAGCTGACAGCACCACAGACCCCTGTATCTCTCTGCCCCTGCTCAACCTACTAACCCACCAAAAAACATCCTCCATCGAACCGAGAGAGAGAGAGGGAAGGAAGGAAGGAAGGAAGGAAGGAAGGAAGGAAGAAAGGAAGGAAGGAAGGAAGGAAGGAAGGAAGGAAGGAAGGAAGGAAGGAAGGAAGGAAGGAAGGAAGGAAGGAAGGAAGGAAGGAAGGAAGGAAGGAAGGAAGGAAGGAAGGAAGGAAGGAAGGAAGGAAGGAAGGAAGGAAGGAAGGAAGGAAGGAAGGAAGGAAGGAAGGAAGGAAGGAAGGAAGGAAGGAGAGAGGGAGAGAGAGAGATAGACGGAGGGGAATGAGTGATACATGACGTCTGGCCCGAACGAGAGATACTGAGCGGGGGATGAGAGGGATGGATTAATAACTGAGGGTGTTGTCTTTATCGCGGAGTGAGTGATGAGAGTGAAGGAGAGGAGAGAGGGAGGGTATGTGTGTTTGTCAAAGACTCCAGCCACCCTGTTTTCTCTACCACCACGGTACCGGAGCGCCAAGTTTAGGTCCAAGACGCTTCTAAACAGCTTCTACCCCCAAGTCATAAGACTCCTGAACATCTAATCAAATGGCTACCCAGACTATTTGCATTGCCCCCCCTTCTATGCTGCTGCTACTCTCTGTTATTATCTATGCATAGTCACTTTATTAACTCTACCTACATGTACATATTACCTCAATATCTTGACACCAGTGCCCCCGCACAACGACTCTGTACCGGTACCCCCTGTATATAGTCCCGCTATTGTTATTTACTGCTGCTATTTAATTTTTTGTTATTTTTATCTCTTACTTATTTCTTTTCTTTTATAAATATTATGTTCTTTTAAAATATTTTTAGTAATTTTTATTTTATTTATTTTTCATTTTATTCAAACTGTATTGTTGGTTAAGGGCTGTAAGTAAGCATTTCACTGTAAGGTCTACACCTGTTGTATTTGGCGTATGTTACAAATAACATCACCCCTAACCCCTCCTCATCACCCCTCTCCCAGCCCTATCACCCCTCTCCCAGCCCTATCACCCCTCTCCCAGCCCTATCACCCCTCTCCCAGCCCTATCACCCCTCTCCCAGCCCTATCACATCTCTCCCACTCCTATCACATCTCTCCCACCCATATCACCCCTCCTCATCACCCCTCTCCCAGCCCTGTCACATCTCTCCCACTCCTATCTCCCCTCTCTCACCACTCTCCCAGCCCTATCTCCCCTCTCTCACCACTCTCCCAGCCCTATCACCCCTCTCACACTCCTATCCCCCTCTCCCACTCCTATCACATCTCTCCCACTCCTATCTCCCCTCCTCATCACCCCTCTCCCAGCCCTATCACCCCTCTCCCAGCCCTATCACCCCTCTCCCAGCCCTATCACATCTCTCCCACTCCTATCACATCTCTCCCACCCATATCACCCCTCCTCATCACCCCTCTCCCAGCCCTATCACATCTCTCCCACTCCTATCCCATCTCTCCCACCCCTATCACCCCTCCTCATCACCCCTCTCCCAGCCCTGTCACATCTCTCCCACTCCTATCACCCCTCTCCCACCCCTATCTCCCCTCTCTCACCACTCTCCCAGCCCTATCACCCCTCTCTCACCACTCTCCCAGCCCTATCACCCCTCTCACACTCCTATCCCCCTCTCCCACTCCTATCCCATCTCTCCCACCCCTATCACCCCTCCTCATCACCCCTCTCCCAGCCCTGTCACATCTCTCCCACTCCTATCACCCCTCTCCCACCCCTATCTCCCCTCTCTCACCACTCTCCCACCCCTATCGCCCGTCTCCTATCCCGGCAGGTAGCCTAGGTGGTCGGCAGGTAGCCTAGTGGTTAGAGCGTTGGACTTGTAACCGGAGGGTTGCAAGTTCGAATCCCCGAGCTGACAAGGTAAAAATCTGTCGTTCTGCCCCTGAACAAGGCAGTTAACCCAATGTTCCCCAGTCGCCGAAGACGTGGATGTCGATTAAGGCAGCCCCCCCCCTGTACCTCTCTGATTCAGAGGGGTTGGGTTAAATGTGGAAGACACATTTCAGTTGAAGGCATTCGGTTGTGGTGACTTTGACTTTGACTATCACCCCTCTCCCACCCGTCTCTGCCTTATGCACTCTTTAATGGGGGTGGGATTGGAGTACTCAACTCAGGGCCAGACAGACTTACACACCCATTAATCAGAGAGACATGGAGAGAGAGAGATAGATAGAGACATGGGGAGAGAGAGAGAAAGGGGAGGACAGCCTACCTGTATAATTTACACCACCCGCCCCAAACACACTCCTCAGGTGAGAGTGTCATTAAACATTGTGTATCTGAAATGCTGCTGTCCATCCCCTAATAATTTCTACTTGGAGTGTCAGCTTTCACCATTCAATACTATGGATCCATACCCTGGTGTTGATTATACAAGGTGTTGAGGATCTATGATAACCGCTTCACTGCTGCTTCCATCCTCTTAATAGCCCCTGAATGATTGAGTTATTGATTTCATGTGTGAAACCTACACTGTCCGCCATTGATGAAAACCCATTTAGTCTGACAACAACGTGATGGGCAGGGAGGGGGAGGGGGACAACTGATAATGACACATCAAGACACAAATACAAACAGATACACATACACCTAAACAAAATAATTCCTGTTATTGCTGTCTTTATGAGAGACGCCATCACAATTTCTTTGTAGGAATACGACACAAACCAGCAGCCTTTAGTAGCACTGACTAACCTCATGTTCTTATTCATACAAACAGACAAGAGGCACAGGTTTCCTACTGGCGAATATGATGACTGTGTCTCTCAGAGAGCAATGCCTGTTCAACAACCACATGCACAGGTGAAAACAAGAAACAACAATGAATGTGTGTGTGTGTGTGTGTGTGTGTGTGTGTGTGTGTGTGTGTGTGTGTGTGTGTGTGTGTGTGTGTGTGAGAGAGTGTGTGAGAGAGTGTGTGTGTGTGTGTGTCTGTGTGTGTGTGTCTGTGTGTGTGAGAGAGTGTGTGTGTGTGTGTGTGTGTGTGTGTGTGTGTGTGTGTGTGAGAGTGTGTGTCCTAGACAGAGACATACCTGGAGATGAGCCCTGTATCGATCTATCTGTAATTATATTAAACCAAACCACACACTCATCTAGGGATGCATATATTACGGAAACAGCCTGATCACTAGAAATAGACTTCGATTTCGGACGTTTGAAAATGTCCTGAGAATGTCGATATACATTCAGACCCCTTCCCTTTTTCCAATTCTTTGTTACGTTACTGCCTTATTTTAAAATGTATGAGACTCGAAATTGAGTTCAGGTGCATCCTGTTTCCATTGATCATCTTTAAAATGTTTCTACAACTTGTTTGGAGTCCACCAATGGTAAATTCAGTTGATTGGACATTATTTGGAAAGGCACACACCTGTCTATATAAGGTCCCACCGTTGACAATGCAAGTAAGAGCAAAAGCCCAGCCATGAGATTAAAGGAATTGTCCGTAGAGCTCCTAGACAGGATTGTGTTGAGGCACAGATCTGGGGAAGGTACCAAAACATTGCAGCATTGAAGGTCCCCAAGAACACAGTGGCCTCAATCATTCTTAAATGGAAGAAGTTTGGAACCGCCAAGACACTTCCTATAGCTGGCCGGCCGGCCAAACTGAGCAATCGGGGGAGAAGGGCCTTGGTCAGTGAGGTAACCAAGAACTGGTTGAATTCACCCTGTAACCACAAAGAAATAACCCTGTAACAACGCAGAATTAACACTGTAACCATGCAGAATTAACCCTGTAACCAAACAGAATTAACCCTGTAACCACACAGAAATAACACTGTAACCACACAGAATTAACACTGTAACCATGCAGAATTAACCCTGTAACCACACAGAAATAACACTGTAACCACGCAGAATTAACACTGTAACCATGCAGAATTAACCCTGTAACCAAACAGAATTAACCCTGTAACCACACAGAAATAACCCTGTAACCACGCAGAATTAACACTGTAACCATGCAGAATTAACGCTGTAACCACGCATAATTAACCCTGTAACCACACAGAATTAACCCTGTAACCACGCAGAATTAACCCTGCAACCATGCAGAATTAACACTGTAACCATGCAGAATTAACCCTGTAACCATGCAGACTTAACCCTGTAACCATACAGAATTAACCCTATAACCATGCAGAATTAACACTGTAACCACGCAGAATTAACATTGTAGCAATGCAGAATTAACCCTGTAACCACGCAGAATTAACCCTGTAACCACGCAGTATTAACCCTGTAACCATGCAGAATTAACCCTGTAACCACGCAGAATTAACACTGTAACCACGCAGAATTAACACTGTAACCACGCAGAATTTAACCCTGTAACAATGCAAAATTAACCCTGTAACCATGCAGAATTAACACTGTAACCACGCAGAATTAACATTGTAACCACGCAGAATTAACCCTGTAACCACACAGAATTAACCCTGTAACCATGCAGAATTAACCCTGTAACAATGCAGAATTAACATTGTAACCACGCAGAATTAACATTGTAACCACGCAGAATTAACCCTGTAACCATGCAGAATTAACCCTGTAACCACGCAGTATTAACCCTGTAACCACGCAGTATTAACCCTGTAACCATGCAGAATTAACCCTGTAACCACGCAGAATTAACACTGTAACCACGCAGAATTAACACTGTAACCACGCAGAATTTAACCCTGTAACAATGCAAAATTAACCCTGTAACCATGCAGAATTAACACTGTAACCACGCAGAATTAACATTGTAACCACGCAGAATTAACCCCGTAACCACACAGAATTAACCCTGTAACCATGCAGAATTAACCCTGTAACAATGCAGAATTAACAACGTAACCACGCAGAATTAACATTGTAACCACGCAGAATTAACCCTATAACCACGCAGAATTAACCCTGTAACCATGCAGAATTAACCCTGTAACCACGCAGTATTAACCCTGTAACCATGCAGAATTAACCCTGTAACCACGCAGAATTAACATTGTAACCATGGAGAATTAACCCTGCAACCATGCAGAATTAACTCTGTAACCACGCAGAATTAACCCTGCAACCATGCAGAATTAACCCTGTAACCACGCAGAATTAACATTGAAACCATGGAGAATTAACCCTGCAACCACGCAGAATTAACCCTGTAACCATACAGAATTAACACTGTAACCATGCAGAATTAACCCTGTAACCACACAGAATTAACCCTGTAACCACGCAGAATTAACCCTGTAACCACGCAGAATTAACCCTGTAACCACGCAGAATTAACCCTGTAACCATGCAGAATTAACCCTGTAACCATGCAGAATTAACCCTGTAACCATGCAGAATTAACCCTGTAACCATGCAGAATTAACACTGTAACCACGCAGAATTAACATTGTAAACACGCAGAATTAACCCTGTAACCACGCAGAATTAACCCTGTAACCATGCAGAATTAACCCTGTAACCACGCAGTATTAACCCTGTAACCATGCAGAATTAACCTTGTAACCACGCAGAATTAACATTGTAACCATGGAGAATTAACCCTGCAACCATGCAGAATTAACCCTGCAACCATGCAGAATTAACCCTGTAACCACGCAGAATTAACATTGTAACCATGGAGAATTAACCCTGCAACCACGCAGAATTAACCCTGTAACCATACAGAATTAACACTGTAACCATGCAGAATTAACCCTGTAACCACACAGAATTAACCCTGTAACCACGCAGAATTAACCCTGTAACCACGCAGAATTAACCCTGTAACCACGCAGAATTAACCCTGTAACCACGCAGAATGAATTCATCAAAAATACATGTATAATGCATAATACATCTAATTTCTAAGGGAAATTTGGAGATCTTTTTGTACGGTAGGTGCCAGGGGACTGTATGTGCGCGTGTGTGTATGTGTGTGTGTCTGTGTGTGTGTTTGTGTGCATGTGCAAAAACAAAAACTGAGATTGAACACGTGACCCTCAGAGTCGTAGCTCGCGGCTCAATCAGTTTCTACCCTTCCCTATCCACAACGCTGTATAAAACCGCAAGCCTACTTGATGGTAATAACACTCACCGTTGCCCCTAGTGGAAGATTTCTATGTCATCTCCCATTATCCTGGGTACCTGGACGGGCGTCGAATTTTGCCTTAGATCTTGTGAGGGACTAAGTATCGAGTGTCTACTAGCAGGGGAAAAGGAAGGAGACAATCGATGGTGTGCGTCTCAATAAGAGTGGCGAGAGTTGGATTGATCTGCAGTGTAAATTGGGTCAACAGGATTGCCTATTTAAAGGCCAGGACCCCTTAATCATCCTTTTAGCTGAGATAGACTCAGAGACACACACACACACACAGTCGCTCTATACTCACGCATGCATGTACGCATACACACACACCTAATATAGGCCACAGCAAAATATTTTGTAAGACAAAGCGATACGTGTAAGGTGGAGTGAAAATGTCACTGCCAGTGTTGGCGGTCCCAATGTCTATAAACTGCCAGTATTTCATTGGCCGTCTCAGTGTATATAAACTGCCAGTGTTGTGTTGGCCGACCCAGTGTCTATAAACTGCCAGTGTTGTGTTGGCCGACACAGTGTCTGTAAACTACCAGTGTTGCATTGGCGGTCCCAGTGTCTGTAAACTACCAGTGTTGCATTGGCGGTCCCAGTGTCTGTAAACTGCCAGTGTAGTGTTGGCTGTCCCAGTGTTTATAAACTGGCAGTGATGTGTTGGAGGTCCCAATGTCTATAAACTACCAGTGTTGCATTGGCGGTCCCAGTGTCTATAAACTACCAGTGTTGTGTTGGCGGTCCCAGTGTCTATAAACTACCAGTGTTGCATTGGCGGTCCCAGTGTCTATAAACTACCAGTGTTGTGTTGGCGGTCCCAGTGTCTGTAAACTGCCAGTGTTGTGTTGGCGGTCCCAATGTCTATAAACTCAGATGCATTTGGGACTCATTTATGACCTTGCACTTTGTTCATGACTGAAGGCAGTGGACTCACAGAGGGAGAGAAGTGCCTCAGTACCTATTCCCTATGTAGTGCACCAGTTTGACCAGAGCCCTACCCTGGCCAAAAGTAGTGCACTATATAGGGAATAGGGTGCTACATTTGAGACACACACTCAGTACTGCAGGCCATTAACACATGTGTTTATTTATTTTCTTTAATGGATTCCTGTAACATAATCTCCAGGGAGCCAGGAATGAGTCATTTCAGCAGCTTTTCACCTTTCCTTCAGGCTCTGTGTGTGTGGCGTGGTGGGATGTGTGTGTGGCGTGGTGGGATGTGTGTGTGGCGTGGTGGGATGTGTGTGTGGCGTGGTGGGATTTGTGTGTGGCGTGGTGGGATGTGTGTGGCGTTGGGCGATGTGTGTTTGTGGCGTGGGGGGATATGTGTGTGTGGCATGGTGGGATGTGTGTGTGGCGTGGTGGGATGTGTGTGTGTGTGGCGTTGAGCGATGTGTGTTTGTGGCGTGGGGGGATGTGTGTGTGTGGCATGGTGGGATGTGTGTGTGTGGCGTGGGGGATGTGTGTGTGGCGTGGGGATGTGTGTGTGGCGTGGGGGATGTGTGTGTGGCGTGGGGGGATGCGTGTGTGTGGCGTGGGGGGATGCGTGTGTGTGTGGATGTGTGTGTGTGGCGTGGGGATGTGTGTGTGGCATGGTGGGATGTGTGTGTGTGGCGTGGGGATGTGTGTGTGGCGTGGGGATGTGTGTGTGGCGTGGGGGGATGTGTGTGTGGCGTGGGGGGATGCGTGTGTGTGGCGTGGGGGGATGCGTGTGTGTGTGGATGTGTGTGTGTGGCGTGGGGGGATGTGTGTGTTGCGTGGGGCGATGTGGGTGTGTGAAGATGGTGATACGGATCAATGGTATACTACACACAGATGCAATCACTTCTCCTACTCTCACAGAGGCAGAACTAAAAGCCTCATCCCCTATAGAACCACTACCAATACCCGGAACATACCCGGAACAATCTGCATTCTTGCAAATCAATGCAGTGTTGCATTCAGTAACGAGTTGGTCGATTAATGTGAATGTTTATCCTGGGCGGGCAGACATATTCCTTTTTAAACCAGGAAAACCAGAGGAGACTCATCAAGATTATTGCCTGTTACAATGCTTTGTCTACTACAGGGATATCTACAGTTTTTCAACCACTCCACAATTTTCTTGTAAATAAACTTTTAAGGCTAGGGGACAGTGTTCGGAAGTATGGAGAGTCTGACGTGCCCAAAGTAAACTGCCTGTTACTCAGGCCCAGAAGCTAGGATATGCATATAATTGGTAGTATGGGATAGAAAACACTCGAAAACCGGAGGAAAATCCATCTGGAATTTTTTTGTTGTTGAGGTCACAGTCTTTCCAATGACTCCCTATACATGACAATATCTCCCAGATTGCAGTTTCTATGGCTTCCACAAGATGTCAACAGTCTTTAGACATGGTTTCAGGCTTGTTTTTTGATAAAACAATGATTTGGACAGTGTTTTGGCGTGCGTGAATGGGGTACGCGCTCATCGATATTTCTCAATATTTAGACAACCTGAGGATTAATTAGAAACATTGTTTGCCTTGTTTGGACGAACTTTACCGGTAACTTTTGGGATTTCTTTGTCTGCATGTTGAACGAGTGGATTACAGAACTCAATGGCGCCAACTAAACTGACTTTTTGGAATATAAAGAAGGACTTTATCGAACAAAACGACCATTCTTTGTGTAGCTGGGACACTTGGGATTGCAAACAGAGTAAGATCTTCAAAAGTAAGTGATTTATTTTACCACAATTTTTTATTTTGTAATGCCTGTGCTGGTTTGAGTAATATGATGGAAGTGGGCCGCTGTCCTCAGACAATCGAATGTTCTGCTTTCGCCGTAAAGCCTATTGTAAATCCGACAACGCGGTTCGATTACCAAGATTCTATGCTTTTTCTATGACTTTCTTCGACAAACTTTAAGGGTACTTTTGGGATATCGTTTGTCTGCATGGATGAAAGCCTTTGGGCAGGTGGATTACTGAACAAAACGCGCCAACTTTATCGAACAAAGGGACATTTTATTGTGTAACCTGGACGCTTTGATATGCCATCAGAGGAAGATCATCAAAGGTAAGCAATTTATTTTATGCTATTTTTGAGTTTTGTGACACCTCTGCTGGTTGTTTTTATGCTAATTGAGTTTTTGAGTGGGGGTTCTTTCCTCAGACAATCAAATGTTCTGCTTTCGCCATAAAGCCTTTTTGAAATCTGACAATGCTGTTAGATTAACAAGAGTCTAAGCTTTTGAAAGTTGTGCAGAATTTGTATTTTCATGAATGTTTGAAATGAGTATTTTTGTAATTTGAATTTGGCGCTCTGCATTTCACCGGATGTTGTCAAAATCGATCCCGTTCACAGGATTGGATCCGTAACAGGTTAAAGTACTTTGGTGCGAAAAGTGCAAATCTAAGAACATCAGCAACAGACCTTGTGACGATGCTGTCAGAAACAGGTACAAAAGTATCTATATCCACAGTAAAGCGAGTCCTGTATCGACATAACCTGAAAGGCCGCTCAGCAAAGAAGAAGCCACTGCTCCAAAATAACCATAAAAAAGCCAGACTACGGTTTGCAACTGCACATGGGGATGAAGATCGTACTTTTTGGAGAAACGTCCTCTGGTCTGATGAAACAAGAATATAACTGTTAGGCCGTAATGACCATCGTTATGTTTGGAGGAAAAAGGGGAAGGCTTACAAGCCGAAGAAAACCATCCCAACCATGAAGCACGGGGATGGCAGCACCATGTTGAGGGGGTGCTTTGCTGCAGGAGGGACTGGTGCACTTCACGAAATAGATGGCATCATGAAGGAAGAAAATGATGTGGATATATTGAAGCAACATCTCAAGACATCAGTCAGGAAGTTAAACGATCAAGAACACACCGAAAAAAATCCACAAAACCAAAACCAATGGAGGAACTTCGTGAATGAAAAATGGTTAACCACACGTTCCTGCTTTGTACCACATGCTTTATACCACACGTTCCTGCTTTATACCACATGCTTTATACCACACACTCCTGCTTCATACCACACCCTTTATACCACACGCTCCTGCTTTATACCACACCCTTTATACCACACACTCCTGCTTTATACCACATGCTTCATACCACACACTCCTGCTTTATACCACACCCTTTATACCAGACGCTCCTGCTTTATACCACATGCTCCTGCTTTATACCACACCCTTTATACCACATGCTTCATACCACACCTTTTATACCACACGCTCCTGCTTTACACCACACCCTTTATACCACACTGTCCTGCTTTATACCAAATGCTTCCTACCACACACTCCTGCTTTATACCACACCCTTTATACCACACGCTCCTGCTTTATACCACATGCTTCATACCACACCTTTTATACCACACACTCCTGCTTCATACCACATGCTTCATACCACAACTTTTATCCCACACACTTCTGCTTTATACCACACACTCCTGCTTTATACCACATGCTTCATACCACACCTTTTATACCACACGCTCCTGCTTTATACCACACCCTTTATACCACACCCTGTATACCACACGCTCCTGCTTTATACCACACGCTCCTGCTTTATACCACACCCTTTATACCACACCGTGTATACCACACACTCCTGCTTTATACAATAAACTCCTGCTTTATACCACACCCTGTATACCACACGCTCCTGCTTTATACCACACGCTCCTGCTTTATACCACTCCCTTTATACCACACCCTGTATACCACACGCTCCTGCTTTATACAACAAACTCCTGCTTTATACCACATGCTTCACACCACACCTTTTATACCACATGCTCCTGCTTCATACCACACCCTTTATACCACACTCTCCTGCTTTATACCACACCCTTTATACCACACACTCCTGCTTTATACCACAAGCTTCATACCACACCCTTTATACCACACGCTCCTGCTTTATACCACACCCTTTATACCACACACTCCTGCTTTATACCACAGCCTTCATACCACACCTTTTATACCACACGCTCCTGCTTCATACCAAACCCTTTATACCACATGCTCTTGCTTTATACCTCAAGCTTCATACCATACCTTTTATACCACACGCTCCTGCTTTATACCACACCCTTTATACCACACCTTTTATACAACACAATCCTGCTTTATACCACACGCTCCTGCTTTATACCACACGCTCTTGCTTTATACCACAAGCTTCATACAACACCTTTTATACCACACGCTCCTGCTTTATACCACACCCTTTATACCACACCTTTTATACAACACAATCCTGCTTTATACCACGTGCTTTACACCACACACTTTATACCACACGCTCCTGCTTCATACCACACTCTTAATACCACACACTCCTGCTTCATACCACACACTCCTGCTTTATACAACATGCTCCTGCTTTATACCACACCCTTTATACCACATGCTCCTGCTTTATACCACACCCTTAATACCACACCCTTTATACCACACGCTCCTGCTTTATACCTTACCCTTTTGTACCACACCCTTTATACCACACCCTTTATACAACACAATCCTGCTTTATACCACTTGCTTCATACCACACCTTTTTACCACACGCTCCTGCTTCATACCACACCCTTTATACCACACGCTCCTGCTTTATATCACACCCTGTATACCACATGCTCCTGCTTTATACCACATGCTCCTGCTTTATACCACACGCTCCTGCTTTATACCACACCCTTAATACCACACGATCCTGCTTTATAACACATGCTTCATACCACACACTCCTGCTTTATACCACACCCTTTATACCACACGCTCCTGCTTCATACCACACTCTTCATACCACACGCTCCTGCTTTATACCACACCCTTAATACCACACCCTCCTGCTTTATACCACATGCTTTACACCACACTCTTTATACCACACGCTCCTGCTTTATACCACACCCTTTATACCACACCCTTTATACAACAAACTCCTGCTTTATACCGCATGCTCAATATCACACCTTTTATACCACACGCTCCTGCTTTATACCACATGTTTCGAACCACACCTTTTATACCACACGCTCCTGCTTCATACCACACCCTTTATACCACATGCTTCATACCACACCTTTTATATCACACACTCCTGCTTTATACCACATGCTTCATACCACACCCTTTATACCACACTCTCCTGCTTTATACCACACCATTCATACCACAGACTTTTGCTTAATACCACATGCTTTATACCACAGCTTTTATACCACACCCTTTATACCACACACTCCTGTTTTTTACCACACGCTCCTGCTTCATACCACAAACTTTATTCCACATGCTTTATACCACATTCTTCATACCACACGCTCCTGCTTTATACCACATGCTTTATACCACACGCTCCTCAGCACTTGAAAGTGTGTCAGCCAATAGTGTGAAAACAACATTTAAATTAGCTTGCTGCTCTGACTGAAGATATGAAGATGAGTTAGGTCACTATAGACAGAATCAGTCGGTAACATCTAGACATTGGTGGAAAAGGACACAGTCCTAAATAATGGGCTTATTTTATCCACAAAACATATTCTCACTTAACTTCTTTGGGAGCAGCGCACGAGGTGACCGTTTTGAAGACCCTGGCGTGCCCAAAGTAAAATGCCTCCCATTCAGGCCCGGAAAATAGGATATGCACATATTTAGTACCATTGGATAGGAGACACTCTGAATTTTCTAAAGGTGTTAACCATTTGTCTGTGAGTATAATAGAACGGATATGGCAGGCGAAAGGCTGTAGTTGGGTGGAGGCTGTAGTTTCTGATTATAACGCGGGAACCAAACGGAGATTTATGGATATAATACATGACTTTTTCTAACAAAAGAACCATGGATTGTCTTCGTTGGACACTTGGGAAGCCATCAGCAGAAGTTCTTCAACAGGTAATTGATTTGTTTTCGCTGTGAAATGTGTTTTGTGTGAACCGTGAAGGCTAATGAATTCATGGTAATGAAAAAATAGTGAAGGTGCTATCCTCAAACAATCAAATGCGGTGCTTTCGCCGTAAAGCCTTTTTGAAATCGGACAACGCTGTGATATTGCCAAGAAGCCGGGCTTTTGATGACTATGAAACACTTGTATATTGATGCATGTTTAATAATTCAACTTTTGGATTTTGAATTTGGCGCCTTGCATTTCACCTGGTAGTGTCGGGAGTGGGGCGCTAGCGCCCCAGCGCACCTTGCTGCTCCTTAAGAAGTTGACTTTTTCCACTGTGTTTATACAGGAACAAAGAGGATTAAGCAAGTATATTCTGTGTAATAAAGAACAGTTAATAACTCGTGGGATCAGGTGAGCCAATCAGAAACAACTGACCCTTCACAGGGAGCCACTGGGAAATATTGACAGGATTCAATTAACAGGTGGAGAGGGAGAGGAGGAATGAGAGGGGGCATGGGGTAAACAGGGGAGGTATGGGGAGGCATGGGGATGAGGCCACTCACTGCCATAGAAGAGGAGAGACAGACAAACAGAGACAGGTGTCTGTACGGTATAAGCAGGTAGTGGAGATGGGAGGAAGGGGGGCCAACGAGGGGGTTAACAATCAATTATTCACTTAACTAAAGGCAGTATTCAGACACAGAACTAATGGTAACCAGGTTTCTAGGTAGCACCACATAACATTGTTGATGGTATGACATTGATAAAAAAATATATTTACAGTAAGTGTGTGTGTGTGTGTGTGTGTGTGTTATTGTGCGTGTGAGTGTGTGTGTGTGTGTGTGAGTGTGTGAGTGTGTGAGTGTGTGTGTGTGTTATTGTGCGTGTGAGTGTGTGTGTGTGTGTTATTGTGCGTGTGTGTGTGTGTGTTATTGTGCTGTGTGTGTGTGTGTGTGTGTATGCTTGTGTGTGTGTGTATGTGGAAGTGGAAGTGTGTATGTGGTTGTGAATATGTGTGTGTGCCTCATAAGATTACTTGTGGGCTACACGTGTTCCCAGCTAATCGTCCATGTTCATGGAACCTCATTGATCCATACACTCTTAGAAAAAAAGGGTTCTTCAGCTGTCACCATAGGAGAATCCTTTGAGGAACCCTTTTTGTTTCAAGGTAGAACCCTTTTGGTTCTAGATAGAACCGTATTTGGTTCTAGATAGAACCGTATTTGGTTCCATGTAGAACCCTTTCCCCAGAGGGTTCTACATAGAACCCAAAAGAGTTCTATCTGGAACCAAAAAAGGATTCTACCTGGAACCAATAAGGGTAAAAATGTTTTGTCACAGCCATGGTATACAGTCTGATAAACCACGGCTTTCAGCCAATCAGTGTTCAGAGCTCAAACCACCCAGAATCTAATTTGAGGATCAGAGTAACCCAGCATGATTTCAAACCATCAAACATTTGAATACCAACGGATTCCTTCTGGCTGTCACCAAACAGAACAACTGCTGTTCTAAATGGAATTCCTCTCATTCTGGAAACCCTTTACTTCCTTCCTGAGGCTTGAACTCAAACATGGAGACCTTGCTAGGCGCCGTTGTCCCATCCCCCGGGACCATGAAAGGAATCTAATTGACCAAAATCAATATTAACACCCAATTCCCTTTCTCTCCCTCTCTCCTTCTATCCTCCATCCTCCACCCGTCTCACTGGTCGCGCTTTAATTTTTCCTCAGTATTTTCCTGTTCTTCTTCCATTCAGCATTTAAACACTGGAGAAAGTCATTTCCTCACCCCAGTGATCCCGGAACGGAACAGGAGGTAGAGGAGGAAGAGAAAGAGGGGGAGGAGGACGAGGGTGAGTGGGACGACAAAGTATTGGGGGAGAGAAGGATTGGGAGATAAAAGGGTTGAATGGAAAGGGAGGGAAAGGATGAGAGAGTGAGAAAAATATGGAGGAGGGAGATGAGGGGGAGATGGGGGAAGATGGGAGGGGGAGAACAAGAGAGGTTGAGCGTGAGAGAAAGAAATACTAAGTGAATAAAATAGGTCTGTATTGTATTGTTCTGGCTGGATGTATATGCAAAAAGTCCAATATGTGAAAACAAACCTAGGGAGCTGAGTCACCAAACTGATAGTGTTTTCAGAGCTACTCTCTGGCTAGACAGCAGACACACATAATAACTCAGCTAGCTGGTCTAGAGGCTGGCCTCTGTCTGTGTCCCAAAAATGGCAGTGTATTTCCTATTTAGTGCACCCATAGGGTCCATATGGCTCCGGTCAAACTATATAGGGAATATGGTGCCATTATGGATGCAATGTCTGTGGTTTTGACGTCTCTGTCTATGTGTATTTTTGCTGGTCTATGTGTGTTTTTGCTGGTCTATGTGTGTTTTTGCTGTCTATGTGTGTTTTGCTGGTCTTTGTGTTTTTGCTGTCTGTGTGTGTTTTTGCTGTCTATGTGTGTTTTTGCTGGTCTATATGTGTTTTTGCTGGTCTATATGTGTCTTTTCTGGTCTATGTGTGTTTTTGCTGGTCTATGGGTGTTTTTGCTGGTCTATATGTGTTTTTGCTGGTCTATATGTGTTTTTGCTGGTCTATGTGTGTTTTTGCTTGTCTATATGTGTTTTTGCTGGTCTATGTGTGTTTTTGCTGGTCTATGTGTGTTTTTGCTGGTCTATGTGTGTTTTGCTGGTCTTTGTGTTTTTGCTGGTCTATATGTGTTTTTGCTGTCTATGTGTGTTTTGCTGGTCTATGTCTGTTTTTGCTGATCTATGTCTGTTTTTGCTGGTCTTTGTGTTTTGCTGGTCTTTGTGTGTTTTTGCCGGTTTCAAACCAAATCAAAATTGTATCACACACACGGTTAGCAGATGTTAACGCGAGTGTAGCGAAATGCTTGTGCTTCTAGTTCCGACAGCGCAGTAATATCTAACAAGTAATTTAACAATTCCCCAACAACTACCTAATACACACAAATCTAAAGGCGGCATAGACAAGGTGCAATAGATGGTATAAAATACAGTATATACATATGATATGAGTAATGTAAGATATCAAAACGATCAGTGATTGAGTCTCAATGTAGGCAGCAGCCCCTGTAAGTTAGTGATTGCTGTTTAGTAGTCTAGATGGCCTTGAGATAGAAGCTGTTTTTCAGTCTTTTGGTCCCAGCTTTGATGCACCTGTACTGACCTCGCCTTCTGGATGGTAACGGTGTGAACAGGCAGTGGCTCGGGTGGTTGTTGTCCTTGATGATCTTTTTGGACTTCCTGTGACATTGGTGCTGTAAGTGTCCTGAAGGGCAGGTAGTTTTCCCCCGGTGATGCGTTGTGCAGACCGCTGGAGATACAGCCGGACAGGATGCTCTCGATTGTGCATCTGTAAAAGTTTGTCAGGGTTTTGGGTGACAAGGCAAATTTCTTCAAGCCTCCTGAGGTTGAAGACGCGCTATTGCGTCTGTGTGGGTGGACCGTTTCAGTTTGTCTGTGATGTGTACCCCAAGGAATTTAAAACTTTCCACCTTCTCCACTGCTGTCCATCGATGTGCTCCCTTTGCGGTTTCCTGACAGTCCACGGTCTCTGTCTATATGTGTTTTTGATGGTCTCTGTCTATATGTGTTTTTGCTGGTCTCTGTCTATATGTGTTTTTGCTGGACTGTGTGTGTTTGCAGTCCGTTATACTGTTTAGTAAGGCTGTTTGTCTGGGCGTTGGGAGTTTGATTCTTCTCAGTACAAAGTCAGTTGGATTTAGTGAGTACGTTAGAGGTCTAGCTTGGACACATACACACTGGCACACAAATACATCCCCCCCACACATACTTGCACAATGTAACACCCTAAAGCCCCAGAGAGAGTGAGTGTGACATAAATCCCCTCATCTCCCCTTCACTTTTCCCCCTCTTTCACTCCATATGAAATAAGTGAATCCTCCACCTGGCAGTTGGACTGTGGTTGTAAAGTTATACTCTATTGATCTTCCTCAAGCCCTTATTAAAATGAGTACTTTTATAGAATATCCAATACCACATCAGGACAACAGCAGTTCAACATGTACAGGTAATATGTTCGGTCTAGCTTTCCTACCATAACCTTACAACGTGAATGATCACTCCAGTCTTTCTGCATACGTTTATATATCAGACACATTGTTAGCCTCTTCTCATCTCAACCCCTAATCTCCGTCCCAAATGCCATCCTATTCCCTACATAGTGCACTACTACTTTTAAAGGAATAGGGTGCCATTTGGGACCCATAGTCTCCATCCTTTCCTCTCTCATCTCGTCTCTTCTCCTAACCTCTGTTTGTTTCCTATTAAACCCAGCCTCGGCAGGCGAATGAGCCTGCCTCCCTTTCTCCTCTCCTTAGGGGAATGTTGGTAATTAGCCCTGATGCTAATATTCGCTAATAAGTTAGCATAACTCGGCTGTGTTAGTGTATTAGCATATTGCATTAGCATACTGAAAGGCCCTGCTTAATTAGCAACACAGTGATTAAAGGGGATGCTAAAACAGGAGTGAAAAGGCTGAGGAGAATTAGCAGTTAGCGCGCTAACACAATCTGGCTAACCCTTCCCCTCGGACCGCCCTGGACTAGAGTTACAGGCTTTGGTTTTTCCATTTACGTTTTGAGGTTGGACTTTAGCACGTATAGCTCGTTAGCACATAGGGCACACTGATTGGTGTTACCTCGTTAGTCAGTATGTGTTACACCTGTGCTGGCTTGTCCATCTCGTTAGCAGGAAGGTGTTTCAACGGTGCTGGCCCAGGTGCTATTTAAGAGTGGCTGGCTCAGTGCTCCAGTTGTCGTGAGATATGGAGAGGGTCAACACCTTTAGTTGGCGCTCCCTATTTTGAGTTCCAGACAAACAATCTTTTATCTGATCTTTCATGTTTTTGTTTTGCTCCACTTTTTTAGTTTGCTTTCTGTCTTTAAGTTTGGTGTGGGTTTTTCTTTTGTTTGCCTCTTCTTGGACAAATGTATTGGACGTTCATGGTGGGTGTCTTTTAGGATCCAGTTGTTGTTGCTTGACAACTTTCAGTGGACACCCCCATAGGTGTCTTTCAGAACCCCTCCTAGAACCCCACGTCGTTCATTTTGTTGTCATTGACTCTTGTTAGTTCCCCTTTCTGTTTGAGCGACATAATTTGGTTTTCTAGCTGGAGAACTTAAAACCAGCTAAGAACCAGACACTGAGCCCCAGCTTGTCTCCTACGCCTCCCCATACACATAGCCTTTGAGGTGGGGAAGTCAGGGTGAGGGGAGGCTCTGAACATAAGCTACACAGAGAGAGAGACACACACACACAAACACACACACACCATTGTTCCGCTCCCAGACAGAACAGAACAGCGATGAGAGCAGGGTGTGTATGCCTTGTTGGCTATGTGTGTTCATGGGTGCAGCTAGACAGCAAGCGAGAGGGCATGATTCCCTGCCGCATCATATCTGTCAGCATGTTGATTTCAAATAAAGGAGGGGAAGGAGAGAGAGAAGAGGTTGAGATGGACAGGCAGCAGGGCTTTTCTTGATAAGTGTGTGAAAATGACACCAACAGGCATAGCAGCTCTGCTTCAAGATCCTAAGAAACTTTGCAGTATTTCGTTTGTGTGTTATTTCTTACATTATTAGCCCAGTACGTTACAGCCGGAAATTTTGGGGGATATCACAGTGGTGGTAACTCACCAGCATTACGACCAGGAAAACGACTTTCCAGAATTGGCTCCTTTGTTCGAACCCCCCAGGGCAATTGAACTTATCCCAGAGGCTGCTCCAAGATGCCGCCGGCGGAGAAGAAGTATTTAGAGTGAACATCTAATCTGACTCAGGAGGGGGGCACACCATCCACCGCTTCCGAGTATATTACTCGCTCATGTTCAGTATGTGGACAATAATGTAGAAGAGCTCAGGGCAAGGATCTCCTTCCAGATAGATAGCAGGGACTGTAATATACTCTGTTTCATGGAATCATGGCTCTCTCCGGATATAGCGTCTCATCCATACAACCAGCTGGGTTCTCAGTACATTGCACAGACAGGAATAAAGAACTCTCCGGGAAGAAGAAGGGCGATGGTGTACGTTTCATGATTAACCACTCATGGTAAGATTGTGAAAACATACAGAAACTCAAGTCCTTTTGTTCACCTGACCTAGAATACCTCACAATCAAATGCCAATCGTATTACCTCCCAGGAGAATTCTCTTCGGTTATAGTCACAGCCGTGTAAATTTCCCCTCAAGCCAATACCACGACGGCCCTCAAGGAACTACACTGGACTTTGTGTAAACTGGAAACTATATATCCGGAGGTTGCATTTATTGTAGATGGGGATTTTAACAAAACTAACTTTAGAAAAAGGCTACCGAAGTTCTATCCACACATTGACTGTAATACTCTCGCTGGGAAAAACCTGGACCACTGCTACTCCAACTTCCAGGATGACAACTTCCTGGAGATTCTATAAAAGTACTTATTTTAATAAGGGCTTGAGGAAGATCAATAGAGAATAACTTTAAAACCACAGTCCAACTGCCATCACATCCTCCTTAAAGCAGAATTATGAAAGATGAGTTGAAATTCATATTTTGGAGGGTTTATATCACAAGAGAAACCAGTGACTCACCAGTGATTTTAGTGTTTTAATTCGCTCTCTCTCTCTCTCTCTTTCTCTCTCTCTCTCTCTCTCTCTGGCAATGGTTGTCACTCCTTGTTCGGGCGGCATTCGGCGGTCAACGTCGCCGGCTTTCTAGCCATCGCCGACCCACTTTTCATTTTCCATTTGTTTTGTCTGTGGTTTATACACACCTGGTTTCAATTCCCCAATTACATGTTCATTATTTAACCCTCTGTTTTCCCCATCTTTGTTGTGAGTTATTATTCCTGATTTGATGTCAGTCCTATTTTGGTGGGCTTGGAATTAATGTACTTTGTATTATATCGTTTTATTCATCTCTGCTGTCCTCCGCCTGACTCTTCTGCACCAACTACACCAAGCGTACTGACAATGGTATTGGCAACTTCTCTCTTCCGCGATGCCTACAAGGCCCTCCCCCGCCCTCCATTCAGCATATCAGATCACGACTCCATTTTGCTCCTCCATTCCTATAGGCAGAAATTCAAACAGGATGTAACCGTGAAGAGGTCAATTCAACACTGGTCTGACCAATCGGAATTCAACAAGTCACGTCGCGGACACCGAAGTCATGCTCCCGGACAAGCTAAATACCTTCCTCGCCCGCTTTGAGGATAACACAGTGCCATCGACGCGGCCCGCTCCCGAGGACAGTGGGCTCTCGTTCTCCATGGCCGACGTGAGTAAGACATTCAAGCGTGTTTACCCTCGCAAGGCTGCCGGCCCAACATGTACGTGTCCATGAGTGTCTCACCTTTCCATATAGTAACCAGAACTGTTCGGACACTACAGACTGAAGTCAGCAGATCGGCTGTACCAAGATGCTTGTGGGGGTCATAGAGCAGACACATCGACGGCACTGAAAGAAATCCATTGGTCTCTATGTAAACTGGAAACCACATATCCTGAGGCTGCATTTATTGTGGCTGTGGATTTTAACAAGGCTAATCTGAAAACAAGGCTCCCTAAATTTTATCAGCAAATCGAATGTGCGACTCGGGCCGGGAAAATCCTGGATCATTGTTATTCTAACTTCCATGACGCATACAAGGCCATTCTCCGCCCTCCTTTCAGCAAGTCTGACCGTGACTCCATTTTGTTGCTCCCAGCCTACAGACAGAAACTAAAACAGGAAACGCCCGTTCTCAGGTCTGTTCAACGCTGGTCCGACCAATCTGATTCCACGCTTCAAGATTGCTTCGAGCACGAGGGATATGTTCTGGATAGCATCAGACAACAACATTGATGTATACGCTGATTCGGTGAGCGAGTTTATTAAAGTCAAAGTCAAAGTCACCATTATTAGTCAGTTGTACAACCAAATGCCTTCAACCGAAATGTGTCTTCCGCATTTAACCCAACCCCTCTGAATCAGAGAGGTGCAGGGGGCTGCCTTAATCGACTTCCACGTCTTCGGCGCCCGGGGAACAGTGGGTTAACTGCCTTGTTCAAGGGCAGAACGACAGATTTTTTTCCCTTGTCAGCTCGGGGATTAGAACTTGCAACCCTCCGGTTACAAGTCCAACGCTCTAACCACTAGGCTACCTGCCGCCCTATTAGCAACTGCATCGGTGATGTTGTACCCATAGCAAATATTACAACCGTGGATTGATGCCAGCATTCGCGCAAAACTGAAAGCGTGAACCATTGCTTTTAACCAGGGTAAGGCGACTGGAAACATGACTGAATACAAACAGTGTAGATATTTCCCACCGCAAGGCAATCAAGGCAGCTAAGCGTCAGCATAGAGACAAAGTAGAGTCACTGTTCAACGGCTCAGACACGAGTGTCACAACTTCCACCGACGGTGGCTCCTCTGCCTGTTTGGGCGGCGTTCGGCGGTCGTCGTCACCGGCCTATTAGCTGCCACCGATCCTCCTTTTCTTTCTGTTGATTATTCTTATTGTTTGCACCGGTTTTGTGTTTGTGTTGACTAGGGCTATTTAAGCCGGTCAAGCCCGCCTCCTTTCGTGCGGGCTTGTTTCTCTGTTTGTTGGTGGACGTTCGGCTGTTGTGTTTACTGGCTTGTTCGGTGTCCTGTTTGGGCCGCCTTTTTTTTGTGTGCGCCTGCTTTGTTTAGGCGTTTATTTTACTGCATTAAAGGAGTAATTTCCTTACACCCTGCTCTCTGCGCCTGACTCTACACCCACCACTCCTAGCTGTCGTGACAACGAGAGGAATGTGGCAGGGTCTACAGTCAATCACGGACTACAAAAAGAAAACCAACCCCATCGCGGACCACGATGTCCTGCTCCCAAACAAACTAAACAACTTCTTTGCTCGCTTTGAGGACAATACAGTGCCACCGACACGGCCCTCTACCAAAACCTGCGGGCTCACCTTCACCACAGCCAATGTGAGTAAAACAATTAAGTGTGTTAACCCTCGCAAGGCTGCCAGCCCAGATGGCATCCCTGGCCGTGTCCTCAGAGCATGCGCAGACCAGCTGGATGGTGTGTTTACGGACATATTTAATCAATCCTTATCCCAGTCTGCTGTTCCCACATGCTTCAAGAGGGCCACCATTGTTCCTGTTCCCAAGAAAGCTAAGGTAACTGAGATAAATGACTATCGCTCCGTAGCACTCACTTCCATCTTCATGAAGTGCTTTGAGAGACTAGTCAAGGATCATATCAGACAACCTAGACCCACTCCAATTTGCTTACCGTCCCAATAGGTCCACAGACAACACAATCGAAATCACACTGCACACTGCCCTAACCCATCTGGACGATGAACAGCATTCTTACATAGCATTACATAGCATGCTGTTCATCGTCTACAGCTCAGCATTTGACACCATAGTACCCTCCAAACTCGTCATTAAGCTCGAGACCCTAGGTCTCGACCCAGCCCTGTGCAACTGGGTCTTGGACATCCTGACGGCCCGGCCCCAGGTGGTGAGGGTAGGAAACAACATCTCCACCCCACAAGGGTGCGTTCTCAGCCATCTCCTGTACTCCCTGTTCACCCAGGACTGCGTGGCCAAGCACGCCTCCAACTCAATCATCAAGTTTGCTGACGACACTACAGTAGTAGGCTTGATTACCAACAACGACAAGACGGCCTACAGGGAGGAGGTGAGGGCCCTCGGAGTGTGGTGTCAGGAAAATAATCTCAAAGTCAACAAAACTAAGGATAGATAATTGTGGTCTTCAGGAAACAGCAATAAGAGCATCCCCCCCATCCACATCGACTGGACAGTAGTGGAGAAGGTGGAAAGTTTTAAGTTCCTCGGCGTACACATCACGGACAAACTGAAATGGTCCACCCACACAGACAGTGTGGTGAAGAATGCGCAACAGCGCCTCTTCAACCTCAGCAGGCTGAAGAAATTTGGCTTGTCACCAAAAACACTCACAAACTTCTACAGATTCAAAATCGAGAGCATCCTTGTCCAAGAACAATCAAACATCATTGATAATGTATCCTTAGGAACACTTTTATGTATATTTACTATAAATTTTCAACCGGATCATAAACTGGACGATAGGAAAGGAAAAAACCACAGCGCACGCGAGCCCGTGACCGATGACCACTTCGAAATTCTTCTTCTATAACCATCCAGAGCAACCCAAACACTGTCTAGAGACTGTTGACATCCAGTGGAAGCAATAGGTACTGCAATCTTACAATCTTGGTTGCACCAGATCTTATTTAGGGGCTTCATAGCAAAGGGGGTGAATACATATGCACGCACCACTTTTCAGATTTTTATGTTTTAGAATTTTTTTAAATAAGTAATTTTTTTCATTTCACTTCACCAATTTAGACTATTTTGTATGTCCATTACATTAAATCCAAATAAAAATCTATTTCAATTACACATTGTCATGCAACAAAGTAGGAAAAATGCCAAGGGGGATGAATACTTTTGCAAGGCACTGTACATTTTTGTATTTTTATTGATACATTTTTGGGGAAGCCTCGCTTCCCTTGGCATTCATGAATGCACACCACCGGTTGAACACAAAAAACCCAGCAACCGCTGCGTCTGGCACCTACTACGATACCCCGTTCAAAGGCACTTCAATATTTTGTCTTGCCCATTCACCCTCTGAATTTCACATATACGTCTCAATTATTTCAAGGCATAAAAATCCATCTTTAACCTGTCTCCTACCCTTTATCTACATCAGCAGTCACCAACCTTTTCTGAGTCAAGAACCCTTTCAGAGTCAAAACGCAAGCTGAGATCTACCGCTCAGATTTTTTTAAACACGACATTAAAAACTTAAGCCAATGCAACATTAACCAATTAAAAACAGTTCTGTAGAAGTTAGTTTTGTGCAGTAGGCTATATGCCCAATACATTATCACTGCATAATGCTTCAATTCTTCTCAGACCATTTTGAAATTACATTGATAAATTGCAGCTATATGATCACAATGGTAATAGATAATTTGTTGTATTACTTGTGAGGCACAGCTGAGTGAGCATAATAATTTGCTTTTTTTTTTACTGGACTGATGGCCCGCATCTGATGGCCAGTCTGAGGGAAGGGAGAGAGCAGCGGTGAGGCTGCGTCTTACCCAACTCACCGTTGCTCCGCTCTCCCTTCCTCCGCTGAAAAAAAGGTTACAGCTGATGGAAAAACGTAAGTCACACTGCATTATTTCTTACTGACAGTTGTGGCTGCTTTGCTTGATGTATTGTTGTCTACCTTCTTGCCCTTTGTGCTGTTGTCTGTGCCCAATAATGTTTGTGCCATGTTTTTTGCTGCTACCGTGTTGTGCTGTTGCCATGTTGTGTTGCTATCATGTTGTTGTCATGTTGTGTTGGTACCGTGTTGTGATGTCATGTGTTGCTGCCATGCTATGTTTGTCTTTGGTCTCTCTTTATGAAGTGTTGTGGTGTCTCTCTTGTCATGAAGTGTGTTTTGTCCAATATTTTTATTTGTGTTTTATTTTTAATCCCAGCGCCCTTCCCACAGGAGGCCATCATTGAAAATACGAATTTGTTCTTAACTGACTTACCTAGTTAAATAAAGGTAAAATAAAATGTAAATGCCTCATTCACCAATTAATGTTATTACTCCTGTGACCAGAGAAAGTAAATATTCCTCGATATTAAAAAAGACAAGCTGCTAATAATAACAGCACAAGCTTAAGGAACACTTTGCTCTACTCATTCATAGCAGCTGCAGGACTGGTTGTAGCGTGAGTGGAAGTAGGGAGAACGCATTTTGAAATTACAGTATCAACTTTGTAGTGCATTCGAGGTTTCTTTTTACAGTTTATAGCACAATGAAACTGTGCAGACACAGTGATCTGTGCCATCTGATTGGCCAGCAGTAGGCCTATAGGTGCACTGGATTTGCTCTCTGGGCTTGCTAGGTACTTCAGACACATAAAATAGTGCCTTCCAAGTGGGCTGCCAGTGGTGTAAACTACTTAAGGAAAAAGTACTACTGGCTATCCATAAATAAATAAAAAACAAGAAAACCGTGCCGTCTGGTTTGCTTAATATAAGGAATGTGAAATGATTTATGCTTTTACTTTTGATACATATAAGTAAATTTTAGCAATTACATTAACTTTTGATACTTAAGTATATTTAAAACCAAATACTTTTAGACTTTTACTCAAGTAGTATTTTACTTTTACTCAAGTATGACATGTTAGTTACTTTTTCCAAGGCTAAGGGCTGCTGAATCCAATCAAATCAAATTGTATTTGTCACATGCGTAGGTGTAGACCTTGTAGACCGTGAATTGCGCACATTACACATTGAATCAAGTGCACGAAACAGATGAAAGAAATAGTAACGCAAGGCTTTATCGTAGATTTTTTTACAGAAATGTTTGGTGATCTACTAGGAAAGCCTTGGAGATCGACTAGGAAAGCCTTGGAGATCGACTAGGAAAGCCTTGGAGATCAACCAGTCAATCGTGGTCGACCGGTTGGTGACCACTGATCTACACTGGTTGAAGTGGATTTAACAAGTCACATCAACAAGTGATCATATCTTTCACCTGGATTCACCGGGTCAGTCTAATATTTTGTATACTCCGTGTACAATACGGCTGTGCTGCACCCACGGATTTGTTGTAAACACACACACTCAATAATTCAGGGTGCTAAAGGAGGCCAGGCGTGTGTGTGTGTGTGTGTGTGTGTGTGGTAGTTTGGAGGAGCTATAATAACAAGAGCCTGGGTTTGCAGACCCAACGACCGCCATAAAAGATGCAAACACCCCCGTCCTCACCTCACCTCCGCTGTCACACACACACACACACACACACACACACACACACACACACACACACACACACACACACACACACACACACACACACACACACACACACACACACACACACACACACACACGTCCACTCGTCTATGTCCTTTCCGGTCTTCTTTCCTCCCCTCCTCTCTTCCTCGCCTCCTCCTCTCCTAGTCCCTAGTCTCCTTTCCTCTCCTCTCCTCCTCTCTTCCCAGGGTTGCCAGCTCTAGCTAAAATTTCTAGCCCAATGCCGACTCAAAACCCGTCCACAAGGCCTAAAAACTAGCCCGAAAAATGGCAGTAAGAGAGGAGTTGCCACATGTATCCCTTAGGTGTCTGCATGAATGACAATCTAGATCTAATTAGTAAAACAGCTTCACCTTGTTCTCTGCATTTCTCCCTTTGTTATTGGTTCATCACGCCAAATTATTTAATCTGAAATGCAGAAGTGATTGATGGTGAATGGTTAAGAAACCTTACTGTGAAATGGTGTTAACACAATGTTAAACATTGTAAAATATTATTAATAGAAGTCAGATTGCTAAAGAAAAATCTTCTTATTTTGAAGCCCCAACAGTTTGGCTTTTTTGGCTTCTTATTCTTCACAAAAATGTAAATTCATGTGTGGCTGTAGGCAGCCAGCTGTCCCAGTCATCCATCCCCCTGGAAAAGAGAGAGAGAGAAGATCCCGTACATCAAGAGAGTTTTTATTCTACTTATTCTAATAAATCAATCACTACTATTAGGTTGTGATCTATACAACTAGCGTCCCATGTCAAGGCTTCCTTGTCTAGCTAAAATACTTCAATCCTTGAATGTAAATCTGTGAACTGTATTTGAGACCCGATGTATTACTATAACGGCAACCACATCAGTTGTAAATGATATTCTCAATGCTTTGGATGCTACGATGTATTGTTGCTGCCTGCCCTATTTATAGATTTGTCAAAAGCTTTTGATTCAGCTGATCACTCTAGCTTATTGAATAAGTGGTCTGAGGTTAAGCCTTGGCACTGATGCCTGTTTTGTGGTTTCACAATTATCTCAGTGACAGATCCCAGGCTATTATGGTAAATGGGGTTCAATTGAAGTGCCTAAAGCGGTACCCCAGGGTTCGATTTTGGGGCCATTGTTGTTCACGTTGTATAGAAATGACATTGGAAATACAGTTAACCTGTAACATTCATCTCTACACAGATGACACAGATATGTATTCCTGTGCCTCATCGGTGCAGTAGGACATTTGCGAACTTTTGCATGATTTTGACACAATCCATAAATCACTTATTGATCTTAAATGCAAATCAACCCAAGTTAATGCTGTTCTCTAGGTCTCGTAACGTTGACCCTGAGGACATGCCTATTTGCACTCTAAAAGGAGCCTAAATTGATCAAGTTCCTCACAATAAGTACTTGGGTATCTGGATTGATGACAAGTTGTCTTTTGAAACATGCATTGAAAATTTTAGAAAGAAGCTGAGATTTATGATTGTATTGTTTTATTGAAATAGATCCTGCCTCAGTTCTGAAAATATAATTAAGGTTGTTCTAACAAGGCTTCTCCCTGTAATAGACTATGGTGACATTATTTATATGTCTCTGTTTCGAAACCATTGGACTCAGTATTCCATTCAGCAATATGTTTTATCACTGGCACGGTTTTAGGACTCATCGTATTCTGTACAAAAATGTGGGACGGACATAGAGCTGCACTCTCTTTTATACACTACCGTTCAAACGTTTGGGGTCACTTAGAAATGCCCTTGTTTTGAAAGAAAAGTACATTTTTTGTCCATTAAAATGACATCAAATTGATCATAAATACTGTGTAGACATTGTTAATGTTGTAAATGACTATTGTAGCTGGAAACCGATGATTTTTTATGGAATATCTACATAGGCGTACATAGGCCCAACATCAGCAACCATCACTCCTGTGTTCCAATGGCACATTGTTAGCTAATCCAAGTGTATCATTTTAAAAGGCTAATTGATCATTAGAAAACACTTTTTTACTCTTTATCCACAATAAAGCAGGGGGTGTAAATTCATAACACATACGTTTTTCCAGCAGTAATGATAATGTCAAAATCAACACTGTAGTCTAACAAAAAAGCCCCTACAATCTTTTTAACATAATTTCTCTCAGCCAATCATCAGTCATTTGTGTAAGTGCTGTGCTTGTTGAATGTCCTTCCCTATAAGCGTGCTGAAAGTTTGTTGTTTAATTGTAAAACGGCATTGTATCTGGTCAAACACAATTCTTTCCAAAAGTTGACTTACATGCATGCTCGAGCGTTGCAAAATATATGTACACATATATGTTATTCAATCATTGCACCCACACTTCTTGCGTGCGCCAACGAGCGTCTGCGTTGCCAAGCGCTAAAATTGAAATCAATTGTATTTGTGATGCTGAACGCGGTGCAAGTCCTGCCTATCCCATCTCATTGGTTTATAGAAGCAGATACCCATGTGCCATCTCCTCATTGGTTGTACCCACATGGGTGATTGACAGATTAACTGAGGTCGGTTGGTCGTGATAATACACCTTATTATGAAAGATAGATGCCAATCGACAAATAAAGTCCAAAAAAGAAAAAGCCTGGAAGGAGGAGAGATGACTAGAAACGATTCGGTTGACCGTTTTATGTGTGGAATAATTGTCGGAGTAGAGGAACTTGTGCATTTCAGGTGAAATAACAACTCAATGTTTATATCCCAGGACAAATTAGCTAGCAACTGCAAGCTAGCTAGCTAAATTGGCATAAATCTTTTTAATGCTTTTCGACCTGTCCCGAAATTAATATAATTGTTTCAGAGTTTGTTTTGATATTTCAACCTGCGTGTTGTGATCGTGTTTGGTGTGGGGGGCCAAAATCAAATTGTGCACGATTGTGCACGATGGCGCACGAAGTGTGCGGCCAGTTTGGGCACGGTGTAATAGCATGGCTGTGGTGGAGTGGGGACCACGAATAGTATCACACCATGGCTGTATTGGAGTAACAGTTGAGTAAATATTCATTACGAACTTTTTCAATGGTCCACATTCCTATAGATACTCATTTCCTGTTGATCTAATTAGAATCTGCGGGAATTTGTTTTCATCTATTATTCAGAGAAAACAAGAAAAACTCAGGCACCGGTGCAATTTTGATGGATTTATAACAGAGGAAAGGATATTATTTATTAAGCACCTCTTGAATCGTGTTCAGATGCCCCGCTGGTGTGTTCAGGCTTTGTCTTATAGCCTAACATATGTTAGCTATATGCTATGTGTTACAGATGTAAGATCTTAATTTGATCACCCTGTGACAGGATAACTTTCCTGGGAAACTATTTGAGGTTTAAAAAGGCTTCTGAAGTTTGTCATTTCCACTTTGAAATTTCAAACTTAATTTTTCCCTCATGAAATATGTATCAACGCCTGCAAAAATGTTCATTAATTATAATCCACATAGTTGTTATAATTTCCTATATCTGCAGAATCATTTTTCTGCTCTAGCAAACTGTTCAAATTAAGATATTACACGTGTATATTATGTGTAATTCTCAAAGGCTTACATGAGGAGAGAAGATAGCAGTGATATCAGGTGCTTCCAATCGCCTTCCCAGTTTTTCAGAAAGTAAGGACTTTCAAATACCCTGTTTCCCTTCCTCTACTTACCTGCACCTTTCCCCATCTGTCTCCCTCTCTCTTTTCTCTCTCCTCGTCCTCCTCGTCCTCTCCAATGTCTCCTTCTCTCTCTCTCTTTTCTCTCTCCTCGTCCTCCTCGTCCTCTCCAATGTCTCCATCTCTCTCTCTCTTTTCTCTCTCCTCGTCATCTCCAATGTCTCTCTCCTCGTCCTCTCCAATGTCTCCATCTCTCTCTCTTTTCTCTCTCCAATGTCTCCATCTCTCTCTCTTTTCTCTCTCCAATGTCTCCATCTCTCTCTCTTTTCTCTCTCCTCGTCATCTCCAATGTCTCTCTCCTCGTCATCTCCAATGTCTCTCTCCTCGTCATCACCAATGTCTCTCTCTCTCTCTCTCTCTCTCTCTCTCTCTCTCTCTCTCTCTCTCTCTCTACCTCTCTCCATTCTCTACCTCTCTCATCCTACTTCTCTCCAATGCAGTTTCCTCAACCAGTGGTACTTCATAGTTCTCCCCCTCCCGGTCTCTCTTCCTCATTCTCACCTCTCCCGTGTGCTAGTATGTTTGTGCTTGATCGACCTGTAGCATTCTACACATTCTCCTTTTCCCCTCTCTCTCTATCTCTTCTCTCTATCTCCTCTCTGCCTTACTCTCTGTCTTGAACTCTCTGTCTTGCTCTCTGTCTTGCTCTCTCCTCCAGTGTGTTATGTTTGGGCGACCCACAGTAGAGAAGCCAAAGCAATTAGATGCTTTCTGTGTGTTACCCGATAAATCATTAAGAGTGTGGTAAATTACCAAAATTCTCTGGGGTAAACCTATCCACCACCGAGTGCCGCAGAGAGTAACAAACCGGCACCCATTAGGGTTCGAGTCACTCCGTCCCGGGAAAACTTGAATGCAATTTGTTTTGTTAAGGCCTTGGTAATTATGATCCCCCATTCTCCATTGTTTTATTTCCCGGCCCCCGTCACCTTGGAGAAGCCGATGGAACAAAACAGGAGAGTCAATTAGGGTTAGTGCTAAGTGGATGAGGTGGAAAACAGTCTAGACAGTATTCCTGTTCTGCAGCCTGGGGGTGTTGGGAGTCTGGAATATACAGGTTATTTCTGAGATAAATAGGTGTGAGATTGGAGAGGGAGATCAGAGAAAAAGGATGTTTTCCTATAATTAATTTAGCTGTGTGCTGGAAAACATTGGTTGAGCAAGGGTGAAGTAGGCCATGTGGTGCTCATCTGAATGTTCTATCTTTTGTCCTTTTGTGCGGTTTGATGTTCCAGTCGAAACACTTCGATCACATATTATGACAAAATGTTGTGATGTTTAGTTTTTTGTGTTTGAAAGCGTTCGGCAAATTCTTATTCAGCTGTTTGAGCACACACACATTTTTTATTGAGGCTTGTTTAAGTTCGGTAGCCGAAGTCTACGCCCCCTTCATCAGTGATTGGTCAACAGTAGGGATTCTTCAATGAAGTGTTCGCTGTCATTCAACAAACGGACGACTAGTTTTCATGCAATTGTTTTCAGTTGAGAAATACTGCACCGAACAGCTTAGCTTGATGTAAAATGTTGCGACTAAGATCTCCTTGGCAAAAACTTCAAAATGAACTATCTTAGATTCATTCAGACTATTTTGAGGAAGTGCACTTGTTGCTACGGCATCTCAAGAGGGACAAACAGTTGTTTTTCAAGTGATGGTCTCACAGACGTTCACTTCGTCTAGGCGAGTCCTTCTAGGAGAAAACCGAATCTGGTATGAGGATGCCTTTACAGGGGGGGTGTGGTGTAGTTGGAAAGATACATTAGGTAGTTTAGGGGTGAGAGGTGGAGGGATATCTGAGGTGTGGTGAAGTGGGATAGGTGGGAGGATGTCCAAGGTGCTTTATGCGGTGAGATGGTGTAGGTGGAAGATACTTTAGGTGCTTTAGGGGTGAGGTGGAGGGATATGTAGTGGGTGAGGTGGGAGAGGTGGAGGGATATGTGGTGCTTTGGTGGGAGAGGTGGAGGGATATGTGGTGCTGTAGGGGTGTTGTTGGTTAGGTGGAGGGATATGTGGTGCTTTAGGGGTGATGTTGGATGGGTGGAGGGATATGTGGTGGGTAAGGTGGGAGAGGTGGAGGGATATGTGGTGCTTTAGGGGGGTGAGGTGGGAGAGGTGGAGAGCTATGTGGTGCTTTAGGGGGTGAGGTGGGAGAGGTGGAGAGATATGTGGTGCTTTAGGGGGTGAGGTGGGAGAGGTGGAGGGATACATGAGGAGTGGTTGAACCCAGCAATTGATTCACTTGACTAGTCCTTTTTGGTATTCCACCAATGGTGTAAAGAAAAGCAGCCAGGTCATCCATGATACAAGTACGTTTTCAACCATCCATGTCTGATGACGTCGGGAGATGACGTGGAAACCGGCCACTAGGGGCAACAGTGAGTGCTGTTAACTTCAAGTAGGTTTCAGTTTTGCTAGGTTGTTGAGGATGGGGATATTTCCTCTGATTCCAAAGGTTGCATGTTCAAATCCAGCGATAGAAAGTTGTCCCGACAATGGTCTTCTCACAAAATTGTCTGCAGCATTCAAACGATTATGACCCCTCTATGGAAAGATGAGACTCTCACGAACACTATGGTGTTCTCTGTTTTGTGCTAATCAAATCAAATTAAATTTTATTGGTCACATACACATGGTTAGCAGATGTTAATGTGAGTGTAGCGAAATGCTAGTGCTTCTAGTTCCGACCGTGCAGCAATATCTAACAAGTAATCTGACAATTTCACAACAACTACTTTAGTTATTCCTCTTGTCCAGATGGCCAGATGGGTTAGGGCAGTGTGCACTGTGATTGCGATTGCGTCGTCTGTGGACCTATTTGGGCGGTAAGCAAATTGGAGTGGGTCTAGGGTGTCAGGTAGGGTGGAGGTGATATGATCCTTGACTAGTCTCTCAAAGCACTTCATGATGATGGAAGTGAGTGCCACGGGGCGATAGTCGTTTAGCTCAGTTACCTTAGCTTTCTTGGGAACAAGAACAATGGTGGCCCTCTTGAAGCATGTGGGAACAGCAGACTGGGATAGGGATTGATTGAATATGTCAGTAAACAAGAGCGTTTACAGGTAGTTCACTGACACCCTTATCAGATCACAGCAAAATCAAACTCTACTTGAACAGAGCAATGCTCAATCATGAGGCATCAAAGCCAAGGGAACTGAATAATTTTTTAAGAAATCTACCAAAAAACAATTAGGCAACAACAAATTCACCCCTTCTGGACAATTTACTGGGCAAAAGGTTTCACTGTAATAGTGAAGGTGTAAACGGCAATAGAAAACCTAAACAGTATATTTGACCTCTCAGCTTCCCTATCAAATCGATGAAAAATGACCATGACAAATGACAAATGGTTTGATGAAGAATGCAAAAAATCATACAGAAACAGAAAACCTGAGCCTACGCCTTCACTATGGTGAATCACTAAAATAATGCAGAAATACACTACAGAAAAATAAGGAAGAGCATATCAGAAATCAGCTCAATATATTGAAGAATTCATAGAATCTAACCACTTCTGCAAAAATGTGAAAACTCTAAACAGACAACAACACGATGAGTTATCGATCCAAGACGGAGATGTATGGATAAACCACTTCTCCAATCTGTTTGGCCCTATAAAGTACAAACAGCAAAAACATATACATGATCACATACAAATCTTAGAATCAACTATTAAAGACTACCAGAACCCACTGGATTCTCCAATTACATTGAATGAACTACAGGACAAAACATAAACCCTCCAAACCACAAAGGCCTGTGGGGTTGATGGCATCCTAAATGAAATGATAAAATACACAGACCACAAATTCCAATTAGCTATACTTAACGAGTCAAGTACCAGTGGGTCGCTAGCGGGCTCATCCCGACACTACCAGCGAAAATCTAAAGCGCCAAATTCAAAATCCGAAAGTTGAATTATTAAACATCCACCAATATACAAGTGTTCCATACTCATCAAAAGCTCTGTTTCTTGGCAATATCACAGCGTTGTCAGATTTCAAAAAGGCTTTACGGCGAAAGCAGCACATTCATTTGTTTGAGGCTAGCACCTCACATATTTTCCAATAGCCATGTATCGATTAGCCATCATGGCACACACATAACACATTTCACAGCGAAAACAAATCAATTACCTGTTGAAGAACATCTGCTGAGGTCATCCTAAGTGTCCAACGAAGACAATCCATGGTTCTTTTGTTAGAAAAAGTAACGTCTTTTATCCATAAATCCTCCATTTGGTTCGCGCGTTATAATCAGAAACGACAGCCTCCACTCCTCCATTGAAACGCGGCGCCAACTCGTTCAAATTATACCTATAAACTTGTCCAAAAACAATCAAACATAGTTTTAAATGTATCCTTAGGAACACTTTTACGTATATTTACTATTATAAATCAGCCGAATATAAACTGAACGCTAAAGACGATAAATAAGACACGGCGTGACTTCTCGTGGCGCGCAATGTGACGAGTTTTCAGAACGTGTGGTCTTCATGCCATGCTGTGTATCAATGGTCTAAATTCATCCAAAATGGAGTAAAACACCGTCTCGTGGTTGATGACATCATAAGGAAGCGACGTGCACTGCATTCATATGCCTATATATGGTCATTTTCAATAGGGAGGGGTTCCAAAATGAGCAATGTGTCAAAATGACTTTTTCCAGGACAGAGATTCCTCAGGGTATTGCCTGCTATATGCGTTCTGATTGACTCACAGACAAATGGTTAACAGTTTTGGAAAATTCAGAGTGTTTCCTATCCAATGGTACTAAATATATGCATATCCCATTTTCTGGGCCTAAATGGGAGGCATTTTACTTTGGGCACGCCAGGCTCTCCAAAACAGTCACCTCTGCTGCTGGTGCTTGTGAAGTTTTAAACTCTTTAACATCATCCTTTGCTCTGGCATCTTCCCCAACATTTGGAACCAATGGCTGATCACCCCAATCCACAAACAGTGGAGACAAACTTGAGCCCAATAACTCCTGGGGATATGGGTCAAGAGCAACCTTGTGAAAATCCTCTGCATTATCATTAACAGCAGACACATACATTTCCTCAGCTAAAAAAAAATCTACTGAGCAAATGTCAAATTGGCTATTTACCAAATCACCGTACAACGGACCGCGTATTCACCCTGCACACCCTAATTGACAATCAAACCAAAACAAAGGCAAAGTATTCTCATACTTTGTTGATTTTCAAAAATGCTTTTGACTCCATTTGGCATGATGGGTCTGCTATACAAATTGATGGAAAGTGGTGTTGGGGGACAAAACAGACAACATTATAAAAAACATGTACACAAACAACAAGTGTGTGGTTAAAATTTGCAAAAAAAACACACATTTATTTCAACAGGAGCTGGGGGCTGAGACAGGGATGTAGCTTAAGCCCCACCCTCTTCAACATTTATATCAACAAATTGGCAAGGACACTAGAACAGTCTGCAGCACACGGCCTGACCCTACTAGAATCTGAAGTCAAATGTCTACTGTTTGGTGATGGTCTGGTGCTTCTGTCCCCAACCAAGGAGGGCCTACAGCAGCACCTAGATTTTCTGCACAGATTCTGTCAGACCTGGGCCCTGACAGAAAATCTCAGTAAGACAAAAATAATGATTTTCAAAAAAAGGTCCAGTTGCCAGGACCACGAATACAAATTCCATATAGACACCGTTGCCCTAGAGCACACTAAAAATACCCTGGCCTAAACATCAGCACCACAGGTAACACAGAAATGTGAACGATCTGAGAGACAAGGCAAGAAGGGCCTTCCATGCCATCAAAACAACCCTAAAATTTGAGATACCAAATAGGATCTGGATAAAAATAATATAATCAGTTACAGAGCTCATTGCCCTTTATGGCTGTGAGTTATGGGGTCCACTCACCAACCAAGAATTAACAAAATGGGACAAACACCAAATTGAGACTTCTGCTAAAATCTCTCTCTCTCTCTAAAAGTGTAGAACGTAAAACACCAAATAATGTATGCAGAGCCGAATTAGGCCGATACCTGCTAATTATCAAATTCCAGAAAAGAGCTGTTAAATTCTACAACCACCTAAAAGGAAGTGATTCCCAAACCTTCCATGACAAATCCATCACCTACAGAGAAATTAACCTGGAGAAGAGACCCCTAAGCAAGCTGGTCCTGGGGCTCTGTTCACAAACACAAACAGATCCTACAGAGCCCCAGGACAGCAACACAATTTAGACCCAACCAAATCATGAGAAAACAAAAAGATAATTACTTCACATTGTAAAGAATTAACTAAATCAAATTAGAATGCTATTTGGCCCTAAACAGAGAATACACAGTGGCAGAATACCTGACCACTGTGACAGACCCAAAATTAAGCAAATCTTTGTACAGACTCAGTGACCATAGCCTTGCTATTGATAAAGGCAGCCCAAGGCAGACCTGGCTCTCAAGAGAAAGAGAGCCAGGTCTGCCTTGGGCGGCCTTTATCAATAGCAAGGCTATGTGCACACTGCCCACAAAATGAGGTGGAAACTGAGATGCGCTTCCTTACCTCCGGCCAAATGTATGACTATATTATAGACACATATTTCCCTCAGATTACACAGACCCACAAAGAATTAGAAAAACAAATCACATTTTTATATCCATATCTATAAGGTGGAATACCACAGTATGCAATCACAGCAGCAATATTTGTGACCTGTTGCCACAAGAATAGGGCAATTGTAAATTGCATACTGTATTAATTTTACAACCTATATTTATGTTTATTTATTTTACCTTTTGTACTTTAACTATTTGCACATCATTACAACAGTGTATATAGACATATGACATTTGACTTCTTTTTTTTTTTTTTTACTTTTGTTTGTGTAATGTTGACTCTTTATTTTTTATTGTTTATTTTACTTTGTTTATTATATAGTTCAGTTGCTTTGGAAACATATGTTTCCCATGACTATAAATTCCATTAAATTGAGTTGAAATTGAATTGAGAGAGAGACAGAGAGACAGAGAGATAGAGAGCGAGCCAGAGAGTGTGTGTGAGAGAGAGAGAGATAGAGAGAGAGACAGAGTGGCTAAGCTCTGAGCTCTCATTAAAGGTGAAAGTCACAGATAGGAGTTATCTCTAGTTCAATATTTAATTGGTGAATTTCTCCAGTGGGTTTTTTCTGCTTAAATCTTTAATGAAGATTAAGCAGGACCTAACAAAGCCTAATCAACATACCTTAGGATAACTGTCAGAGAGGAGCAGAGAGTGGGGATTGAGTCATGCCCACACACAAACACGGACGGACAAACGCACTCGCACGCATGCACACACACACACACAGCAGCTAATGGGGATCCATTAAAATGGCTGCGGAAGAAATGGCAGCAGTTTTACCGGCGCCTAACCAATTGTGCTGTTATGTGTTTTTCTTTGAGTTATTTGTAAATTATTTTGTACATAATGTTTCTGCCACTGTATCTTACGGCAAAAAAAATGGTGGGTGAGTGACTTGGCATTTGTAATAAAGCGCAAGGATGCATGCGCAGGACAGATCACTCACATCGGATTAGATGAATACTTTTTCTTCATCAAGCAGGAAGCACAGGATATACTGCGAACACCCGACAAGGCCGACATCCCCGTTACCTAGGTGTCTGGTTAGACTGTGAACTCTCCTTCCAGACTCACATTAAACATCTCCAATCCAAAATCAAATATAGAATCGGCTTTCTATTTCGCAACAAAGCCTCCTTTCACTCACGCTGCCAAACTTTCCCTAGTAAAACTGACTATCCTACCGATCCTCGACTTCGGCGATGTCATCTACAAAACAGTTTCCAATACTCTACACTGCAAAACTGGATGCAGTCTATCACAGTGCCATCCGCTTTGTCACCAAAGCCCCTTATACCACCCACCACTGCGACCTGTATGCTCTAGTTGGCTGGCCATCGCTACATACTCGTCGCCAGACCCACTGGCTCCAGGTCATCTACAAGTCCCTGCTAGGTAAAGCCCCGCCTTATCTCAGCTTGCTGGTAACCATAGCAGCACCCACACGTAGCATGCGCTCCAGCAGGTATATCTCACTGGTCCCCCCCAAAGCCAATTCCTCCTTTGGCCACCTTTCCTTCCAGTTCTCTGCTGCCAATGACTGGAACGAACTACAAAAATCACTGAAACTGGAGACACTTGTCTCCCTCACTCTCTCCCTTATCTCCCTCACACTTATCTCCCTCATTAAGCACCAGCTGTCAGAGCAGCTCACAGATCACTGCACCTGCACATAGCCCATCTGTTAATAGCCCAACCAACTACCTCATCCCCTACCATTTTCATTTATTTATCTTGCTCCTTTGCACCCAAGTATTTCTACTTTGCATATTCATCTACTGCACATCTACCATTCCAGAGTTAAATTTGCTATATTGTAATTACTTCGCCACCATGGCCTATTTATTACCTTACGTTCCTTATCTTACCTCATTTGCACACATTGTATATAGATTCGTTTTTTTCTACTGTATTATTGACTGTATGTTTGTTTACTCCAATGTGTAACTCTGTGTTGTTGTATGTGTCGAACTGCTTTGCTTTATCTTGGCCAGGTTGCAGTTGTAATTGAGAACTTGTTCTCAACTTGCAAACCTGGTTAAATAAAGGTGAAATAAAAAATAAAAAAAAAAAAAAGAGGAAGAGACGCAGGTACAGAGGACACAGAGAGGGGTGCCTCGTAAGGATTCCGAGTCGAGTGGGAAAGCTTCCGTTACAGTCAGTATTACTCCCCAAAGTACAATCATTGGACAATAAATTAGTCGAGGTACGATCATGAATATCCTACCAACAGGACATCAAAAACTGTAACATCTTATGTTTCACGGAATTGTGGCTGAATGATGACATGGATATTCAGCTAGCGGGATATATAGATAGAACAGCACACTCCTGTAAGGGGGTCTGTGCATATTTGTAAACAACAGCTGGTGCATGGAATCTAAGGAAGTCTGTAGATTTTTCTCGCCTGAAGTTGAGTATCTTATGATAAACTGTAGACCACACTATTTGCCAAGAGAGTTTTCATATATACTTTTCGTTGCTGTTCATTTACCACCACAGACGGACGCTGGCACTAAGACAGCACTCAGTCAGCTGTGTAAGGAAATAAGCAAACAGGAAACCTCTCACCCAGAGGGGATTCTCCTAGTGGCCGAAGACTTTAATGCAGGGAAGTTTAAATCAGTTTTACCAAATTTCTGTTAAATGCTATCAATAAGTGCATTGAGGATGTCGTCCCCATAGTGACTGCATGGACATACCCCAACCAGAAGCCATGGATTACAGGCAACATTCACACTGAGTTAAAGGGAAGAGCTGCCGGTTTCAAGGTGCGGGACTCTAACCCGGAAGCTTATAAGAAATCCTGCTATGCCCTCCGACGAACCATCAAACAGGCAAAGCGTCAATACAGGGCTAAGATTGAATCGTACTACACCGGCTCCGACACTCGTCTTATGTGGCAGGGCTTGCAAACTATTACAGACTACAAAGGTAAGCACAGCCTCGAGCTGCCCAGTGACACGAGCCTACCAGACAAGCTAAATCACTTCTATGCTACCAGACGAGCTAAATCACTTCGAGGCATGCAACACTGAGGCTGTGTGACTGTGTGATCACGCTCTCCATAGCTGACGTGAGTAAGACATTTAAACAGGTCAACGTTCACAAGGCTGCATGGGCCAGACGGATTACCAGGACGTGTGCTTCGGGAATGTTCTGACCAAATGGCAGGTGTCTTCACTGACATTTTCAGCATGTCCCTGATTGAGTCTGTAATACCAACATGTTTCAAGCAGACCACCACAGTCCCTGTGCCCAAGAACACTAAGGCAACCTGCCAAATGACTACAGACACGTAGCACTCACATCCGTAGTCACGAAGTGCTTTGAAAGGCTGGTAATGGCTCACATCAACACCATCATCCCAGAAACCCTAGACCCACTCCAATTTGCATACCGCCCAAACAGATCCACAGATGATGCAATCTCTATTGCACTCCACACTGCCCTTTCCCACCTGGACAAAAGGAACACCTACGTGAGAATGCTATTCATTGACTACAGCTCAGCGTTCAACACCATAGTACCCTCAAAGCTCATCCCTAAACTAAGGATCCTGGGACTAAACACCTCCCCCTGCAACTGGATCCTGGACTTCCTGACGGGCTGCACCCAGGTGGTAATGGTAGGTAACAACACATCTGCCACGCTGATCCTCAACACTGGAGCCCCTCAGGTGTGCTTGCTCAGTCCCCTCCTGTACTCTTTGTTCACCCACGACTGCGTGGCCAGGTACAACTCCAACACCATCATTAAGTTTGCAGATGACACAACAGTGGTAGGCCTGATCACCGACAACAATGAGACAGCCTGTAGGGAGGATGTCAGAGACCTAGCCGGGTGGCGCCAGAATAACAACCTATCCCTCAACGTAACCAAGACTAGGGAGATGATTGTGGACTACAGGAAAAGGAGGACCGAGAACGCCTCCATTCTCATCAACGGGGCTGTAGTGGAACAGGTTGAGAGCTTCAAGTTCCTTGGTGTCCACATCACCAACAAACTAGAATGGTCCAAACACACCAAGATAGTCGTAAAGAGGGCACGACAAAGCCTATTCCCCTTCAGGAAACAAAAAATATGGGTCCTCAAATCCTCAAATGGTTCTACAGCTGCAACATCGAGAGCATCCTGACTGGTTGCATCACTGCCTGGTACAGCAACTGCTCAGCCTCCGACCGCAAGGCACTACAGAGGGTAGTGCATACGGCCCAGTACATCACTGGGGCTAAGCCGCCTGCCATCCAGAACCTCTACACCAGCCACCCCAGTCATAGACTGTTCTCTCTACTACCACATGGCAAGCGGTACCGGAACGCCAAGTCTAGGACCAAAAGGCTTCTCAACAGCTTTTACCCCCAAGCCACAAGACTCCTGAACAGGTAATCAAATGGCTACCTAGACTATTTGCGTTGTGCCACCCCCACAACCCATCTTTTACGCTGCTGCTACTCTCTGTTTATCATATATGCATAGTCACTTTAACTATACATTCCTGTACATACTACCTCAACTAGGCCGACTAACCGGTGCCCCCTCACGTTGGCTGACCCGACTATATGCATTGTGTCCCAACACCCAACCTTTCTTTTACTCTACTGCTACTCTGTTTATCATACTGCATAGTCACTTTAACCATACCTACATGTACGTGCTACCTCAATTAACCAGACTAACCGGTGCCTGTATATAGCCTCCCTACTTTATATAGCCTCGCTACTGTTTAAAGCCTCGCTACTATTTTAGCCTCGCTACTGATATAGTCTTGCTACTGTATACAGCATTGCTACAGTTATAGCCTCACTACTTATATTGTCTTGCTACTATTATAGCCTCGCTACTGTTATAGCCTCAATACTGTATATAGCCTCGCTACTGATATAGCCTCACTACTGTTATAGCCTCAATACTGTATATAGCCTCACTACTATTATAGCCTCGCTACTGTATATAGCCTCACTACTATTATAGCCTCGCTACTGATATAGCCTCAATTATGTATATAGCCTCACTACTATTATAGCCTCAATACTGTATATAGCCTCACTACTATTATAGCCTCGCTACTGTATATAGCCTCGCTACTGATATAGCCTCAATACTGTATATAGCCTCACTACTATTATAGCCTCGCTACTGTATATAGCCTCGCTACTGATATAGCCTTGCTACTGTATATAGCCTCGCTACTGTATATAGCCTCGCTACTGTTAATAGTCTCGCTACTGTATATAGCCTCGCTACTGTTATAGCCTCGCTACTGTATATAGCCTCGCTACTGTTATAGCCTCGCTACTGTATATAGCCTCGCTACTGTTATAGTCTCGCTACTGTATATAGCCTCACTACTGTTATAGTCTCACTACTGTTATAGTCTCACTACTGTTATCGCCTCACTACTGTATATAGCCTCACTACTGTTATAGCCTCACTACTGTTATAGCCTCACTACTGTTATAGTCTCACTACTGTTATAGTCTCACTACTGTTATCGCCTCACTACTGTATATAGCCTCACTACTGTTATAGCCTCACTACTGTTATAGCCTCACTACTGTTATAGTCTCACTACTGTTATAGTCTCACTACTGTTATCGCCTCACTACTGTTATAGCCTCACTACTGTATATAGCCTCACTACTGTTATAGCCTCACTACTGTTATAGTCTCACTACTGTTATAGTCTCACTACTGTTATCGCCTCACTACTGTATATAGCCTCACTACTGTTATAGCCTCACTACTGTTATAGCCTCACTACTGTTATAGTCTCACTACTGTTATAGCCTCACTACTGTTATAGCCTCACTACTGTTATAGCCTCACTACTGTTATCGCCTCACTACTGTATATAGCCTCACTACTGTTATAGTCTCACTACTGTTATCGCCTCACTACTGTTATCGCCTCACTACTGTATATAGCCTCACTACTGTTATAGCCTCACTACTGTTATAGCCTCACTACTGTTATAGTCTCACTACTGTTATAGCCTCACTACTGTTATAGCCTCACTACTGTTATAGTCTCACTACTGTTATAGTCTCACTACTGTTATAGCCTCACTACTGTTATAGCCTCACTACTGTTATAGTCTCACTACTGTTATAGCCTCGCTGCTGTTATTTTTCACTGTCTTTTTACTGCTGTTTTTTTATTTCCTTACTCATCTATTGTTCACCTAATATCTATTTTTTACTTAAAAATTGCACTGTTGGATAGTGCCTTTTAAGTAAGAATTTCACTGTAAGTTCTAAACCTGTTGTATTCAGCATTTCACTGTAAGTTCTAAACCTGTTGTATTCAGCATTTCACTGTAAGTTCTAAACCTGTTGTATTCAGCATTTCACTGTAAGTTCTAAACCTGTTGTATTCAGCATTTCACTGTAAGTTCTAAACCTGTTGTATTCAGCATTTCACTGTAAGTTCTAAACCTGTTGTATTCAGCATTTCACTGTAAGTTCTAAACCTGTTGTATTCAGCATTTCACTGTAAGTTCTAAACCTGTTGTATTCAGCATTTCACTGTAAGGTCTACACCCTGTTGTATTCAGCGCACGTGACGAATAAACTTTTATTGTATTTGATTTAATAAATAGGAATACAAATACAAATACACAATAAAGCCACTCACTTGAGAAAAAACTCACAACAAACACATCCATTCTCATCAAACGTAGAGGCCGCTCAGCTCAGCTCCAACAAACACACCCATTCTCATCAAACGTAGAGGCCGCTCAGCTCAGCTCCAAGGGTTTGAAGACTAAATGACATTCTAATACATTCAGCATATCCAATCTGTTAATGCATACATCTAGTAAATCCCAGGGTGTGATTAGGCCTGTGACACACACACACACACACACACACACTTCAAAGATGGAATACATACCCAGGAAACACCATCACTCTCTACTCATCCGAAGGGAGCCTCTTTTTTCATTAAAGCTAAATTATACACACATACACACACACACAACCTACGAGCGATTATATTACCGACACACACACACGCAGACGAACACTTTTCAATCAGAGTAAAATCTGTTGTGCTCCTGTTCCTTATTGACACCACCACAGAGACACACAGACCTCAGTAATATCACAATCTAAATGACTCTGCCGCATTCTGGATTCCCCAAAGAGCGGAGTCATTGCACACGCACACACACACACACAAAAACATACACAGACACTCTCTCTCTCTCTCTCTCTCTCTCTCTCTCTCTCTCTCTCTCTCTCTCTCTCTCTCTCTCTCTCTCTCTCTCTCTCTCTCTCTCTCTCTCTCTCTCTCTCTCTCTCTCTCTCTCTCTCTCTCTCTCTCTCTCTCTCTCTCTCTCTCTCTCACACACATAAAAACACACACACACACACAGTCTCTCACACACACACACACAAAGTCTCTCTCTCACACACAGCCATTTCCAACTGCATTAGGGCTAAGTGGATTTGACACACGAGGAGATGAAAATCTTGTCATTTATTGGTGTGTGTGTGTGTGTGTGTGTGTGTGTGTTAATGTCCCACAGTTTTCCCCTGTGATGACAGACAATAGATAATTGTACAATGACTGGATATAAAGTTTGGGGAATGAGTCAACTGTATAGTTTTCACACACACACACAAACACACACACCGTCACAAAACATGCCACACGGGGACTCTTCACAGTCCCCAATTCCGCACACGTTACTACATAGAGCCACGACTACAAGGAACTCTATACCACATAAAGTAAGTCAAGCAAGCAGAAATATCAGCACAACTCGGACTGTGAAGAGAGACATACACACACTCATATGCACACACTCTAACACATGCACTCTACCCTCACGGAAAAAACCCACATGATTTCACGTGAACACGTGATTTAATGTGGAAATGTGACAACAAGTGAAGCAACGTGATAACATAAAACTACACATGTGATAACATAAAACGATACATGTGATATCATAAAACGACACGTGATAACATAAAACTACACGTGATAACATAAAACTACACATGTGATAACATAAAACTACACGTGTGATAAACTAAACGACACATGTGATAACATAAAACTACACATGTGATAACATAAAACTACACGTGTGATAAACTAAACGACACATGTGATAACATAAAACTACACATGTGATAACATAAAACTACACGTGATCAATTAAAACTACACATGTGATAACATCAAACTACACGTGTGATAAACTAAACAACACATGTGATAACATAAAACTACACGTGTGATAAACTAAACGACACATGTGATAACATAACAGTCTTAAATGGGATTTGGATTCATAACCTCTTGGTCACCTAGCAACCTGAAATGCCCTGTTACAGCGCAGCTACACCACCAGATCTGAGAGAGTGAAAAAAAGATATGGCCACAGACTTATAGGCAAGAATGCATTTCAGCACTTTGCTAAAAGCTGCCCAGAATCAAGTAAATAATTGTCCAATTATCACCACCAACGTAAAACTAGCAGTGCTCAAGGACACTGGACGTAGAGCATACATTCAGTCTTTGGGAATTTGAACAGTAACTGGGGCTGTGTAGGTCATAACTAGGGCTGTCACGAGTCATGATCGCAGTCAAATTCCACGTAATCATTTAGTCAGGGTAACTGGGCATCTCAAAACACTGATGGTGCTGGTGCTGCTGATGGTCACTAGTAGCCTACCAGATATTTAAGTGCATAGATTACATGTATTTTTCCCGCTGCCCCTGTTTTGATACAGGTGCTTTATAATGGTCCATCATAAATCAAAACACATTTCACACATATATTATCTAGTTTAATATGTAAAAAAATAAGATTAAATCAAGAATAGTCTGATGGGTGAGAATATTAGCCTATCACTTGTGAATTATATATTATCACTTGTGAATGATGCCCAGCATATGAAAGATAATATTTTATACTGCTACTTTTTTAAATCACAGTCGCACACCTCATGTGGCCTAGCCCATGGGAATATATGTTTTAATAGGGTTTGTATCACAACTAATGTGGCCAAATAACATCTTAAAGTATGAATATTATAAAATTTAACTAAGTTGAAAAAAGTATAAAGGATATTTTTCCCATTGAGGAGGAAGTTTGCATTTGAAGTGGCTAAGTTGAGAGTAAAAGTGATCATTTGAAACAGGCCCTTTTGAGTTATTTGGCAACTTTAGTTGTGAACGATACAAACCTTAGGAATGTATTAGAAAATGAAAACATATATGGGCTGCATAATGGGACTATAGTTGTTCTCTCATCAAGTGATGATATTTTTACCCATAAGACTATTCTCAATTTAATCTTGTCTTTACTAATATTCTAAATTAGTTTCGATTTAGAATGACCAATGATCAAATGGGCAGGAACGGTTGCAGGAACAGGGGTAGGGTAGAAAAGACATGCACTCTAATAGCGAATCGAGGCCGCTTTCCAGCCGGTTCGTTTTTCTGTTCCTGCAGCTACCCAGTGCTTCATTTGGGAATTTAAGTGAAATCTATTCGGGAACAAAGTCAAAGGTTTACATACACCTTAGCCAAATACATTTAAACTCAGTTTTTCAGAATTCCTGACATTTAATCCTTGTAAAAATTGCCTGTCTTAGGTCAGTTAGGATAACCACTTTATTTTAAGAATGTGAAATGTCAGAATAATAGTTGAGAAAATGATTTATTTTAGCTTTTATTTCTTTCATCACATTTCCAGTGGGTCAGAAGTTTACATACACTCAATTAGTATTTGGTAGCATTGCCTTTAAATTGTTTAACTTGGGTGAAACATTTCGGGCAGCCTTCCACAAGCATCCCACAATAAGTTGGGTGAATTTTGGCCCATTCCTCTGACACAGCTGGTGTAGGCGTCCTTGCTCGCACACGCTTTTTCAGTTCTGCCCAAACATTTTCTATGGGATTGAGTTCAGGGCTTTGTGACGGCCACTCCAATACCTTGACTTTGTTGTCCTTAAGCCATTTTGCCACAACTTTGGAAGTATGTTTGGGGTCATTGTCCATTTGGAAGACCCATAGGCGACCAAGCTTTAACTTCCTGACTGATGTCTTGAGATGTTGCTTCAATATATCCACATAATTTTCCTCCCTCATGGTGCCATCTATTTTGGGAAGTGCACCAGTCCCTCCTGCAGCAAAGCACCCCCACAACATGATTCTGCCACCCCGTGCTTCACAGTTCGGATGGTGTTCTTCGGCTTGCAAGCTTCCCCCTTTTCCCTCCAAACATAACAATGGTCATTATGGCCAAACAGTTCTATTTTTGTTTCATCAGACCAGATGACATTTCTCCATAAAGTACGATCTTTGTCATGTGCAGTTGCAAACCGTAGTCTGGCTTTTTTTATGGCGGTTTTGGAGCTGTGGCTTCTTCCTTGCTGAGCGGCCTTTCAGGTTATGTCAATATATGACTTGTTTTACTGTGGATATGGATTCATTTGTACATGTTTCCTCCAGCATCTTCACATGGTCCTTTGCTGTTGTTCTGGGATTGATTTGCACTTTTCGCACCAAAGTACGTTCATCTCTAGGAGACAGAACGCGTCTCCTTCCTGAGTGGTATGACGGCTGCATGGTCCCATGGTGTTTACAGTTGCGTGCGATTGTTTATACAGATGAACGTGGTACCTTCAGGCATTTGGAAATTGCTCCAAAGGATGAACCAGACTTTTGGAGGTCTTGGCTGATTTCTTTTGATTTTCCCATGATGTCAAGCAAACAGGCACTGAGTTTGAAGGTAGGCCTGAAGGAGAGAGATGAGGAGATGGGAACGCACAGTGGTGAGATATACTGTAGCTAAAAGGTAAATGTGTCAGCATTTATGAAAATATAAAACATGCCCTAATACTAGGCTATTCAAAATTAAATTCACTAATTGTAGATTAACTCTGTAAGCGAGTTGGGTACTACCAACGCATGTCCAGAGTGCATAAGAGGAGATTTCCATCGGTCAATGGTCATTTAGACTTTGACTGCGGTCGTGACTCATGACTGCCGGTGTGAAGATGTTCTCTGACGTTGGTTACAAGGCGGTACTTATTTAAACTAGAGAAGATAATATCATGTTACCATTGGTTTATTAAAATGAGAGTTAAGGTGATGTCACCTTGTCCCCTTAATAATTAATCCAAGTGTTTGACATGGGGGAGAGGATCAGTAACAGTAAATATTCGTACTTTGGTCGTCATACTTTGATCTGGTTTCCTTCAAATAGCATCCAATTTCATGAAAAACATGATTTTGACTGTTCGTGACCTTTCAAAAATGTGTTTAATACCTCACAAAAAAAATGGTGGGTTAAAAACAAGTCAGTACTGAGTAAATAGTGGACAGAACACACGTTGGGTTATTTTGACCCAGCCAGTTGGGTCACGTAGTTGGGTTGTTTTCTTTGAGACTGGAGTCTTGGCTTTCAAAGTTATTTTTGGGCCACCCGTGACAGTAAATGTCATTCCAGTTAATCTATTCTATTCTATTCTATTCTATTCTATTCTGTTGTTATTCTGTTGTTGAGCAGCTGACATGTTTGTCGCTTTAATGAGGGTTACACCAGCGTATGAGTTTCTCAACTGCTTAGGCATATCCCTATGTTGGGATGGTTACCAGTTTATGTTATTTAAATAATAATGTCATTACAATTATATAAAAATACATAATGTGTAAAAATATGGATTGAAAACTTGAATTTGCAGTGTACAAACTTAACGTGATAAACAGGAATGACATTTAATCTCACAGGTGGCCAAAAATAACAATCTGAAAATAACCTAAAATTTTGTTAAGAACAAGTATAAACACCAAAAAATGACAGAATGCATAACTGGCATAACGGGACAAAATCTTTGGACAAAAAGGTATATGTTCATCTGGTGTTACTTTTGTATCTTGTCACTATAGTGATTTTAAGTCCTCTGCTTGCAGTGTGATACGCTGTGTGGATAAACATGCAATGCATCCTGGAATGTTGAACCACATGATTTCATACGTGGAAAATCACATTATTTCAAACGTGAAAACGTGTTTTTGGAACACACACATTTCACATGTGAACACCTGTTTTAAAAACACTTCACATATGACATTTCACATGTTAAAACATGTTATCGCTGGTCAGCTAAAATATACAGTGGGGAAAAAAAGTATTTAGTCAGTCACCAATTGTGCAAGTTCTCTCACTTAAAAAGATGAGAGAGGCCTGTAATTTTCATCATAGGTACACTTCAACTATGACAGACAAAATGAGGGAAAAAAATCCAGAAAATCACATTGTAGGATTTTTAATGAATTTATTTGCAAATTATGGTGGAAAATAAGTTTTTGGTCACATACAAACAAGCAAGATTTCTGGCTCTCACAGACCTGTAACTTCTTCTTTAAGAGGCTCCTCTGTCCTCCACTCATTACCTGTATTAATGGCACCTGTTTGAACTTGTTATCAGTATAAAAGACACCTGTCCACAACCTCAAACAGTCACACTCCAAACTCCACTATGGCCAAGACCAAAGAGCTGTCAAAGGACACCAGAAACAAAATTGTAGACCTGCACCAGGTTGGGAAGACTGAATCTGCAATAGGTAAGCAGCTTGGTTTGAAGAAATCAACTGTGGGAGCAATTATTAGGAAATGGAAGACATACAAGAAAACTGATAATCTTCCTTGATCTGGGGCTCCACGCAAGATCTCACCCCGTGGGGTCAAAATGATCACAAGAACGGTGAGCAAAAATCCCAGAACCACACGGGGGGACCTAGTGAATGACCTGCAGAGAGCTGGGACCAAAGTAACAAAGCCTACCATCAGTAACACACTACGCCGCCAGGGACTCAAATCCTGCAGTGCCAGACGTGTCCCCCTGCTTAAGCCAGTACATGTTCAGGCAAGTCTAAAGTTTGCTAGAGAGCATTTGGATGATCCAGATGAGGATTGGGAGAATGTCAGATGAAACCAAAATAGAACTTTTTGGTAAAAACTCAACTCGTCATGTTTGGAGGACAAAGAATGCTGAGTTGCATCCAAAGAACACCATACCTACTGTGAAGCATGTGGGTGGAAACATCATGCTTTGGGGCTGTTTTTCTGCAAAGGGACCAGGACGACTGATCCGTGTAAAGAAAAGAATGAATGGGGCCATGTATCGTGAGATTTTGAGTGAAAACCTCCTTCCATCAGCAAGGGCATTGAAGATGAAACGTGGCTGGGTCTTTCAGCATGACAATGATCCCAAACACATCGCCCGGGCAACGAAGGAGTGGCTTCGTAAGAAGCATTTCAAGGTCCTGGAGTGGCCTAGCCAGTCTCCAGATCTCAACCCCATAGAAAATCTTTGGAGGGAGTTGAAAGTCCGTGTTGCCCAGCGACAGCCCCAAAACATCACTGCTCTAGAGGAGATCTGCATGGAGGAATGGGCCAAATAAACAGCAACAGTGTGTGAAAACCTTGTGAAGACTTACAGAAAACGTTTGACCTCTGTCATTGCCAACAAAGGGTATATAACAAAGTATTGAGATAAACTTTTGTTATTGACCAAATACTTATTTTCCACCATAATTTGCAAATAAATTCATAAAAAATCCTACAATGTGATTTTCTGGATTTTTTTCCCTCATTTTGTCTGTCATAGTTGAAGTTTACCTATGATGAAAATTACAGGCCTCTCTCATCTTTTTAAGTGAGAGAACTTGCACAATTGGTGGCTGACTAAATACTTTTTTCCCCCACTGTAACCCCACCTGGGGTTTGACCTCACAGCCTCTCAATTTGAGGAACGCTGACCTTTCAACTTTTCATTTACTTATTTCAGGAATTTGAGGGTTTTCTGTATAGTTTTAAATTTTGGAGGGGCATATTATTCTGTTATAATGTTACTCCCTGAATCACTATATGAATGTAATTGTTGCTGAGCTTTACTTTGAAGTCCAAAGTGTATGAATAGAGGTGAAATCAGCTACTGACACAAATGTGGTGGCGTAGCAGGACGTTTGGACTGCTGTGAAACAAAAAGTTGTGAGTTCAAATCCCAGACAACGACATGTAGAATAGTAAAATATGTAAGTTAAAATCACTGTGTGTGTATCATAACAAATCCATTTTGTTTGCAAATATCATCAAGTGAATTGTTCCAAGAACACGTGCAAAACGTGGAAATGTCACATGTGTTTTTTCAGAAAGGGTATACACACACACGCACACACACACACATTGCAATATTGTAGTATATATTTTTTTTTTCTTTCTTTAACCAGGTAGGCCAGTTGAGAACAAGTTCTCATTTACAAATGCGACCTAGAGTTTAAATCAATTTACACATTGAACAGCAAGAAGGTTTGGGAAAGTGCGATGCAACTAGGGGTCAAAACATTGACAGCCTCTTACTTCATTTTCCATCATAGAGTTTAACCCTTGATCTATGACCTATTAAGCTTCAAACTCATTTAAAGGGACGAGCTCCTGTAATTTCAGGACCTTTTGAAGCTTGTTCCAAGCGGAAGGAGCAGAGAACTGGAAAGCTTTTTCACCTAGCTCTGTACGAGCCTTAGGCACAAGAGCGCAGTCATGTGAACGCAGGCGATATTTTTCATTTGTCTGCTGGACAATGTAGTTACACAAGTCAAATGGGAGCTGTCTCAATATGGCCTTATAAATAAAAACGTACCAACGGTCATCTCTGAAGAGCTAAGGAAGGCCCGCCCACTCTCATGTAGAGGGCACAGTGATGAGTGAGGCCTTTTGGAGTTAGTAACGCACTTCAGGGCCCCATGGTACACAGTCCAGCATACGTAATGAAATCACAGAGGCATACATGTACAAGACCAGTCCACTCTCATATAGAGGGTACACACAGTTAGAAAAAAAAAGGTGCTACTGTATACACACACATACACAAACACAAACACAAATACACACACTCACATATACACACACACACACAAACACAAATGCACACACACAAATACACACACACACAAATACACAAACAAACACGCACACAAAAATAAACACTCATTTGTATTACCTCATTTCTGCATCGCCATTAAACAGGTGAGAGCAGATTTTAATGAGCAGAATTGTACGTTTTTTGATTGGAAACGTGTGTGTGTGTGAGTGTGTGTGAGTGTGAGAGAGTGAGAAAGAGAGCGCCAAAGAGAGAGAGAGAGAGAGAGGGGGAGGATGGGGGGGCGGTGGAGAGAGGAGGAGAGGAAAGATACATGCTTGGTACATAGTTTTGCTAATCACACTATCAGAAACCAGACAGGAATGAGACATGCATTCCAAAAGGCACCCTGTTCTCTTTAAAGAGCACTACTGTTGACCAGATCCCTTAGAGCTCTAGTCTAAAATAATGCACTACTGTTGACCAGATCCCATAGAGCTCTAGTCTAAAATAGTGCACTACTGTTGACAAGATCCCATTGAGCTCTAGTCTGAAGTAGTGCACTACTGTTGACCAGAACCCTTAGAGCTCTAGTCTAAAGTAGTGCACTAATGTTGACCAGAACCCTTAGAGCTCTAGTCTGAAGTAGTGCACTACTGTTGACCAGATCCCATTGAGCTCGGGTCTAAAGTAGTGCACTATGTAGGGAATAAGGTGCCATATAGGATGCAAATCCAGTGATGGACAAACATATAGACATGTACTGTAAACACCTAGAATCCCAGAATGTATATGCATTCTCTGCATCAAAACAAACACATAGTGGCATCAAGCTCTATAGTAAGAATGTCTGTGGGTGTAGAGTGGTGCTTATTCAAGATCCCGAAGTGCTGGAATAATCTACACTGAATGACATATGTATAGTGTTGCTCCCATGTTTCATGAGTTGAATTAAAAAAATATAAAAAAATATCCCATATGCACAAAAAACTTATTTCTCTCAAATGTTCTACACAAATGTGTTTACATCCCGGGTTACTCCAAGCAGTTTAGTCTCCTCAACTTGCTTAATTTCCACGTTATTCATTACAAGATTTAGTTAAGGTTTAGGGTTTAGTGAATAATTTGTCCCAAAGACAATGTTTTAAATTTTTGAAATATTTAGGACTAACGTATTCCTTGCCACCCATTCTGAAACTAACTGCATCTCTTTGTTAAATGTTCCAGTCATTTCTGTTAGTGAACAGCATGATCATTACACAGGTGCACATTGTACTGGGGACAATAAAAGGCCACTTTAAAATGTGCAGTTTTGTCACACAACACAATGCCACAGATATCTCAAGATTTGAGGGAGCATTCAATTGGTGTCGAGGGGTATTTCTGTCTGTAATAAAGACCTTTTGTGGGGAAAAACTAATTATGGTTGGCCTGGCTGCCAAGTGGGTGGGCCTACGCCCTCCAAGGCACACCAATGGCTGCACCCCTGCTCAGTCATGTGAAATCCATAGATTAGGGCCTAATGAATTTATTGAAATTGACTGTTTTCCTTATGTGAACTGTAACTCAGTAAAATCTTTGAAATTGTTGCATCTTGCATTTATATATATATTTTTTGTATAATATAATACTGTGTTTAAGCCCCCTGCAGGGAAATATTGCCAATTTGTGTCTGCAATGCCAACTCTGCAATACACTTTCCACAACCAGTTCTGTAATAGGACATAACTCCGCTAAAAGCATACTCACTCTTTCACGCTACATCCCTCTTTTATGGTCAACACACTCTCCTCTATTTCCCTCTATCTCCATCTGTCCCTGTGGCCTTCTTTTTGTAATTGTTATAGGATCTGTGTGAGTATTAAGGGACACTGGACATCACCTTATTAACACCACTCTGTTTAGAGGAGACTGGACATCACCTTAATAACACCACTCTGTTTAGAGGAGACTGGACATCACCTTATTAACACCACTCTGTTTAGAGGAGACTGGACATCACCTTATTAACACCACTCTGTTTAGAGGAGACTGGACATCACCTTAATAACACCACTCTGTTTAGAGGAGACTGGACATCACCTTAATAACACCACTCTGTTTAGAGGAGACTGGACACCACCTTATTAACACCACTCTGTTTAGAGGAGACTGGACACCACCTTATTAACACCACTCTGTTTAGAGGAGACTGGACACCACCTTAATAACACCACTCTGTTTAGAGGAGACTGGATATAACACAACACTGTCAGGCTTTGAGACTCTGGGCTACACAGTCTGTGTGTGTGTGTGTGTGTGTGTGTGTGTGTGTGTGTGTGTGTGTGTGTGTGTGTGTGTGTGTGTGTGTGTGTGTCTATGCGTGTTGTTGAATCAGTGTTAATAATGCAGCAGTCCTAACAACCCGTTCTGCATTGCTGTGGTAGATATTATCATTTAGACTAGCTGTTAATTATTAACAAGCTGGAAACAAACCTCTTAGGGTCTTAGGAACATTAACAAAACAACAGTCGAGATTTGGACCAATCGGCAAAGAACAATCAGAGTTACCGGGGCAGTTTATATTATTTGTACATTTGAATACCAATCAACACTCAATATTTGTTTTGGAAAAACATCTAGATTTGATGCAGCAATAGATAGTGTTAGTTGATGGTCCTTTTAAGTCTAACTGGAGATGTTTTTTTATTAAACACCACATCCATCAATGGTTTAATGATGTTACTGTACATGTTGTGCATCTTTTAATCCCTTTGTTTGTCAAACACATTCATCTACAACACTGGTCACCAACCTTTTCTGAGTCAAGATCACTTTCTGAGCCAAGATCACTTTCTGAGCCAAGATCCCTTTCTGAGCCAAGATCACTTTGAGTCAAAATCACTTTCTGAGCCAAGATCACTTTCTGAGCCAAGATCCCTTTCTGAGCCAAGATCACTTTGAGTCAAAATCACTTTCTGAGCCAAGATCACTTTCTGAGCCAAGATCACTTTGAGTCAAAATCACTTTCTGAGCCAAGATCACTTTCTGAGTCAAGATCACTTTCTGAGTCAAAATCACTTTCTGAGCCAAGATCACTTTCTGAGCCAAGATCACTTTGAGTCAAAATCACTTTCTGAGCCAAGATCACTTTCTGAGTCAAGATCACTTTCTGAGTCAAAATGCAAGCCGAGATCTACCGCTCAGATTTCTTTATTAATAACATGACTTAAAAAACACAAGCCTATACAACATTAACCAATTTAAAACAGTACTGTAGCAATGAGGTTTGTGCAGTAGGCTATAGACCTAATACATTATCACTGCATATTGGCTATGCCTGAATTACCCTGCCAATGTTGTTCTTCTCAGACCATTTTGAAATTATATATATTTTTTATTTGTTATATGATCACACTGGTAATAGATAATGTGTTGATGTGTTGAATTACTTGTGAGGCCCAGCTGAGTGAACATAATAATTAGCTTTTTTTACTGAACTGATGGTCTGTCTGAGGGAGGGAGGCGGCAGCGGTGAGGCTGCCTCTCACCTGACTCACCTCCCTACGCTGAGAAAAGGGGACACAGTCTTCCAGCTGATGGCAAAACTCAAGTCACACTGCATTATTTCTGCCTCATGCACCAATTCATGTTATTACTCCTGTGACCAGAGAAAGTAAATATTCCTCGATATTAAAGACACAAGCTGCTAATAATAACAGCACAAGCTTATGGGAACACTTTGCTCTACTCATTCATAGCAGCTGCAGTACTGGAGTACGTGCATTTTATGGCTTATAAAAGTGTTGACAGTGCTGTTTAACAACTTAAACATAAACTCAGTCATAAAAACAGCAGCTCCTAGCTGTATTGGATGAGTCTCTCTATAGTCATGGTTTTAAAAGTTTTGCATTTTCACAGTACACTTTTCTGTGTGTTGGAGGTTTCTTTTTACAGTCTATGGCTCGAGGAATCTGTTGCAGACATAGTGATCTGAGCTATCAGATTGACCAAGCGGAAGACCTATAGGTCCACTTGATTTGCTCTCTGGGCCTGCCGGTTATACTGAGATCTACCTTCAGACACATGGAACGGTTCAAAATGGGAACACTTTGCCTTCCCGGCGCTAGGGCTGCCGAATCAAGTGCACCTACTGACAACAGCGCAAAACTAATACAAAAATAGGAATGCAAAGCTTTACCGTTGTGTTTTTTACAAAAATGTTTGGCGACGGACTAGAAATGTCTTGGAGATGGACCGATCGACCGGTTGGTGACCACTGCTCTGAAGTGATGTAGCCTACCGTACAATATGTTATGTAAGTGCAGCGCACACGGACACACACACACACACACCTGTATAGTTGCTTCTGTGTGACGTTAGGGGAACCTGAGTCTATGCAATTCCACCACCAGATCTCTTATGTGTCAACATGTACAGTATGCATGCATGCTCTATCTCAGTGCTTCTAAGAACTCCCAACTGTTTCCAACAAGATCTACTTTGAAAAACATGACAACTTTGTAATTAGAGTGGTGTCAGTGCGATTGTGATGTTGGCCATTGATTTGGCCTGGGGGGCCCCTTGACTAGCGCTGATACTGCCTCAATCAGGAACTGGGTTAATTGGAATTAGAGAGAGAGAGGGGAGCAGCGGAGGAGATCTCTGATGGGTGAGGATAGAGGAGGAAGGAAGAGTTTGTGTGTGTGTGTGTGTGTATGTGTATGTGTGTGTGTGTGTATGTGTGTGTATGTGTGTCTGTGTGTCTGTGTGTGTGTGTGTGTGTGTTTTAAGGTTAGTGTGAAGGAGTAGAATAGAGTCAAATCACTGCTCCAGGATCGAGCCACATGGCTGTTTCACTGGCATCAGTCAAGAGTGGAATGAACACTGCCTATACACAGCAAAGGGAAAGAGGGTCTGAAATGTGTTCTGCATATACAGTAACTTAAACATTTGATCAGCTATTCTTAGACACCCACAAATCATGTCATCCTAGTCTGGTTATAGATATGCATTTTATTTATTTAGATTTTTTTGAAGGCAAGAAAGATACCTAATTGTAGACAATGGAAAGCTACACCGATTGACTTCCGTAGGGCTGAGGAGTGGGTGGAAGAGAAGAGGGGGGTCTATATAGTGGAGGGATACAATACGGTGTGTTCACTTTCACTGGTATAAATGGGTTGTGATTGATCTGTTGTCAGGGCGATTAGATTGCCATTGACGAAGGACTACGGAGGGGTCGCTGGGTGATGAACAGGGTCGCTCCTCAAGACCAATCATTAGCACTTCTATTAAACTGTATACAATAGGAAACACAATGCCACACGCACACAGATCGGCCTGCATGCACACATGCTCTATATCGCATGTACACATACATACATACGTAGGATCTTAATTTGATCACTGCTTTGTTGCTTAGATTTTCATGCAAAGCAGAAAATACAAGTTGTAGTGTATTTGAGTTTTAAAAAGGCTTCTAAAGTTTGTGATTTCAACTTAGACATTTCAGACTTGATTTACCCTGACGAAAATATATCAACCCATACAAAAAAGTCCATTAATTATAATCCACACAATCGTTCACATTTCCTGTTACTGCAGGATTTTTCTGCAAAACTTTATTTGGATAGTCTATTTGTAGAAGCTCTACAGAATATCTACACACTTTCAGCAACAGCATTTACTAACAATAACCCTACTACTAACCTTAACCTTAACACACCCTAACCCTTATTCTAACCCTAACCCTAGTACTAACCCTTATTCTAACCCTAACCCTAGTACTAACCCTTATTCTAACCCTAACCCTAGTACTAACCCTTATTCTAACCCTAACCCTAACCCTAGTACTAACCCTTATTCTAACCCTAACCCTAGTACTAACCCTTATTCTAACCCTAACCCTAACCCTGACAATAACCCTAGTACTAACCTTAACACTTACCCTAACCCTTATTCTAACTCTAACCCTATTCCTTATTCTAACCCTAACCCTTATGCTAACCCTAACCCTATTCCTTATTCTAACCCTAACCCTAACGCTAACCCTAACCCTATTCCTTATTCTAACCCTAACCCTAACAGTAACCCTAACCGTAACCCTAACCTTAGCAAACAGTTGCTTATCAAAATATAGTATGATCATATATAGATCCCTCAACAATTTTTTTTTTAAACATTTGTATTCTTGGTGACAAAATGTGCCATGTGAAAGCCTATTATTATACGACAAAAGGAAAGCATGAATGAACCTCTTACAAAGACCTTACATTTACAATGTCAGCAAAGTAAATACCAAGTCAGTGAATCAAGCGTTTCCCTCCAGGCCCGTATAGGAAGTGGTGCTGGCAGGCGACAGTGAGATTTGACTAATGTCTCACTCACCGAGAACAATCGAGACAAATGTCAGAGTAAATCAGAAATAGTTACACCATGCCCAAGATGACCCCAGGAAGACCCTAAGGCTCTCTACTGTAAGACTCTTTATCAACTCCCACCCTCACCAGCCTTTTCCCATCTTCCTCCTTCCCTCCTTCTCTCTCCCTCTAAGCTATGGGTTTCTTACAACCCTCACCCTCTCTCTCTCTCTCTCTCTCTTCCCTCTCCCTCCCCCTCTTCTTGTTCCAACCCTCTCCTTTTCTCTCTTCCTCCCCCCTCCCTCCTTCTCTCCCTGTATCGACCCTATCCCTCTCTAACTCTCCCCTCCCTCCTTCTCTCCCTCCTCCTCTCTCTCCCTCCCTCCCCATCCATCCTTCTTTACCTCCTTCTCTCCATCCCCCCTCCCTCTTTCCCTGATAACCCTCTCCCTCTCTCTCTCCCTCCTCCCTCCCTCTCTCCCTGTTCCAACCCTCTCCCTCTCTCCCTGTACCAACCCTCTCCCTCTCTCTCTCCCTTCTTTCTCCCTGTAAACACACACAGCAGTTGTAGACCTACAGTATGCAGGAAAACGCCATGTGGTTAATTGTAAATAATATGTAATTAATGTGTGTTATCAATAATGGACTTAGCTGTAACTGCAGAAGTGTATACAGACAGAGACAGACTCAGTGGCAGGTTTGGGTAGGTTCATTTCTAAATATAATCCACTACAGTTACGAGTTACCTATCCAACATCAGTAATCAGTAACATCACTTTTGGATTACCCAAACTCAGTAACGTAATCTAAATACGCTCAGTTACTTTCCCATTAAGAGGCACAGGTTAGAGGTTTTCATCATGAATCTTATTCTGGAGGCCGCTCTGCAGAGTGGTCACTTGTCATAAAATCACATTTTAAATCTATTTTATTCATTTATTTTTTGTTTCACCTTTATTTAACCAGGTAAGCTAGTTGAGAACAAGTTCTCATTTACAACTGCGACCTGGCCAAGCAAAGCAGTGAGACACAAACAACAACACAGAGTTACACATGGAGTAAACAAGCGTACAGTCAATAACACAAAAGAAAAAGGAAAAAAAAGTAAGTCTACACACTAGACGCACACAGTGTGTGCAAATGGCGTAAGGAGGTAAGGAAATAAATAGGCCATAGTAGCGAAGTAGTTACAATTTAGCAGATTAACACTGGAGTGATGATGATGCGCAAGTAGAAATACTTTTGTGCAAAAGAGCAAACAATATGGGGATGAGGTAGGTAGATTGGGTGGGATATTTAAAGATGGACTATGCACAGCTGCAGCGATCGGTTAGCTGCTCAGATAGCTTATGTTTAAAGTTAGTGAGGGAAATATAAGTCTCCAGGTTCAGCGATTTTTGTAATTCGTTCCAGTCATTGGCAGCAGATAACTGGAATGAAAGGCGGCCAAAGGAGGTGTTGGCTTTGGGGATGACCAATGAGATATACCTGCTGGAGCACATGCTACGGGTGGGTGTTGTTATCATGACCAGTGAGCTGAGATAAGGCGGAGCTTTACCTAGCATCGACTTATGACCTGGAGCCAGTGGGTCTGGCGACGTGTATGTAACGAGGGCCAGCCGACTAGAGCATACAGGTCGCAGTGGTGGGTGGTATAAGGGGCTTTGGTAACAAAACAGACGGCACTGTGATAGACTGCATCCAGTTTGCTGAGTAGAGTATTGGAAGCTATTTTGTAAAGGACATCGCCAATGTTAAGGATCGGTAGGATAGTCCGTTTTACGAGGGTATGTCTGGCGGCGTGAGTGAAGGAGGCTTTATTGCGAAATAGGAAGCCAATTCTAGATTTAATTTTGGATTGCAAATGTTTAATATGAGTCTGGAAGGAGAGTGTACAGTTTAGCCAGAAACCTTGGTATTTGTAGTTGTCCACATATTCTAAGTCAAAACCGTCCAGAGTAGTGATGCCAGTCAGGTGGTTGGGTGTGGGCTGCGAACGGTTGAAAAGCATGCCCTAACCATAAACTTAACCACACTGCTAACCCTAATGCCTAACCCTAACCTTATATTAACCTGTTAGGGCTAGGGGGCAGTGTTCGGAAGTTCGGAGAGTCTGGCGTGCCCAAAGTAAACTGCCTGTTACTCAGGCCCAAAAGCTAGGATATGCATATAATTGGTAGATTTGGATAGAAAACACTCTGAAGTTTATAAAACAGTTAAAATAATGTCTGTGAGTATAACAGAACTGATATAGCAGGTGAAAACCCAAGGAAAATTCATCTAGGAAATAGCTTTTTCCGGCTCCCAGACTTTTCCCATGCTTTGCTATAGAGCATTGAAAGGAATAGCTCCCAGATTGCAGTACCTATGGCTTCCACTAGATGTCAACAGTCTTTAGACAAGGTTTCAGGCTTGTTTTTTGAAAAATGACAAAGAAGTAGTCGTTTTTCATGGGGTACTTCCTGGGGTCTGTAGTCCTATGGCGGACGTGACTGAGTGCGCGCTCTTCGTTATTTATCTCCGATATTGAACATAGTACATTCCGTCTGAAATTGTATCATTTATTTACATATTAGGGTATGTGAGGATTGATTAGAAACGTTGTTTGACTTGTTTCAACGACATTTACCGGTTCATTTGGGATTTATTGGTCTGCATGTTTGAACACCTTTGAACTGGTGGATTTCTGAACAAAACGTGCCAACCAAACAGAGTTTTGGGGATATAAAGAGGGACTTTATCACCAAAACGACCATTTATTGTGTAGCTGGGACCCTTTGGAGTGCCAACAGTGGAAGATCTTCAACGGTAAGTGATTTATTTTATCGCTATTTTTGAGTTTTGTGACACCTGTGCTGGTTATGTTAATTGAGGAAGTATGTGGGGCACTGTCCTCAGACAATCAAATGCTATGTTTTTGGCATAAAGCCTTTTTGAAATCTGATAACGCTGTTAGATTACCAAGATTCTAAGATTTTGAATCATGTATGACACTTGTATTTCCATGAATGTTTAATATTACGATTTTTTATTTTGAATTTGGTGCTCTGCAATTTCACCGGATGTTGTATGTAATCTAAACATCTTCAATAGCGAATGGAGGACTCTTTTCCCGTGGTTCATTTTCATGCCAGCCAGGTAGGCTATACTCCTGTTGTAAAGAGAAGCAATGTGCTTAATATTAGGAAAGTTGAGAAATAAATATAGTAGGCCTAGCCTATAGAAAGCTGATGGGATCCTCTTTTTAATAGAGGCCATCAAAACTCTGTTTTCTCACGCAATTGCATAGATGATTGAAATATTGGGCAACATGAGCTCATGGGCTCTCATGAAGTGTTTGATTAGATTTTAGTTCACATTTGCATTGATGTCAGAGTGATTTGAGGGACAATAGAGTGCTGAGTACCAGGCAATTAGCACGTTTGGTAAGCTACTAATGACCATCAGCAGCATCATAGCTTGGAGAAGACTAATTACCGTGACCAAACTGGTCAAGTGGAATTTGACTGCCGTCATGACCCGTGACCGCTGGTGTGCCGATAATATGGTCAACGTAACAGCCCTAGCTCCTCCCTTCAAAACTCCCCTGTGGTATTGTGCTCCATACTGTCAAAAAAAACTTGAAGAAGATCACAGGTGGGGCTTTTATTGTTCAATCTAATTCATGCAGATAAAATTAAAAGTCCATCGGCCTAGCGGGACACATTCTCAAACTCGCCTTAGACTTAAACAGCTGCCAATGATCCAGATATCAAAGTGTCGCCAACAAAAACATATCAATAGGTTTATTGCAAATGCAGCATATGGCATACGTTTTCCACATGCAAAAAGCACTTTGAGGTAGTGCTCAAAGCATGCCATGTTCAACACAATTAGGCTAATCTACATTTCCATATTTCTAAGTCCTATTCTTGAAGATCAAGTTGTATTAAAGTAATTGGAATGACTGCAAATTTGACAGACTGTTTTTTTATGTAAAGATACAGCCTAATCATATTATTATTTGTTGTAGAAGCAGTGGGTTAGAAGAAGCCTACATAACCAACCCATAAAGTAAAATACAACATCCATTTATGTCCAGCTATGTAAACTCTCACATTGATTTATCCTGCATTAGATCATTTTTGTCTTCTTCTTAAAGAGGTTGACATTCATTGTCATGCGTCTTGTCCTTGAGGAAGAACTGAGCGATATCCACTAGATTGGGCCAGCTGCAAAATCTAAATTGGCTATGTTGTAAAAATATATGAAAACAAAAATGTGCTTTTTGGTCCTAAGCAGATCTGTTAAGATATCAGTATGGCTAGTTAAACAAGTCAATGGACAATTAATAACAAAACCGTACAATCATATATATATATATATATATATACAGTTGAAGTCGGAAGTTAACATACACTTAGGTTGGAGTCATTAAAACTAGTTTTTTAACCACTCCACAAATGTCTTGTTAACAAACTATAGTTTTGGCAAGTCGGTTAGGACATTTACTTTGTGCATGACACAAGTCATTTTCCCAGCAATTGTTTACAGACAGATTATTTCACTTATAATTCCCTGTATCACAATTCCAGTGGGTCAGAAGTTTACATACACTAAGTTGACTGTGCCTTTAAACAGCTTGGAAAATTCCAGAAAATTATGTCATGGCTTTAGAAGCTTCTGATAGGCTAATTGACATAATTTGAGTCAATTGGAAGTGTACCTGTGGATGTATTTCAAGGCCTACCTTGAAAGTCAGTGCCTCTTTGCTTGACATCATGGGAAAATCTAAAGAAATTTGTAGACCTCCAAGTCTGGTTCATCCTTCGGAGCAATTTCCAAATGCCTGAATGTACCACGTTAATCTGTACAAACAATAGTATGCAAGTAAAAAACCCCATGGGACCACGCAGCCATCATATCGCTAAGGAAGGAAACGCGTTCTGTCACCTAGAGATTAACGTACTTTGGTGCGAAAAGTGCAATTCAATCCCAGAACAACAGCAAAGGACCTTGTGAAGATGCTGGAGGAAACAGGTACAAAAGTATCTATATCCACAGTAAAACGAGTCCTATATCGACATAACTTGAAAGGCTGCTCAGCAAGGAAGATGCCACTGCTCCAAAACCGACATAAAAAAAACAGACTACGGTTTGCAACTGCACATGGGGACAAAAATCATACTTTTTGGAGAAATGTCTTATGGTCTGATGAAACAAGAATTGAACTGTTTGGCCATAATGACCATCATTAATTTTGGAGGAAAAAGGGGAAGGCTTGCAAGCCAAAGAAAACCATCCCAACCGTGAAGCACGGGGGTGGCAGCATCATGTTGTGGGGGTGCTTTGCTGCAAGAGGGACTGGTGCAGTTCACAAAATAGATGGCATCATGAGGGAAGAAAATTATGTGGATATATTGAAGCAACATCTCAAGACATCAGTCAGGAAGTTAAAGCTTAGTCACAAATGGGTCTTCCAAATGGACAATGACCCCAAGCAAACTTACAAAGTTGTGGCAAAAAGGTTTAAGGACAACAAAGTCAAGGTATTGGATTGGCCATCACAAAGCCCTGACCTCAATTCTATAGAAGATTTGTAGGCAGAACTGAAAAAGCATTTGCGAGCAAGGAGGCCTACAAACCTGACTCAGTTACACCAGCTCTGTCAGGAGGAATGGGCCAAAACTATCCCAACTTATTGTGGGATGCTTGTGGAAGGCTGCCCGAAACGTTTCACCCAAGTTAAACAATTTAAAGGCAATGCTTCCAAATACTAATTGAGTGTATGTAAACTTTTGACCCACTGGGAATGTGATGAAATAAATAAAAGCTGAAATAAATCATTCTCTCTACTATTATTCTGACATTTCACATTCTTAAAATAAAGTGGTGATCCTAACTGACCTAAGACAGGGAATTTTTACTAGGATTAAATTAAATTAGATGCAAGAGGGAGACACAAAATTAGAGCAGGCAAACTGCTCAAGCGTTTGGCTTACCTGTCACTGATGACTGCCTGACCAACACCCTATGTTTCTTCGCATGTGGAGCATCATAGCCAAGCCATTTTTCTGGGTAAGGATTCTCCACTGTAGGCTTCTCGTCAAAGAAGTGGTAGGAGCACACAAAGGGATGTTTCTTTAGGTGCAACGCTTTGAGCCAGAGCCTCAAAGACTCCGCGTCTTTAGGAGGTGGATGCAGGTTGTATGGCCTACATTCAGATCGACATAGTTGATCAATGACCCCAAGTGTTACAATGACCCCAACATTGCTCTTGTAAAAACCATTGTGACAGCTTTGTACTGAACATTTATGCTTGTCCTGTTGATCGATTTTTGGATTTTGTGAGGTTCTGTCAGTATAAAACTATCAAGCTCTCAACTAAAAGTACCACTTTTGCATGTGCCAATGTCGTGCCAATGTTGCCGGAAATAGAAACAGAATTGCAACTAACTCGCCGCGATCACTGTGACGTTTCAGAATAAGGCAAATAAAATAATATAAAATAATTCCAAGGAATTCTATGCAAATCATGTCTGCTAAATGAACTAGTGTAGCCCAGAGTCATATGGCACAGCCAGGTCAGGGACTTTATTTCACCTTTATTTAACTAGGTCAGTGAAGAACAAATTCTTATTTACAATGACGGCCTACACCGGGCCAAACCCGGACGACGCTGGGCCAATTGTGCGCCTGTCACGATCTTCAGAAGGGACAGACCAAGGCGCAGCGAGGCATCCAGTATACATCTTTTATTAAATGAAACGTAACTGGGAAAAATAACAAAAACGAACGAAGATCGTAACGTTGACCATAACACGAAAACCAACAAAGCTATGAACAAACAATAACCCACAAACTCCTAGTGAAAACTACAAACATATATATGGTTCCCAATTAGAGGTAACGACACTCAGCTGCCTCTAATTGGGAACCATTACCCCAACATAGAAATAGATCACCTAGAACAAAAAAACCCTACACCAAAACGAAACTAAACACGCCAGCCTATAAAAATCAGGCCTGAATGTGACAGCGCCGCCCTTTGGGACCCCCCCAATCACGGGCTGGTTGTGATACAGCCTTGAATCGAACCAGGGTCTGCAGTGGCGCCTTAAGCACTGAGACGCAGAGTATGTATTCTGTTCTTCTGAAATAGACTACATGTATCTTTAGACCTGTCTAAAATAAATAATGGATTTATTGTGAAGCTGTAGGCTACATTACATGGACTTATTAGACTGTAAAATGTAGATGTTCCAAAGGTCTGCATCAGAGGCTTGTGGAATATGCGTGGAAGCCAGTAAATGCTAAATGTGTTTATGTTAATTAACGGTTAATTATTGTGAGACTGGCAGTTATTTGGTTGACATTCACCGGTTGCCAAAATTTCATGACGACTACAACCCTAGGAGGAACTCAATTAAACGTTTATTCCATAGGCTGGGATGTGAACTATGCAGCTGTTGCAGTAGTGCATGTATACTGGCTGTCCACTGGGGTATATTCATTACACCGATGCTGTTGCAAAACATTTCCTGAACAGAAGCAAATTAAACCTACCTGAATTTGTCCAATAGAAACTCTCATTTTGCTCTGTTTGCTTTTGTTTGGTTCTTACAGATGCACTATGCAGAAATCGCTCCACCATTTCCTGGTTGCAAAAATTATAATAATTCGCCTCATTTCAGTTTATGTGATGAAACAAGCAACTATAGTGGAGAGAATCATTGTACCATTTAAACTGCTGTGAAATATCTCAGACTGTTGCATCACTGCTGAGGTGGAAACTGAGCTGCACCTCCTAACCTCCTGCTCAATGTATGACCACATTAGAGACACATATTTCCCTCAGATTACACAGATACACAAAGAATTCGAAAACAAATGCAATTTTGATAAACTCCCATATCTACTGGGTGAAATACCACAGTGTCATCACAGCAGCAGGATTTGTGACCTGTTGCCACGACAAACACAATTGTAAATACAACCCATATTTATTTTCCCTTTTGTACTTTAACCATTTGTACGTCATTTCAACACTACATATATATACATAATATGACATTTGTAATGTCTTTATTATTTTGGAACTTCTGTGAGTGAAATGTTTACTGTTCATTTTTATTGTTTATTTCACTTTTGTATATTATCTTCCTTATTTGCTTTGGCAACGTTAACATATATTTCCCATGCCAATAAAGCCCCTTTGAATTGAATTGAAAGGAGAGCTAGAGAGAGAGAGAGAGAGAGAGAGAGAGAGAATTCAAGCGAACAATCAAGATGTAAAAGGAGAGAGAAAGAGAAAGAGAGAGACAGGAGGCGAGCGAACGATCGAGATAGAAAGACAGAGAGGGAGTGGTTTGTCGCTCGGCAGGCTGAATTAAAGAGGCTTGTTGTGGCTTTTAATATCCATTCATTGGGTGGACTGCTGACAGTGTGAGAGCGGCGCTCAGCTCAGCTAGCCCAGTCAGGCTAGGATTTATAGCTGGCTCTAATGGGCATGCCCAGAACCAATGGACTGCAGTCAGCACAATACCTCTCTCTAGCACTCCCACCCACCACACACACAGAGGAACACACACACAGGGAGGAACACACACTCATAGGAATACACACACACACACACAAACAAACACAGGAGCTTACACAAGCTTTTACGTGTGGACGCAGGCACACATGAACACACACTTTTGTTGCTCACATGGCTGTGAGGACATACACTTATGCGCACACGCACACAAACACACACACACACTCACTGACCTGCCCAGCTGGGGGTATCCATGTACAGCTGACAGCTGACAGTGAGGGGACTTATGTGGTGCCCTAAAGGAGAAACAAACATTACAACAACATTAGTACAAACATTACAACAACATTAGAACAAACATTACAACAACATTAGAACAAACATTACAACAACATTAGTACAAACATTACAACATTAGAACAAACATTACAACAACATTAGTACAAACATTACAACAACATTAGAACAAACATTACAACAACATTAGAACAAACAACACAACATTAGAACAAACATTACAACAACATTAGAACAAACGTTACAACAACATTAGTACAAACATTACAACATTAGAACAAACATTACAACAACATTAGTACAAACATTACAACAACATTAGAACAAACATTACAACAACATTAGTACAAACATTACAACAACATTAGAACAAACATTACAACAACATTAGTACAAAAATTACAACATTAGAACAAACATTAGAACAACATTAGAACAAAAAAACACAACACTAGAACAAACATTACAACAACATTAGAACAAACATTACAGCAACATTAGTACACACATTACAACAACATTAGAACAAACATTACAACAACATTAGAACAAACACTACAACAACATTAGTAAAAACAAACACAACATTAGAACAAACATTACAACAACATTAGTACAAACATTACAACAACATTAGAACAAACATTACAACAACATTAGAACAAACATTACAACAACATTAGAACAAACATTACAACAACATTAGTACAAACATTACAACAACATTAGAACAACCAGAACAAACATTACAACAACATTAGTACAAACATTACAACAACATTAGAACAAACAAAACTAGAACAAACATTACAACAACATTAGAACAAACATTACAACAACATTAGAACAACCAGAACAAACATTACAACAACATTAGAACAAACATTACAAAAACATTAGAACAAAAATTACAACAACATTACAACAAACATTACAACACAATTTGTACAAACATTACAACATTAGAACAAACATTACAACATACAACAACATGATAACAAACAGAACAAACATTACAACAACATTAGAACAAACAGAACAAACATTACAACAACATGAGAACAAACAGAACAAACATTACAACAACATGAGCACAAACAGAACAAACATTACAACAACATTAGAACAAACAGAAAAAACATTACAACAACATGAGCACAAACAGAACAAACATTACAACAACATGAGAACAAACAGAACAAACATTACAACAAAATCTGAACAAAAATTACAACATTAGAACAAACATTACAACATTAGTACAAACAACACAACATTAGAACAAACATTACAACAACATTAGAACAAACATTACAACATTAGAACAAACATTACAACAAACATTAGAACATTAGAACAAACATTACAACAACATGAGAACAAACAGAACAAACACTACAACAACATTAGTACAAACATTACAACAACATGAGAACAAACAGAACAAATATTACAACAACATGAAAACAAACAGAACAAACATTACAACAACATTAGAACAAACATTACAACAACATTAGAACAAACATTACAACATTAGAATAAACATTACAACAACATTAGAACAAACAACACAACATTAGAACAAACATTACAACAACATTAGAACAAACGTTACAACAACATTAGTACAAACATTACAACATTAGTACAAACATTACAACATTAGTACAAACATTACAACAACATTAGAACAAACATTACAACAACATTAGTACAAACATTACAACAACATTAGAACAAACATTACAACAACATTAGTACGAACATTACAACATTAGAACAAACATTAGAACAACATTAGAACAAACAAACACAACACTAGAACAAACATTACAACAACATTAGAACAAACATTACAGCAACATTAGTACACACATTACAACAACATTAGAACAAACATTACAACAACATTAGAACAAACACTACAACAACATTAGTAAAAACAAACACAACATTAGAACAAACATTACAACAACATTAGTACAAACATTACAACAACATTAGAACAAACATTACAACAACATTAGAACAAACATTACAACAACATTAGAACAAACATTACAACAACATTAGTACAAACATTACAACAACATTAGAACAACCAGAACAAACATTACAACAACATTAGTACAAACATTACAACAACATTAGAACAAACAACACTAGAACAAACATTACAACAACATTAGAACAAACATTACAACAACATTAGAACAACCAGAACAAACATTACAACAACATTAGAACAAACATTACAACAACATTACAACAAAAATTACAACAACATTACAACAAACATTACAACACAATTTGTACAAACATTACAACATTAGAACAAACATTACAACATACAACAACATGATAACAAACAGAACAAACATTACAACAACATTAGAACAAACATTACAACAACATGAGAACAAACAGAACAAACATTACAACAACATGAGCACAAACAGAACAAACATTACAACAACATTAGAACAAACAGAAAAAACATTACAACAACATGAGCACAAACAGAACAAACATTACAACAACATGAGAACAAACAGAACAAACATTACAACAAAATCTGAACAAACATTACAACATTAGAACAAACATTACAACATTAGTACAAACAACACAACATTAGAACAAACATTACAACAACATTAGAACAAACATTACAACATTAGAACAAACATTACAACAAACATTAGAACATTAGAACAAACATTACAACAACATGAGAACAAACAGAACAAACACTACAACAACATTAGTACAAACATTACAACAACATGAGAACAAACAGAACAAATATTACAACAACATGAAAACAAACAGAACAAACATTACAACAACATTAGAACAAACATTACAACAACATTAGAACAAACATTACAACATTAGAACAAACATTACAACAACATTAGAACAAACAACACAACATTAGAACAAACATTACAACAACATTAGAACAAACGTTACAACAACATTAGTACAAACATTACAACATTAGAACAAACATTACAACAACATTAGTACAAGCATTACAACAACATTAGAACAAACATTACAACAACATTAGTACAAACATTACAACAACATTAGTACAAACACTACAACAACATTAGAACAAACATTACAACAACATTAGTACAAACAACACAACATGAGAACAAACATTACAACAACATTAGTACAAACATTACAACAACATTAGTACAAACACTACAACAACATTAGAACAAACATTACAACAACATTAGTACAAACAACACAACATTAGAACAAACATTACAACAACATTAGTACAACATTACAACATACAACAACATTACAACAAACATTACAACAAACAGAACAAACATTACAACAATATTAGAACAAACAGAACAAACATTACAACAACATTAGAACAAACAGAACAAACATTCCAACAACATGAGCACAAACATTACATCAGCGCTAGTACAATAATCCTAAAAGGAAAAACTACTTTCGAAACATTTTTGAATACACAAAGTCATCCTCATCATCATCATGAATGCTGTGTTAATACTGATGTTCACAGTTTATGTATAATATGAAAATAGTGAAATAGCTTTCTACAGCCTCTAGTATATCATAAGAGTCTGTACTTTGACTGGAACTATATATCCACTGTGAGACCCCTCTACTACACACAGCTGTATCTTCAAGCAAGAGTAAGGGAACTACAGACGCACAACCACAGGAGTCCAGGGCCCTACACTCTTTGAAAAAAACGTTATCTACCTAGAACCTTCTATGAAGGGTTCTACCAAGAACCATTGTTTCATCTAAAGGTTCTACCTAGAACCTTCTATGAATGGTTCTACCAAGAACCATTTTATTATCTAAAGGTTCTTCCTAGAACCGCTTATTAGGTGTAAAGTAATTAAGTAAAAATACTTTGAAGTACTACTTAAGTAGTGACTCATGGTATCTGTACTTTACTATTTCTATTTTTTGACAACTTTTACTTTTACTTAACTACATTCCAATAGAAAATAAACAAATACATGTTCCCTGACACCCAAAAGTACTCGTTAAATTTTGAATCATCCCTACTGTCATCCCTACTGCCTCTGATCTGGTGGACTCACTAAACACACATGCTTTGTTTGTAAATTATGTGTTGGAGTGTTGGAGTGGGTCACTGGCTGTCCACCACATTGTTAGGGTAGAACTCGGCCCTCAAGGAAAGGCCTTATGATATATGTAATTATTGTCATAAATAATTTGATTTGAAAGAAAATGGTGCCGTCTGGTTTGCTTAATATATTTTAGCAATTAGTATATTTTTTGCAATTATATTTACTTTTGATATATAAGTATATTTAAAACCAAAAACTTTTTTACTTTTACTCAAGTAGTATTTTACTGGGTGGCTTTCACTTTTACTTGAGTCATTTTCGATTAAGGTATCTTTACTTTTACTCAAGTATGACAATTGGGTACTATTTTCACCACTGTCGTTTATGAAGGGTTCTACCAAGAACCCTTTTTCTTTGGAGGGTTCTTCGTAGAACCATACAGAGTTAGGATATCCAAACATTAAAGGAAAACTCCACCCAAAAACTATCTGTTGGTAGTTGTATCATTAGTCCATTGTTGACATAGTCACAAAATGTTTTGCTTGTCAGCAATCAAGCTTTCAAGATATGTAACTTTCCAAATACAGAAAACATCCCTGTATGATTTCTGTATTTTGAACGGGGTAGGGTAGTAGGTACAAGGTGCAACGGTTTCTGTAAAGAAATTGCAACGCTGCTGGGTTTTTCACGCGTGTGGATCAAAGTGGTTCTTGGTAGAACCCTATCACTCCGCAAAGAACCCTTTTGGAACCCTTTTGGAACTGTTTTTTTGTAAGAGTGTTGAGTGTTGAGAAGAGAGGATGAGGAGGAGGCAGAAGAATAGAAGGAGGGAAAAGGGAGGATAAATGACAATCTAGTAAGTTTACTTTTGGAAGTGCTTTGCCATACACAAACCTCCCGTGTGTAATACCATATTAGCCGTAGTGGACCCTAGGGAAATGCTGTCTGAGTGACTAAACATTTCCCCGCCTGGCGCTGCATTATCATAATGAGTGTAATGGCAGCGAGTTGAGCCTATCCAGATAAAACATGCATAGAAGAGTGTGGGCTAGGGCCGTTTCTACTGACAAGGAGAGGAGCGGCGTATCTCTGGATCTTTTAAATGGTTTACATTAATCTGATGTATAGATACTGTATAATCGCTTCAGGAGAGAGTGAGAGGGACCGATCAGCGTTCAGAACCGTAGTGCCTGAACCCTTCTTCTGCAACTGGATCCTGGACTTCCTGACGGGCCGCCTCCAGGTGGTGAGGGTAGGCAATAACAGATCCGCCATGCTGACCCTCATTACGGGGGCCCCCAAGGGGTGTGTGCTTACTCCCCTGCTGTACTCCCTGTTCACCCACGACTGCGTGGCCGCGCACGACTCCAACACCACCATTACGTTTGCAGACGATGGTGGTAGGCCTGATCACTGATGACGATGAGACCGTCTATAGGGAGGAGGTCAGAGACCTGACAGTGTGATGCCAGGACAATAACCTCTCCCTCAATGTCAGCAAGACAAAGGAGCTGATTGTGGACTACAGGAAAAGGAGGGCCGAGCACGCCCCCATTCACATCGAAAGGCTGGAGTGGAGCGGGTTGAGAGTTTCAAGTTCCTTGGTGTCCACATCACTAAGGATCTATCATGGTCCACACACACCAAGATAGTCGTGAAGAGGGCACGTCAATGTCTCTTCCCCCTCAGGATGCTGAAAAGATTTGGCATGGGCCCTTGTCTCCTCAAAAGGTTCTACAGCTGCACCATTGAGAGCATCTTGACTGGCTGCATCACCGTTTGGTATGGCAGCTGCTTGGCATCCAACCACAATGCACTACAGAGGGTAGTGCGTACGGCCCAGTACATCACTGAGGCCAAGCTCCCTGCCATCCAGGACCTGTATACCAGGCGGTGTCAGAGGAAGGCCTAGCCAGCCAACTCACAGACTGTTCTCTCTGCTACCACAAAGCAAGCAGTACCGATACACCAAGTCTGGAACCAACAAGACCCTGAACAGATTCTATCCCCAAGCCATAAGACTGCTAAATAGTAAGTTAAATACCCGGACTATCTGCATTGACCCCTTTTGCACAAACTTTTTTTGACTCATTACATATCCTGCTGCTAACGTATATTATCTATTCTATCCTGTTGCCTAGTAACTGTATCAAAGCAAGTGACAGGTAACATTTGATTTGGTGTGTGGGGGCACTTGGAGAGATGCTATAGTACAGCAATTCCCAAACTCGGTCCTCGTTTCCTACCCTAGCACTACACAGCTGATTCAAATAACGCACACACACACACACGCACACACACACACACATACACGCACGCACACACACGCACACACACGCACACACACACACATACACACGCACACACACGCACACACGCACATACACACATACACGCACACATGCACACGCACACACCCCATCCGATAGACAGATAATGGTTATGTGGAGGGTTAATGAATGGTTGTGTGGTGGTTGAAGGAGGGTTAATGAATGGTTGTGTGGTGGTTGAAGGAGGGTTAATGAATGGTTGTGTGGTGGTTGAAGGAGGGTTAATGAATGGTTGTGTGGTGGTTGAAGGAAGGTTAATGGAGGGTTAATGAATGGTTGATCAGGCCACTGGACAGACAAGGAGACAAAATACTCATTATACCAACAGTCACTCTACATGTTTCTGCCGATGGCATCATGTGATGAAAGTGATAGAAGTGATGGAAGTTGAAGCTCCATGGATAGATGGCTACAACATAACTACCTTAAGTGTGTGTGTGTGTTTGTGTGTGCTTATGTGTGTGTGGGTGTGTGTGTGTTTATATATTCCCTTGACCCCTAACCTATTGGCCCGGCGGGTGACTGGGAGTGATTCTATTAAAGTCCCAGTAATTCAACACACGCTTAATCATGTCAAGTTTAATAACTCCAATTAAATTACAACAGCCTCTCGTGTACCATCATACCATCACAGCACCGAGAGATAATAGGGAGAGAGAGAGGGGGAAAGAGAGCGAGGGAGAGAGAGGGAGAGAGAAAGAGAGAGAGGAGAGAGAGACAGAGAGAGAAAGAGAGGAAGAGAGAGAGAGATAGAGAGGAGAGGGAGAGTAGAGAGAGAGAGAGAGAGAGAGAGAGAGAGAGAGAGAGAGAGAGAGAGAGAGAGAGAGAGAGGAAGAGAGAGAGAGATAGAGAGGAGAGAGAGAGAGAGAGAGAGAGAGAGAGAGAGAGAGAGAGAGAGAGAGAGAGAGAGAGAGAGAGAGAGAGAGAGAGAGAGGGAGAGGGAGAAAAAGAGTGGGAGGGAAGAGCGGGAGAGAAGGGTAGAGAGAGAGCTTAGAGATGAGAAGAGGCATGATGAATGCACTAAAGGGAAGAGGGGGATGAGAGAGCCTCCTGTCGCGACCAGATGTAGAAGAAATTGATTCTCTAGCGGTAATGTGTAATGGATGGACACACGTAACACACAGTGCCTTCTGAAAGTTTTCAGACCCCTTGACTTTTTCCACGTTTTTACGTTTGACGTATTCTAAAATTGATTCAATCTTTTTTTCTTCTCATCATAACCATTAATGACAAAGCATTAATGACAAAGACATTTTTGCAAATTTATAATAAAAAAAAAAAATGAAATATTACATTTACATAGGTATTCAGACTCTTTACTGAGTACTTTGTTGAAGCACCTTTGGCAGTGATTACAGCCTCGAGTCTTCTTTGATATGACGCTACAAGCTTGGCACACCTGTATTTGAGGAGTTTCTCCATTCTCTGCAGATCCTCTCAAGCTCTGTCAAGTTGGATTGGGAGCGTTGCTACATAGCTATTTTCAGACCAAAATCAAATCAAATTTTATTAGTCACATGCGTCGAATACAACAGTGAAATGCTTACTTATAGTTACTAACCAACAATGCAGTTAAAATAAGAATAAGAAATAAAAGTAACAAGTATTTAAAGAGTAGCAGTAAAATAAGAATAGCGAGACTTACAGAGTCAATGTGCGGGGGCACATAGTCTATGTAATTAAGGTAATATGTAAATGTAGGTAGAGTTACTACATATAGATAATAACAGAGAGTAGCAGCGGCATAAAAGGGGGGCAATGCAAATAGTCTAGAAGCCTCTTGTTTAGAAGCCTCTTGTTTAGAAGCCTCTTGTTTAGAAGCCTCTTGTTTAGAAGCCTCTTGGACCTAGACTTGGCGGTCCGGAACCGCTTGCCGTGCGGTAGCAGAGAGAACAGTCTATGACAGGGGTGTCTGGGGTCTTTGACAATTTTTAAGGCCTTCCTCTGACACCACCTGGTATAGAGGTCCTGGATGGCAGGAAGCTTGGCCCCAGTGATGTACTGGGTCGTACGCACAAATATTTTTGGTCTCCTGAGGGGGAATAAGTTTTGTCGTGCCCTCTTCACGACTGTCTTGGTGTGCTTGGACCATGTTAGTGTTGTTGGTGATGTGGAAACCAAGGAACTTGAAGCTCTCAACCTGCTCCACCACAACCCGGTCCTCCTTTTCCTGTAGTCCACAACCATTTCCTTTGTCTTGATCACATCGAGGGAGAGGTTGTTGTCCTGGCACCACACGGCCAGGTCTCTGACCTCCTCTTTACAGGCTGGCTCATCGTTGTCGGTGATCAGGCCTACCACTGTTGTGTCATCTGCAAACTTAATGATGGTGTTGGAGTCATGCCTGGCCGTGCAGTCATGAATGAACAGGGAGTACAGGAGGGGACTGAGCACACACCCCTGAGGGGCCCCTGTGTTGAGAATCAGTGTGGCGGATCTGTTGTTACCTACCCTTACCACATGGAGGCGGCCCGTCAGGAAGTCAGGGATCCAGTTGCAGAGGGAGGTGTTTAGTCCCAGGATCCTTAGCTTATTGATGAGCTTTGAGGGTACTATGGTGTTGAACGCTGAGCTGTAGTCAATTAATAGCATTCAGGTCTCTCCAGAGATTCAGGGCATTCAGAGACTTGTCCCATAGCCGCTCCTGCTTTGTCTTGGCTGTGTGCTTAGGGTTGTTGTCCTGCTGGAAGGTGAACCTTCACCCCAGTCTGAGGTCCTGATCACTCTGGAGCAGGTTTTCATCAAGAATCTCTCTTAAGTTTGCTTCATTTATCTTTGGTCTCCCAGTCCCTGCCGCTGAAAAACATCCCCACAGCATGTGATGCTGCCACCACCATACTTCACAGCAGGGATGGTGCCAAGTTTCCTCCAGACGTGATGCTTGGCATTCAGGCCAAAGAGAAACTTGTTTCTCATGGTCTGAGAGTCTTTGGGTGCTTTTTGGCAAACTCCAATCTGACTGTCATGTGACTTTTACTGTCTGGCCACTCTACCAGAAAGGCCTGATTGGTGGAGTGCTGCAAAGATGGTTGTCCCTCTGGAAGGTTCTCCCATCTCCACAAAGGACCTCTAGAGCTCTGTCAGAGTGACCATCGGGTTCTTGGTCACCTCCCTGACCAAGGTCCTCCTCCCCTGATTGCTAAGTTTGGCCGGGTGGCTAACTCTAGGAAGAGTCTTGATGGTTACAAAATTCTTCCATTTAAGAATGATGGAGGCTACTGTGTTCTTGGGGACCTTCAATGCTGCAGAAACGTTTTGGTACCCTTCCCCAGACCTGTGCTTTGACACAATCCTGTCTCGGAGGGCTACGGACAATTCCTTCGGCCTCATGGCTTGGTTTCTGCTCTAACATGCACTGTCAACTGTGGGACCTTATATAGACAGGTGTGTGTCTTTGTAAATCATGTCCAATCAACTGAATTTACCACAGGTGGATTCCAATCAAGTTGTAGAAACAGCTCAAGGATGATCAATGGAAAAAGGATGCACCTGTGCTGAAGTTCAAGTCTGATAGCAAAGGGTCTCAATACCTATGTACATTAGGTATTTCTGTTTTTAATTGTGTATACATTTGCAAAAAAATTTAATTATGGGGTATTGCGTCTAGATTGCTGAGAATTTAATATTCTTTTATCCATTTTAGAATGAGGCTGTAACGTAACAAAAAGTGGAAAAAGTCAAAGGGTCTGAATACTTTCCGAATGCACTGTAACTGGTATCATACTGTCTGTCAGTAGACTGTGGGATGCAACGACTAACCAGGAACTTTGTTCCAGTGTTCAGGTTCTTCGTCACAAATCACAATTTTTTGCGTTCTATGAAATGGAGGACATTTGGCCCAAAATCTTGCCTGTAACTTCCAAAGAGAGGGGAGAAGAGCTACAGTAACTTCCTGCTTCCCTTCCTTATTCTAGTATCTCTTTTAACACGTCTCCTCCAGAACTTAATGTAGCTTCTGAAGCAATTACACACTATTTGTGTGCTAACAATCAGCATTTCCAGATTCAACTAGTTCCTAAACTAACACTCTGCACTCTGTCCCTGTTAACGGATCTTTTCATTTCCTTGTTGTGCAATTTTCCTAGCTGGCGTTCTGGGACCGGAAGAAGGGAGCGAGGGGGCTAGGGAGGGAGGGAGCGAGGGGGCTAGGGAGGAAGGGAGCGAGGGGGCTAGGGAGGGAGGGAGCGAGCAACGGAGAGAGGGATTGAGAGAGGGAGGGAGGGTAGTAGATGAATGATGACATAGTGTGGATGGGTGTCCACGCCACCTTTACTAAACCACATGGAGTAAATGTTAATGAGAGATCCCAAATGCCAGCGCACAGAGGAGGCAGGCCTGCTTAACACAGAACCAATGATAAATAACTAGATGATGCACAAGCTAATGCTGGGCTGGGAGAGGGGGAGAGGGAGATGGAGAGAGAGAGAGAGAGAGAGAGAGAGAGTGGTGAGGAAAGGAAAGAGAGAGAGTGGTGGGGAAGAGAGAGAGAAAGAGAGAGAGAGAGAGAGAGAGAGAGAGAGAGAGAGAGAGAGAGAGAGAGAGAGAGAGAGAGGGGAGAGGATATTGGCTGAATTATGCAGATAAAAATAGAAGCACTTCTGTAATAAAAAACAGACGGAATAATGGAGGAAGATCGCTGATGGGAGGAACGTAAAAATGAAAAACGACAAACAGTAAAGCCTCCAAAATAAAACACATTGTTAAAAAAAAAAACACTGTCCGCAAACACACACACACACACAATGCATGAATAATTGCAAAACAACTGCATGGTTTATTTCCTATTCATGTTGATTTAAGAAAATCTAAGAAGCAGTAAAAAAATTACACGGATGTAAAGCAGTGCTGTAAAAATCCATCATACGCCATACACGGAGTGTGTGTGTGTGTGTGCACATGCATGTGTGTTTGTGTGGTTGTGTGTGTAAATGTGTGTGTGTGTACATGGGTGTTAGCAGGTGAGAACAGCAACAGCCCATTCTGGGCGGAAGAAGTCATTATTTCCCTGGACAGGAAGTCATTATTTTTCCAAATGTGTCTTTGTTTTGTAGTGATTTGGTAACAAGCGTTGCAGTTTTATGATGGGAGGGATGAGAGCTTCCTAATCACTGACTAAGGTAGCTGGGTAGGTGGTGGAGGAGGAGGAGGAGGAGGAGGAGGAGGAGGAGGAAGAGGAGGAGGAGGAGGAAGAGGAGGTTGGGCTGGGCCAGATGGATTAATGACTGACTGAGAAGCGGGCCAGGCATTGTGGAGGGATATTACAGTAGAGATGAAGAGATGAGGCATTACTCTAGAGTAGTGATCTGGTTGGACTGGGCTGGGCCGAATGGAGGATACAGTTTAATATCTGACTGAGAAGCGGGCCAGGCATTGTGGAGGGATATTACAGTAGAGATGAAGAGATGAGGCATTACTCTAGAGTAGTGATCTGGTTGGACTGGGCTGGGCCGAATGGAGGATACAGTTTAATATCTGACTGAGAAGCGGGCCAGGCATTGTGGAGGGATATTACAGTAGAGATGAAGAGATGAGGGGTGTGGCAGTTAGCCTAGTGGTTAGAGCGCTGGGCCAGTAACCGGAAGGTTGCTGGATCGAATCTTTGAGCTGACAAGGTGAAAATCTGTCGCTCTTCCCCTGAACAAGGCAGTTAACCCACTGTTCCTTGGTAGGCTGTCATTGTAAATAAGAATTTGTTCTTAACTGACTTGCCTAGTTAAATAACAACAAATAAATAATGAGACATTCCTGTAGAGTAGTGATCTGGTTTGGTATGGGAATGGAGTTCTACCCTAGTAGGCTGGAAACTCAACTTTGCATGTATCAAACTTATTAGAAACTGTAACTTATTGAAAAGATAATGCATACACAGGCACGCAAACACACACGCACCACTCACCACTCATGCACCATTCACAGCTGACTCCTCTACCTGTTAAACTACTGTATAGCCCTGTGTGTTTGAGCAGATGGTAATTGAACTTGTGAGGCTCCAATCACAGTGAGGGTTAGTGTGATGATCTCATTTTTAAGTGACATTTGATAGGAGGAGGTGGGAGGGGAAGCTCAGCGGTGATTCTGTGATGAGTACATTGGGCTACATCTCTCCTGTGTGGTGTGGAAACAGAGAAGCCTTAGCACCACTGGGACTCAAATGGGACTCTGTTAGTCATATAATGCATTCCTTTTGGCCCTTATCAAAAATAATGCATTAAATAGGGCAGGAAGGCAACCTAGCAGTTAAGAGCGTTGGGCCAGTAACTGAAAGGTCACTTATTCGAATCCCTGAGCTGGCAAGATGGAAGAAAGGGCCATTCTGCCCTTGAGCAAGACAGTTAACCCCCGATCAACAACTGCGCCCCCGGGTGCTGATGACGTGGATTATGGCAGCCCTCCACACCTCTCTCTCAGAGGGGTTGGGTTAAATGTGAAAGACACGTTTTGGTTGAATGCTTTCACTTGTGCAACTGACTAGGTATCCCCCCCCTTTTCCCACTAGGGATCCTGTGTCGTATCCCCACTGCTCTACATTACAGATCAGCTGACTAGGTATCCCCCCCTTTTCCCCACTAGGGATCCTGTGTCGTATCCCCACCGCTCTACATTACAGATCAGCTGCTGTGAGGTTTGTGATGGTTTACATAGAGTTTATTCATCAAATCAAATCAAATCCAATGTTATTTGTCACATGCGCTGAATACAAAAAGGTGTAGACCTTACAGTGAAATGCTGACTTTACAAGCCCATAACCAACAATGCTTTAAGAAGTCTGATTATATTAGTACACTAATCCCTAGGCTTTGTTTGGTATTCCATATATCATTTATACCTGTGTATTTGTGTATTTGAGATAAAGCATATCGCGTTCTTCAGTTCACATTATGAAGCTTTAATGAAAGTTTGGCATCCCTTTGACTCTATCATATTTTGTTAACATTACATCATCAAATCATGTTTTATGGCAGAATGTAATTTACTTGTACAATTTACTTAACTCGGTGGAACTTGACGTGCACCAGATGCTATCATTTAGAGATGAACTGGACAAAATGTGTTTGGTCAAAGAGTTTGTATTTTTTAGGGGCAGAGCTCATTAGAATGATACCCAGCATGCTTTGTAAACATACATTTGTTTACATTTAGGCCATTTAGCAGATGCTTTAATCGACAGCGACTTCAGTCGTTGCATTTTTATTTTTTATTTATTTTCACCTTTATTTAACCAGGTAGGCCAGTTGAGAACATTTTCAACTGTGACCTGGCCAAGATAAAGCAAAGCAGTGCAACAAAAACAACAACACAGAGTTACACATAAACAAATGTACAGTCAATAACACAATAGAAAATCTGTATACAGTGTGTGCAAATTAAGTAAGGAGGTATACAGGTATACGAGAGCATACAGGTCGCAGTGGTGGCTAGTATATGGGGCTTTGGTGACAAAACGGATGGCACTGTGATAGACTGCGTCCAGTTTGCTGAGTAGAGTGTTGGAGGCTATTTTGTAAATGACATCGCCGAAGTCAAGGATCGGTAGGATGGTCAGTTTTACGAGGGTATGTTTGGCAGCATGAGTGAAGGAGACTTTGTTGCGAAATAGGAAGTTGATTCTAGATTTAATTTTGGATTGGAGATGCTTAATGTGAGTCTGGAAGGAGAGTTTACAGTCTAACCAGACACCTAGGTATTTGTAGTTGTCCACATAATCTAAATCAGAACCGTCCAGAGTAGTGATGCTAGGCGGGCGGGCGGGTGCGGGCAGCGATCGGTTGAAGACCCATAACAGACGCAGGCAATGAGGCAGTGATCGCTGAGATCCTACCTTAAACTAACGTAGATAAACAATCACATGTTAAAAGTTTATCTAACCCTAACTGAAAATGTTGTGAATTTGTTTTGCAAATTTAGTAGCTAGCTATCTACCTAGGTAAGTGGTTAGCTTCTTGCAAATCAAGCTTCTCTTGGTAGCAGCAGATAATCCCCTCCTGGATCAAGAGCCTTGCCTTCTAACATTTTGTTTTGTTTTTTGGCATGCTGAAAACTGTGAGTAGCATTTTTTACTTACCTGTGTAACTTTATGAGCTGGGACGTCTGTCCTGTAAATAGTGTATGTCAGAGACCGTATAAAATGTCCGCAATGCGCTCATAAGCATTTAGCTAACATTCGCTGTGGGATTTGACATGTAATTGTTAGCATTACTATCCTTCGAATTACAGAGGCTCAGTGGGGTTTTAAAGTAGTGGCCTTTATGTTCAGTACAGGTATTACCGAATATCCAGGGAAGACACAATATTCGATGAAGGTATAATAATCTGGATACCGCCCAAGCCTACTAATCACACAACCACAATACACATTCTAATTGAAATATATCCACAATACACACTCTAATTGAAATATATCCACAATACACATTCTAATTGAAATATATCCACAATACACACTCTAATTGAAATATATCCACAATACACATTCTAATTGAAATATATCCACAATACACATTCTAATTGAAATCCAGTTCTCTGTACTACTGTACTACTATATAACTCAGTTCTCTGTACTGCTATATAACTCAGTTCTCTGTACTACTGTACTACTATATAACTCAGTTCCCTGTACTGCTATATAACTCAGTTCTCTGTACTACTGTACTATTATATAACTCAGTTCTCTGTACTACTGTACTGCTATACAACTCAGTTCTCTGTACTACTGTACTACTATATAACTCAGTTCCCTGTACTGCTATATAACTCAGTTCTCTGTACTACTGTACTACTATATAACTGAGTTCTCTGTACTACTGTACTACTATATAACTGAGTTCTCTGTACTACTGTACTGCTATATAACTCAGTTCTCTGTACTACTGTACTGCTATATAACTCAGTTCTCTGTACTACTGTACTGCTATATAACTCAGTTCCCTGTACTACTATATAACTCAGTTCTCTGTACTACTGTACTACTATATAACTCAGTTCTCTGTACTACTATATAACTCAGTTCTCTGTACTACTGTACTACTATATAACTCAGTTCTCTGTACTGCTATATAACTCAGTTCTCTGTACTACTGTACTGCTTTATAACTCAGTTCTCTGTACAACTATATAACTTAGTTCTCTGTACTACTATATTACTTTATGATTCAGCAGCTTCAATTTCTGACGACCTACAGTATGCATAAATTGTTTTTATGTAATTAATACTATTTAGCAGACACTTTTATCCAGAGCAACTTCCTGTCATGCATGCATACATTTTACATATGTCTGGTCCCGGGAATCGAACCCCACTTCCTGTCATGCGTACATACATTTTACATATGTCTGGTCCTGGGAATCAAACCCCACATTCCTGGCGTTGCCAACCGAGACATACAGGACAAAACACATCCCACTATACCTTGGCATGTAATATGTAGATTTAACTTCCTATTAAAACCTTAATGATGTTCATCCTCTGAACTATATGGATGAGTGTGTGCAATGAGCTGTGGTCTTTATGCCTTCTCTGAAGAACAACCTGCCTCAGCAGACTACAGTGTGAGGGCGTGTGTTTGTGTGTTGGGGGGAAACCAGTCTGGGGCCCATACGTTCCCAGGTGATGTATAGCTGGAAACCGTAAATGAACTACGCAGAAATGGAGGAAGTGTTGGGGCAAGTTTATGTATGTTTTCATGATGCTTGTTTTGATCCTCTTTCACCATACATGAATGTTGGTGGCAGGTTTGTAATTGAACGAAGCAACGAGATAGAAAGAAGGAGAATGTGTGTGTGTTTGTGTGTGTGTGTCTCTGTGTGTGTCTGTTTGTGTGTGTCTGTGTGTGTGTCTGTCTGTCTTTGTGTGTGTGTGTGTGTGTGTGTGTGTGTGTGTGTGTGTGTGTGTGTCTGTGTGTGTGTCTGTCTGTCTTTCTGTGTGTGTGTGTGTGTGTCTGTGTGTGTGTCTGTCTGTCTTTCTTTGTGTGTGTGTGTGTGTTTGTGTGTGTGTGTGTGTGTGTGTGTGTGTGTGTGTGTGTGTGTGTGTCATCCAAAAATAACCTCTGGAATAATGCAGAGAACAGATGCAGCTGTTGAAAACACCTGGATTGAAAAAACGAGTTGAGAGAGGGATGGAGGGACGGAGGGACGGAGGGACGGAGGGACGGAGGGATGGAAGGACAGAGGGAGAATAGATGAGGTAGAGAGAATAATGTGATAATGTATTGAGTCCCACAGGGTGATGGGATGGATCCGGTTGAGTGAGTCTATGTGTCTGTATGTGTGTGTGTGTGTTTGTCTGTGTGTGTCTGTGTGTGTCTGCGTGTGTGTCTGTGTGTGTCTCTGTGTGTGTGTGTGTCTGTGTGTGTATTTCAGCTAGATCGCTCAAGATTTACTTGGAAATTGGACGTCTATCCATGTCCTGAGGACGTCGATAAAGGCTTTCAAAACTGGCCACTAGGGACAACAGTGAATGGTATTACCATCAAGGTGTGTTTTTTTTAGGACGATGTAGATGGGGTTGGCGGATGGGCATACTCTCTGAAACAGTATCTAGAAAAAGGAGACAATGAATATGAACAGATCTCCTTTTTCTACCCAGAAAGCTTCCAATCAAGCTACCATTCACTGGCTCTGCAAGCGTTATGTAAAAATATGTCCGTTACTCACCAAATATACCTGCCCAGCCTGCAACTATCGTCATTTACTGCTGTTACGCATAGTATGTACTTCCATAAAAGCAAATATTTTTATGTATTGCTTTTGACTGGAAGAGGTGCCTCTCTGTTGAAAGTACATACCGGGGATTGTTGCAGGCTGGATCATTAACAAAGATATTTTGACATTATAACACTTGCAGAGCTGGTGAATGGTGGCTTTGTGGGCAGAAACAAGATATTGTGTTGGGGGTGGGTGTGTTTGTGTCAAAGTCAACATTATTAGTCAGTTGTAAAACCAAATGCCTTCAACTGAAATGTGTCTTCCGCATTTAAACCAACCCCTCTGAATCAGAGAGGTGCGGGGGGCTGCCTTAATTAATAGATAGCTGCAATGTTTTATAGGAGGTTGAGGTGAGATGCCATCTTCAACATCAAGTATAAGTGTGTGTGTAGCCTACATTATGTGGGTGAGGATGTGTGTGAACGTCTGGGTGAGGATGTGTGAGTGAATGTGTGGGTGAGGATGTGTGTGAATGTCTGGGTGAGGATGTGTGTGAACATCTGGGTGAGGATGTGTGAGTGAATGTGTGGGTGAGGATGTGTGTGAATGTGTGGGTGAGGATGTGTGTGAATGTGTGGGTGAGGATGTGTGTGAATGTGTGGGTGAGGATGTGTGTGAATGTGTGGGTGAGGATGTGTGTGAATGTCTGGGTGAGGTGTGTGAGTGAATGTGTGGGTGAGGATGTGTGGGTGAGGATGTGTGTGAACGTCTGGGAGAGGATGTGTGAGTGAATGTGTGGGTGAGGAAGTGTGGGTGATGTGTGGGTGAGGGTGTGTTAGTGAGGATGGGTGTGAATGTGACTGGGTGTGTTTCGTGTCTGTATGAATGAGCCTAATGCACAATATATACAGTATATTACAATGTGTTTCCATGTACATTAAGTGTGCGAATACGTAGTGTGTTTTTGACCACATAATACTTGGTGTGTATACACTCAATCCGCTGCCCTAGTGATGCCTGCATCACTCTGAGCTGAACTCTATTTCAAGGGTTAGTGAGAGACAATAGTATCATCTAGTCTCCTAGGCCCATAAAGTGTCCTCATTCCCAAACACATTACTTTCACTTCCGTTCCACACAACAGTTCCACTTCTAGAACCCGGTCCAGAAGAACCATCCACGCGGGCCTCCACAAGGGAGCTTACCCACACACACAGCCCATGGAGGTGAAGCTTTGCTGGGGCAGAACCAAGGCACAGCAGGGCCCTTCTGGAGGCTAGGATAAAACTCATCGCACTATAGACTTCAATGGCAGATGGAGAGAGAAGCACTATACAGGATTCCCCCAGCGACACACACTCAGGTTTATTACTGCGGGGAGTGTGTGTGTGTGTGTGTGTGTGTGAGAGAGAGTGTTAGGGGAGACAGAGAGAGGCAGTCGGTCACATCCCCCAGACTCCCAGTAGAAGATCACTAGGCCTTGGAGAGAGATATACATGGCAGAGGAACACACACACACAAAGCCTTTTAGAGCTGCACAGACAACTCCTCTGTGTTAAAACTGCTGAGGTGAGGAGAGTCTATGTAGCATTATCATCTTGAGTGTTACAGGAACACAATGCAAGACTAATGGCTGTAGTGGTAGTAAGTGTGTTTGTTGGTCGGGGCGGGTGTGTGTGCTGTGTTTTGGTTAAGGGTAATGACTCTTCAGTGGAAAGGTGTATGGTCTTTAATACTAGCTCAGGTTTAGTTTGCTAATGTATGCATTCTTTGAATGTGTCTTTTATGCAACGAACGTTAGCTATTCTGCTAACTCAGATTGTACTATTTGTATGGCCTACAAATGGCATTAAACTGGATCGGTAGAAAAGAACACTCAGCACAGAGCAATATGGGTTAGTATACAATCTGAACACTGAATGAATTAAATACGAAGCAAATAAATGAACATTGTACAACTTCAACTCCTTGTACAATCAAGCCGTCTCACGCTGCAGAAACAGGGGACAGGCTCTATGGGCCATTTCATCTCGGACAAGGGCTGTTTACAACTTCAGCCTGAAAGCTCAGAATTCACAATGGAAAAGTCTAATATTGTATGAAGACTTTGAAGGAGGCGTTGACCATCCCATCCATCAACACTTCACTTCAACACACAGATTCATCTCACTAGACATTATATTAACTGTTCTCTCTTCATATCGCTCCTCTGGAGTGATGGATCACTCTCAGGAGACCATTCAACGCACACACACACACAACACACACACAAACATGCACGCACGCACACACACACATGCACGTACACATACACACACACACAAGCACACACACACACACATACATACACACACACACACACATACACAGACATGCACACACACATACACACGCACGCACACACATGTCAGTCCTGCTACAGCACTGATAGGTAGTTTTGGACCAGGAGGGCTCCAATCATGCTCATATCAAATCCAATGTTATCACATACGGCGATTACAACAGGTGTAGACCTTACCGTGAAATCCTTACTTACAAGCCCTTAACCAACAATACAGTTCAAGAAATAGAGATCGGAAAATATATACTAAATAAACTAAAGTAAAAAATAAAATAAGAATAATGGGGATATATACAGGGGGTACCGGTACCGAGTCAATGTGCTGGGGTACAGGTTAGTTGAGATAATTTGTACATGTAGGTAAGGGTAAAGTGATTTTGCATATTTCAGCTCTTGTGACACATCCATTATAATAATGTCTTGCACCTCTCTATGGACTGCTGACACTTGCTAGTGTTGTGTTAGGAGCCATAATATTGACAGTGGACAACCAACAATGGCTGTCTTTCCTAAGAGAGAGTTGATGGAGAGGGAGATGGGATGCATCTCAAATAGCACCATATTTCCTATGTAGTGCACTACACTGTAAACCCTAAGGTATTTTTAGCTCACATTGTTCTAGTAAGTTGAAATCAAATTCATAGTAAAGTCAATATTAAGCTGTTTATGTGGTTCTGACTCAAAACTAAATGAGAAGTTAAATCGACTCTATTTTTTTTTAAGTTATGACAACAAATTCACTTGTTCCCCAGCATTCTCTACTTCACGTAGATTTTTGGGAATTGTTTTTAATATGTGTTTTTTTGCATATACATCAAATCAAATCTAATTTTATTTGTCGCGTGCGCCGAATACAACAGGTGTAGACCTTACAGTGAAATGCTTACTTACAGGCTCTAACTAATAGTGCAAAAAGGTATTAGGTGAACAATAGGTAAGTAAAGAAATAAAAACAACAGTAAAAAGACAGTGAAAAATAACAGTAGTGATTGATGGATAAATCTTATATTACACAACGATAAATAACGTACATTTTTTTAAACTAACCCAATCATTGGTCAATTTTTTTTGCAACCGTTACAGAAATGGTTGTTCCAGTTTAAATTGTCCTCAAACTGTGCCTTACCCTGGGAGTCATTATGAATGGCTGGATTCCAATAGGAATTACACATCAATTTGCTAGCCAATGCAATGTGACTTGAATGTTAGGTTGCAAAATTCTAGTACAGGTTTCCCAGAAATCCAAGTTGGAAGATTCCTGGAAATCCTTCAACCTGGATAAAAACAAACAAACAATTTTGGGAAAAATAACAGGATTTGCATAGGCCTTGAAATAAGGCTTTATGAAATATGTAATGCTTTATCATAAATAGTTTAATTACAATTGTACCATTTACCTAGGAACTCACTTGGTGAAAGTCACATGGTTGAAAATGCAAGAATTCAACAACCATGTTTCTGTAATAACAAATACAGTCATGGGTGGTTACTCGAAAAGGCAAGGCACACTTAATAAATTATATTGGAGGTGTGGCTTGGTGGGGTTGTTACTTAACATGTTCACGTCAAATCTTGACCTCCTGCAGGGTCAGAGTGATACCAGTCAAATCTGGACCTCCTGCAGGGTCAGAGTGATACCAGTCAAATCTGGACCTCCTGCAGGGTCAGAGTGATACAAGTCAAATCTGGACCTCCTGCAGGGTCAGAGTGATACAAGTCAAATCTGGATCTCCTGCAGGTTCAGAGTGATACAAGTCAAATCTGGACCTCCTGCAGGGTCAGAGTGATACAAGTCAAATCTGGACTTCCTGCAGGGTCAGAGTGATACAAGTCAAATCTGGACCTCCTGCAGGGTCAGAGTGATACAAGTCAAATCTGGTCCTCCTGCAGGGTCAGAGTGATACAAGTCAAATCTGGACCTCCTGCAGGGTCAGAATGATACAAGTCAAATCTGGACCTCCTGCAGGGTCAGAGTGATACAAGTCAAATCTGGACCTCCTGCAGGGTCAGAATGATACAAGTCAAATCTGGACCTCCTGCAGGGTCAGAGTGATACAAGTCAAATCTGGACCTCCTGCAGGGTCAGAGTGATACAAGTCAAATCTGGTCCTCCTGCAGGGTCAGAGTGATACAAGTCAAATCTGGACCTCCTGCAGGGTCAGAATGATACAAGTCAAATCTGGACCTCCTGCAGGGTCAGAGTGATACAAGTCAAATCTGGACCTCCTGCAGGGTCAGTGATACAAGTCAAATCTGGACCTCCTGCAGGGTCAGAGTGATGCAAGTCAAATCTGGACCTCCTGCAGGGTCAGAGTGATACAAGTCATATCTGGACCTCCTGCAGGGTCAGAGTGATACAAGTCAAATCTGGACCTCCTGCAGGGTCAGAGTGATACAAGTCAAATCTGGACCTCCTGCAGGGTCAGAGTGATACAAGTAAAATCTGGACCCCCTTACAGGGTCACAGTGACTCTATCAGCGACTACAAAATCACTTTAAGTGCCTGTACTCAGATACAATAAGTGCAACGGGTTCCCTCAAAAGTTTTGAGTAATGACAGCACTTTGGGGTTTACAGTGTACTTCATACCAGAGCGATATTATGACCAGGGTTTATAGGGCTCTGGTCAAACGTAGTGCACTATAGGGAAAAGGGTGCAGAGAGAGAGAGAGAGATACAGAAAGATGTCCAAAATGGAGATGTATGTGTACACCACTTCTCCAATCTTTTTGGCCCTATAACAAAGAGCAAACAGCAAAAACATATACATGATCAAATACAAATCTTAGAATCAACTATTAAAGACTACCAGAACCCACTGGATTCTCAAATTACATTGAATGAACTACAGGACAAAATACAAACCCTCCAACCCAAAAAGACCTGTGGTGTTGATGGTATCCTCAATGAAATTATCAAATACACATACGACAAATTGGTCAAATACACATACGACAAAACTTAAACTCTTCAACACCGTCCTTAGTTCTGGCATCTTCCCCAATATTTGGAAGCAAGGCCTGATCACCCCAATACACAAAAAATGGAGGCAAATTTGACCACAATAACTACCGTGGGATATGCGTCAACAGCAACCTTGGGAAAATGAACAGCAGACTCATACATTTCCTCAGTGAAAACAATGTACTGAGCAAATGTCAAATTGGCATGTACCAAATTACCGTACGACAGGCCACGTATTCACCCTGCACCCCCTAATTGACAAACAAACCAAAACAAAGGCAAAGTCTTCTCATGCTTTGTGGATTTCAAAAAAGCCTGATACTCAATTTGGCATCAGGATCTGCTATACAAATTGATGGAAAGTGGTGTTGGGGGGGAAAACATAATAAAAGCCATGTACACCAACAACAAGTGTGCGGTTAAAACTGGCAAAAAACACACATTTCTTCCCACATGGCCGTGGGGTAAGACAGGGATGTACCTTAAGCCCCACCCTCTTCAACATATATATCAACAAATTGACAAGGGCACTAGAACAGTCTGCAGCACCCGGCCTCACCCTACTAGATATCCGAAGTCAAATGTCTACTGTTTTCTGATGATCTGGTGCTTCTGTCCCCAACCAAAGAGGGCGTACAGCAGCACCTAGATCTTCTGAACAGATTCTGTCAGACGTGGGCCCTGAGTGTAAATCTCAGTAAGACAAAAGATATGGTGTCCCAAAAAAGGTCCAGTTGCCAGGACCACAAATACAAATTCCATCTAGACACCGTTGTCTTAGAGCACACACACAAAAGTAGACATACATCAGCGCCACAGGTAACTTCCATAAAGCTGTAAATGAGCTGAGAGAAAAGGCAAGAAGGGCCTTCTATAACATCAAAAGGAACATACAACTTGTCATACCAATTAGGTTCTGGCTAAAAATACAAAAAATCTAGAACCCATTGCCCTTTATGGATGAGAGTTCTGGGGTCCGCTCACCAACCAAGAATTCTGCAAAAATATCCTCAGTGTACAACATAAAACACCAAATAATGCATGCAGAGCATAATTAGGCCTATACCCACTAATTATCAATATCCAGAAAAGAGCTGTTAAATTCAACAACCACATAAAAGGAAGCGATTCCCAAACCTTCTATAACAAAGCCATCACCTACAGAGAGAAGAACCTGGAGACGAGTCCCCAAAGCAAGCTGGTCCGTGGCAGAATACACCGTGGCAGAATACCTGACCACTGTGACTGACCCAAACATAAGGAAAACATTGACTATGTACAAACTCAGTGAGCGTAGCCTTGCTATTGAGAAAGGCCACCGTAAGCAGACCAGGCTCACAAGAGAAGACAGGCTATGTGCACACTGCCCACAAAAACAAACCCAATTTTGATTTACTCCCATATCTACTGGGTGAAATACCACAGTGTGCCATCACAGTAGCAAGATGTATGACCTATTGCCACAAGAAAAGGGCAACCAGTGAAGAACAAACACCATTGTAAATACAACCCATATTATTTTCTCTTTTGTACTTGAACTATTTACACATCGTTACAACACTGCATATAGACATAATATGACATTTGACATGTCTTTATTATTTTGGAACTTCTGTGAGTGTAATGTTTACTCTTAATTTGTATTGTTTTTTTCACTTATGTTTATTATCTACTTCACTTGCTTTTCGCAGTGTCAACATATGTTTCCCATGCCAATAAATCCCTTGAATTGTGTGTGAGAGAGAGAGAGAGAGAGAGAGAGAGAGAGAGAGAGAGAGAGAGAGAGAGAGAGAGAGAGAGAGAGATGGCCCAGTCGAGCTAAGCTCGGTGTGTATTTCTGTGAAAAAGGCTGTGATGGTGATGCATGTTTATGGACCATCTGTAGTGTGACTGAGAGATATATTTATGATTATGGGGAGATGGAGCTAAAAGGCTGTCCATTACAGTAACACAAAGCTCTATGGTAGAGTGCAGCTCATCAGGGTTACACGCACACACACAGAAACATACTCACACACAGACACACACACACACTGACACAGACACGTGTTAGAAAGGGAGACAGCAGGACAGAGAACAAATAAACCATGGAGTGGCTACTATTAGAGGCAATAGTAGACGCAATAGTAGACGCTACGTCCTCCATCCATCCCTCTGTCCTCCATCCATCCCTCCGTCCTCCATCCATCCCTCCGTCCCTCCGTCCTCCATCCATCCCTCCATCCCTCCGTCCTGCATCCATCCATCCCTCCGTCCTCCATCCATCCCTCCGTCCCTCTGTCCTCCATCCATCCCTCCATCCCTCCGTCCTCCATCCATCCATCCATCCCTCTGTCCTCCATCCATCCCTCCGTCCCTCCATCCTCCATCCATCCCTCTGTCCTCCATCCATCCCTCTGTCCTCCATCCATCCCTCCGTCCCTCCGTCCTCCATCCATCCCTCTGTCCTCCATCCATCCCTCTGTCCTCCATCCATCCCTCCGTCCCTCTGTCCTCCATCCATCCCTCTGTCCTCCATCCATCCCTCTGTCCTCCATCCATTCCTCTGTCCCTCCGTCCTCCATCCATCCCTCTGTCCTCCATCCCTCCGTCCTCCATCCATCCCTCTGTCCTCCATCCATCCCTCCGTCCCTCCAACCTCCATCCATCCCTTCGTCCCTCCACCTCTTTACTGTCATTGTGTTATTGATTGTTAAATGACACAGGAAGTCTATACAGGGCTGTGTGCTCTGACCGTGAGAGTGTGTGTTTGTGTGTGTGTGTTGGCATGTGTGCTGTGAACACTCTACTGGTCTCTAATGTTATAGGTTTCACAGGAAGCTGTGTTTGAGAGCTACAGCACAGTGCTAATTTTATTACCAAGATCGGTGTCCCGTCTGCGGCACGGTGAAGCTAACAAAGGCTAATGTGATTAGCATGAGGTTGTAAGAAACAAAAACATTTCCCAGGACATAGACATATCTGATATGGACAGAAAGCTTACATTCTTGTTAATCTAACTGCACTGTTCAATTTACAGGAGCTATTAGACTGAAATAATACCATGCTATTGTTTGAAAAGAGTGCACAGTTATGAACTTGAAAATGTATGAATAAACGAACTAGGCACATTTGGGCGGTCTTGATACAACATTCTGACTAGATATGCAGTACTTCACTCGATCACTCAAAAAATTTGCACATACAGTGCTAGTGGACAAAGTATAAATTGCGTCTGGGCTAGAATAATGTCTGAATAATTCATTATGTCCTTTCTCTTGCATTTCAAAGATGATGGTACAAAAAAAATACAAAAAAGCGTTATTTTGTATTATCTTTTACCAGATCTAATGTGTTATATTCTCTTACATTCAATTCACATTTCCACAAACTTCAAAGTGTTTCCTTTCAAATGGTATCAATAATATGCATATCCTTGCTTCAGGTCCTGAGCTACAGGCACTTAGATTTGGGTATGTCATTTTAGGATTTTCTTTTAAAAAAGGGTCTAGAATAGCTACTAGAATAGCTTTACTATTTAGGTAAATATAGTATAAGTACATAAATACACACATGTAAGCAAACGTAAACTAATAACAAACCTTTCTTTTTTACTCTAGAAATGTTTTAAATAAAGTTTTTGTCCCTTTATGAATACAACTGCTGAGGTAATTGTTTCACATAACAATATATCAGCAGGCTTTTTTACACTTCTGAATTGTTAATGCTTTTTAGTTTTTTTGTAATTACTTTTGCTCACTTGCCAAACGCACACTAATAACAATTAACTCTTTAAGCACCAAGATAATTCCGGTCTAATTCAGGAGTTTTGGCATCAATCTGTCATTACGTGCAAAAAAAAACGAGGGTTTCTCAAGGGTTCTTTGGGAAAGGTGATGGTTCTACATGTCTGTGGAACCGTACTGACCCAAATGGCCCTTTGAGACCTTCAATGGTTCTTTACAGTTCAAAAAAGGATTCTTTCCTCTTTTAGTGCTAAATAAAATGTAAGGCCGGCAACTCATTAGAATATCTCGAGGCGTGGTTTGCACACAGCTCTTTCGTTGTGACCGTGCATGAGAGGGTCATTCCAGTTCATCTAATCTGTTGTGTTGTGCTGTTGAATGTTACACAGTGAGGGGAAAAAAAGTATTTGATCCACTGCTGATTTTGTACGTTTGCCCACTGACAAAAAAATGATCAGTCTATAATGTTAATGGTAGGTTTATTTGAACAGTGAGAGACAGAATAACAACAAAATAATCCAGAAAAACGCATGTGAAAAATGTTATAAATTGATTTGCATTTTAATGAGGGAAATAAGTATTTGACCCCTCTGCAAAACATGACTTAGTACTTGGTGGCAAAACCCTTGTTAGCAATCACAGAGGTCAGAAGTTTCTTGAGTTGTCCACCAGGTTAGCACACATCTCAGGAGGGATATTGTCCCACTCCTCTTTGCAGATCTTCTCCAAGTCATTAAGGTTTCGAGGCTGACGTTTGGCAACTCGAACCTTCAGCTCCCTCCACAGATTTTCTATGGGATTAATGTCTGGAGACTGGCTAGGCCACTCCAAGACCTTAATGTGCTTCTTCTTGAGCCACTCCTTGGTTGCCTTGGCCGTGTGTTTTGGGTCATTGTCAAGCTGGAATACCCATCCACGACCCATTTTCAATGCCCTGACTAAGGGAAGGAGGTTCTCACCCAAGATTTGACGGTACATGGCCCCGTCCATCGTCCCTTTGATGCGGTGAAGTTGTCCAGTCCCCTTAGCATAAAAACACCCCCTTAGCATAATGTTTCCATCTCCATGTTTGACGGTGGGGATGGTGTTCTTATGGTCATAGGCAGCATTCCTCCTCCTCCAAACACGGTGAGTTGAGTTCATGCCAAAGAGCTCCATTTTGGTCTCATCTGACCACAACACTTTCACCCAGTTGTCCTCTGAATCATTCAGATGTTCATTGGCAAACTTCAGATGGGCATGTATATGTGCTTTCTTGAGCAGGGGGACCTTGCGGCCGCTGCAGGATTTCAGTCCTTCACGGCGTAGTGTGTTACCAATTGTTTTCTTGGTGACTATGGTCCCAGCTGCCTTGAGATCACTGACAAGATCCTCCCGTGTAGTTCTGGGCTGATTCCTGACCGTTCTCATGATCATTGCAACTCCATGAGGTGAGATCTTGCATGGAGCCCCAGGCTGAGGGAGATTGACAGTTCTTTTGAGTTTCTTCCATTTGCGAATAATCGCACCAACTGTTGTCACCTTCTCACCAAGCTGCTTGGCGATGGTCTTGTAGCCCATTCCAGCCTTGTGTAGGTCTACAATCTTGTCCCTGACATCCTTGGAGAGCTCTTTGGTTTTGGCCATGGTGGAGAGTTTGGAATCTGATTGATTGATTGCTTCTGTGGACAGGTGTCTTTTATACAGGTAACAAGCTGAGATTAAGAGCACTCCCTTTAAGATTGTGCTCCTAATCTCAGCTTGTTACCTGTATAAAAGACACCTGGGAGCCAGAAATCTTTCTGATTGAGAGGGGGTCAAATACTTATTTCCCTCATTAAAATGCAAATAAATTTATAACATTTTTCACATGCGTTTTTCAGGATTTTTTTGTTGTTATCTGTCTCTCACTGTTCAAATAAACCTACCATTAAAATTATAGACTGATCATTTCTTTGTCAGTGGGCAAACGTACAAAATCAGCAGGGGATCAAATACTTTTTTCCCTCACTGTACATGACTGTGGTCAGTGATGGTGTTTTGTGAAAGACTAATTTATGCCCTTCTGTGCAATGAGAATGGTTGACTACAGTAAATCAATCATTCTCCTCACAGGGATCCTCAGCTATTCCAGAGCTAGCGCAGTTGATTCAACTTGTCAATGAACACAATACCAAAACCTATGGAATTGTTATGATAAAATAAGGCTATAAAACCAGAATAAAAACTGTATGGTTCTACAAAGAACTTTTGTGATTAAGAAAACGTCTTTATAGAACCATTCTCTAGTGATGGGGAAACTAAGCTTCCTAAAGTGTAGAGGATTTCTAACCAATTGTGTGGAAAATAAGTTAATTACTCGATGCTTTACTCAACACAGTGTACAGTAGTGACACCTGCTGGTCAAAATAATTTAGAGCAGTCAAATTATTATAGAAGACGTTGCACAGGCCGTCGTGTCTACGCAGGGTTACCTTTTGTCTTCTGCTGAAACCAATGCAAAACTAATCAGGTAGCTGTCAATGACGAAGCTTCTGACATCATTGACCACGTGCTTCTGATGAAGTGATACTAACATCAGTACACTGCTTTGAAGTAAACTGCTTAACGATTTCAACGCCTCAGAGCTTCGGTATGAAACGTAACATCACTAGTTATAACCATACCTGAACCCTGTTTTGGTGCTATATAGATCATTTTTTAAGGGCTCTTTACATAACCTTAGGAAATGGTTCTTTATAGAACCTTAGGAAAGGGTTATTTATAGAACCTTAGGAAAGGGTTCTTTATAGAACCTTAGGAAAGGGTTCTTTATAGAACCTTAGGAAAGGGTTCTTTATAGAACCTTAGGAAATGGTTCTTTATGGAACTTTAGGAAAGGTTTCTCTATAGAACATTAGGAAAGGGTTCTTTATGGAACTTTGGGAAAGGGCTCTTTATATAACCTTAGGAAAGGGTTCTTTATAGAACCTTAGGAAAGGGTTCTTTATAGAACCTTAGGAAAGGGCTCTTTATAGAACCTTAGGAAAGGGTTCTTTATAGAACCTTAGGAAAGGGTTCTTTATGGAACTTTAGGAAAGCCCTCTTTATAGAACCTTAGCAAATGGTTCTTTATAGAACCTTAGGAAAGGGCTCTTTATATAACCTTAGGAAAGGGTTCTTTATAGAACCTTAGGAAAGGGCTCTTTATATAACCTTAGGAAAGGGTTCTCTATAGAACATTAGGAAAGGGTTCTTTATGGAACTTTAGGAAAGCCCTCTTTATAGAACCTTAGCAAAGGGTTCTTTATAGAACCTTAGGAAAGGGCTCTTTATATAACCTTAGGAAAGGGTTCTTTATAGAACCTTAGGAAAGGGCTCTTTATATAACCTTAGGAAAGGGTTCTCTATAGAACATTAGGAAAGGGTTCTTTATGGAACTTTGGGAAAGGGCTCTTTATATAACCTTAGGAAAGGGTTCTTTATAGAACCTTAGGAAAGGGTTCTTTATGGAACTTTAGGAAAGGGCTCTTTATAGAACCTTAGGAAAGGGTTCTTTATGGAACTTTAGGAAATGGCTCTTTATAGAACCTTAGCAAAGGGTTCTTTATAGAACCTTAGGAAAGGGCTCTTTATATAACCTTAGGAAAGGGTTCTTTATAGAACCTTAGGAAAGGGCTCTTTATATAACCTTAGGAAAGGGTTCTCTATAGAACATTAGGAAAGGGTTCTTTATGGAACTTTGGGAAAGGGCTCTTTATATAACCTTAGGAAAGGGTTCTTTATAGAACCTTAGGAAAGGGTTCTTTATGGAACTTTAGGAAAGGGCTCTTTATAGAACCTTAGGAAAGGGTTCTTTATGGAACTTTAGGAAATGGCTCTTTATAGAACCTTAGGAAAGGGTTATTTATATAACCTTAGGAAAGGGTTATTTATATAACCTTAGGAAAGGGTTCTTTATAGAACCTTAGGAAAGGGTTCTCTATAGAACCTTAGGAAAGGGTTATTTTAGAATCTTCCAAAAAAGGTTCCATATAGCACCAGAAAGGGTTCAGGTATGGATACAAGACAAATAACCCTTATCTGGCACCATATACAGTAGAGGCATTTGTTTTCAGTGTGTAATATTAAATACACAACCACACATTAACACAGAAGTTATATTTATAATTTAAATGACATTACAGCATAAGTCAGTTTTGGCAATAATCACATTAGCATGTGTGATTGTTTGTTAAGTTTACAGTTTCTCAAAAAATTTTGGGGGCTCACATTAGCAATTTTCTGACTTTTACAAGGAGCAACGTTTTCCCGTTCTGCATTCTAATCTTATTCTCTTGTCACATTAAACCCTCTCTTGCTGCATTTCATTTCCCATTTCCTCTGAGCAGATCTCCAAAGCTAAACTATGATAGAACGTCTTCGTACAGACTGGCCCAGTGTTGTGGTTGAGAACCCTGGTGAAATATGTTGCGTTGCTATTGGTCTGTCAGCAATATGTTGCGTTGCTATTGGTCTGTCAGCAATATGTTGCGTTGCTATTGGTCTGTCAGCAACACGGTGCGTTGCTATTGGTCTGTCAGCAATATGTTGCGTTGCTATTGGTCTGTCAGCAACACGGTGCGTTGCTATTGGTCTGTCAGCAACACGGTGCGTTGCTATTGGTCTGTCAGCAACACGGTGCGTTGCTATTGGTCTGTCAGCAACACGGTGCTTTGCTATTGGTCTGTCAGCAACACGGTGCGTTGCTATTGGTCTGTCAGCATACAGCGAGAAGATCAGCCAAACTGAATGTTTCAGTTGTTGATTAATTATTATGACACCCATTACTTTTTTATTTACTTTGTATTTTACACGGCAATGCACGGTAATGCACGGCAATGCACGACAATGCACAGTAATGCATGGTAGTATACGGTAATACACAGTAATACACGATAATTCACGGTAATGCATGGCAATGCACGGTAATGCACGGTAATACACAGTAATGCACGGTAATGCACGGTAAATGCACGGCAATACTTTTCATTTCAGAGCTCTTTTCTAAGTCTAAAAGATTGGTGTGTGTGTGTGTGTGTCTGTGTGTGCGTGTGTGTCTGGTATAGACAACCAATTTGATTCGGGTTGAAGGAGGCGTCTCTCTGCCGGCCTGATTGACACCTGTAATTAAAGCAGCGACAGTGATGTGATGAATTTGATTTAACATGACTGGAGGTGGTTCTATAACCTATGTGAGGCCTAAACAAAAACACACACACACGTGTACATGGTCCTCTCACGTGTACATGGTCCTCTCACGTGTACATGGTCCTCTCACGTGTACATGGTCCTCTCACGTGTACATGGTCCTCTCACGTGTACATGGTGCTCACGTGTACATGGTCCTCTCGTGTACATGGTCCTCTCTCTTTTAAAATAGCTTCAAGAGAACGTTGTTGTTTTTAGCAAGGCCTGTACAAGATCCCTTACGTTCTCCCAGTTGGTGAAATGAGCTCTCTGTACTGCCATTAAGGACTGTGTAGGACAACTACTTCTATTGTGTGTGTGTGTGTGTGTGTGTGTCACAGTAAGCTGCTGAAGGGAGGACGGCTCATAATAACGGACAGAACAGAGCAAATGGAATGGCATCAAACACCTGGAAAACATGTGTTTGATGTATTTGACACCATTTAACAGATTCTGCTCCAGTCATTACCACGAACCCGTCCTCCCCAAATTAAGGTACCAGCAACCTCCTGTGGTGTTTGTGTGTGTGTGTCTGTATTCAGGAGCACAGAGACAGTAATGGCAGACAGTACACAGAAACATTATAGAAACTGTATAAAGTAAAAGAGCAGCGATTGCCTGATTCAATGTTGCCATTTAAATATACCTGTGTCTAGTTTCCAGCTGTTAATGTTAGTTATTACAATATATTATATTATTATATATTATAATCGTTTCCACATACTGGCATCTGTTTATGTGTATAGCTTGAACACTTTCAAGTCTGGGTTCAATCAAATTTCTCCTAGCAATGATTCTGTCTGCAAAAAAAAAAAAAAAAAGTGAAATCTATCAGATATCATGTTTTATTGTACCACAAAACCATTCAGAATTTTTATTTGAATACAGGAAAAAAATTCAAAATATATATTTTTTAAGTATTTTCTTTACAGGAAGAGACAGAGAGAGGTATTAAATGGAAATGGGATAGAGTTTGTATGGTGCTATGTCTTAACTTGACTTATGTATGAAGTTCTGTTTCAGACAAACAGTTATGGAAACAACCTTTTCTCACATATCTCCCCATTTCCCTCACCAACCAAATAACTCTTAGACCAATGGGTGAAAAGCATATTTTCTTAAAGACCCAATAAATAAAATAATTCCACAAACAAAGCATCTTTTCTTAAAGACCCAATCAATAAAATAATTCCACAAACAAAGCATCTTTTCTTAAAGACGCAATAAATAAAATAATTCCACAAACAAAGCATCTTTCTTAAAGACCAAATGAAATGCAATCTTCCACAAAAAAAAAGCATGTTCATGTTTATTTTTTTTACAAGCTAGGTCATTCTGGTCTAAAACACTATCAAATCACAGACAAATAATCCTATCAGGGACCCATAACTGTCTGGTCAGCATCCGAATTACTGGCAGAAAAGAGCGTTGAAATCTATACAAATCCAAGCACCCCAAAATGAGAAAACGCATTCGTAAACAATAACCAGGGAAATAAATAATAAAATAACTAGAGCCCTTCTTCTCTCTCTCTCTCTCTCTCTCTCTCTCTCTCTCTCTCTCTCTCTCTCTCTCTCTCTCTCTCTCTCTCTCTCTCTCTCTCTCTCTCTCTCTCTCTCTCTCTCTCTCTCTCTAAGTCCTTTGTAATATTCATTTCCTCAGGTGAGAAACATATGAAAATGTAGCACTGAAACATAAATGGTCTGGTGTTTGTATCCCTCTCCTCCATTCCCTTAATAGAACAATCTGTCTGAGTGAGAAAGAGAGAGAAAAGGAGAGAGTGAGAGTAATGGAGGGATGTGGGTGAGGATAAGTGGTACAATGTGTTGGAGGGAATGTAGCCTAAATGGAACCAAATTAAGCTGGCTGGTCTTTGCTGCGTCTCAACCTCTTTGTGGAGATATTGGCTGTTTGCTGATGCTACATACAGATGTAGTCTGTTGCCAAAGACAACCCAACCCCCCAACACAAACACACACAAGAACACACTCATTCACACGGACTCATTCCCTTCCATACACCCACAAGTCAAAAAATACTGCAGTCCCTAATGTATATAAATGTGCACACACACACACACACACACACACACACACACACACACACACACACACACACACACACACACACACACACACACACACACACACACACACACACACACACACACACACATACACACACACACCAACCTCTCCATAGCACCCTACCCCCTGCCTTATAATGCCTCGGATGAAATGTATCGCTTGGGATGAAATGTATCGCTTGGGATGAAATGTATCGCTTGGGATGAAATGTATCGCCTGGGATGAAATGTATCGCTTGGGATGAAATGTGTCGCCTGGGATGAAATGTATCGCTTGGGATGAAATGTATCGCTTGGGATGAAATGTATCGCCTGGGATGAAATGTATCGCTTGGGATGAAATGTATCGGTTTGGATGAAATGTATCGCTTGGGATGAAATGTATCGCTTGGGATGAAATGTATCGCCTGTGATGAAATGTATCGCTTGGGATGAAATGTATCGCTTGGGATGAAATGTGTCGCCTGGGATGAAATGTATCGCTTGGGATGAAATGTATCGCTTGGGATGAAATGTATCGCTTGGGATGAAATGTATCGCCTGGGATGAAATGTATCGCTTGGGATGAAATGTATCACCTTGGATGAAATGTATCGCTTGGGATGAAATGTATCGCCTGGGATGAAATGTATCGCCTGGGATGAAATGTATTACTTGCTGATAGTAAATAAAACATACAGTTCCCGTCAGTCCATCCCTAGAGAAAGCTCCATTTCTGTTTCTGCCCAGGACAGCAAACCTTACACAGCACCACGACTAACTCTAAACTACGGATCATCTCCCTCTCTCTCTCATTATCTCTCTCTCTCATTATCTCTCTCTCTCATTATCTCTCTCTCTCTCATTATCTCTCTCTCTCTCTCTCTCTCTCTCTCTCTCTCTCTCTCTCTCTCTCTCTCTCTCTCTCGCTCTCTCTCATTATCTCTCTCTCTCATTATCTCTCTCTCCCTTGTGTCTCTAAGATAGACAGTATTGGATAAACTGCTATAGGGTGGAGCTATCGAAAAACTGATGTGGCAGAGTATATACTGTGTACTTGACAATGGCCACTTCACAAGACGGCAATAAGCAGTCATAATAATTCCTGAAGAGTTATGGCCAGTGGCTTCCTGCCCACGCGGTGGTCCTCCTGCCCAGGTGCGTAAAATGTATACATGCATGACTGTGAGTCGCTTTGGATGAACGTGTCTGCTAAATGGCATTTATTATGGAGAAGAGAGGAAGAGGACTTGTTTGATGAGGAAGATGGGAGGAAGATAGTAAAGAGGTTTAGAAGGATGAGAGGAGTGAGAGGGAGGAGAGATGGAGCCTGTCTTAAAGTAATGAGCTATTGATTTGGGAGAGGTCTTCTCACTGACTCGCAGATGAATGGGCACACATTCATTTCCACCAACACATGCCAATGAAAAGGGGTACACACACATACGAGGTGATGAAGCAGGAAATGGAGAGGGGGTGAGGAAGAGGAAGAAGTTTCAACAGATTTATTTTTATAGTAAGAAAGAGAGAAAAATGTAAGGCTAGAAAAAAGAATATCGACAGAGAGAGAGAGAGAGAGAGAGAGAGAGAGAGAGATAACAGGTAGTCAGTGAGAGGATCTTTCTGTAAACCTGCTAAAAGGTGGATCGGTATGAGACAGAAAGTCATGAGAGTCAGAAGGATCTGAGAGACAGAGAAATACTGATGTGTGTGGGTGTGTGTGTGACTGCGTGCGTGCGTGTGTGTCGGGGCGTATGAACACTGCAGGGCTGTGAATCTGAAATGACCTCACTCAGCGACTATTGAGCTCCTGTTAATTCTGCTGCAGCTCTGAGCTAGAGCCTGTCTCCCTCATTCATCATTAGGCATATCACACACACACACACACACACACACACACTGCTCGTCAGCACACATGGACATAAAATGGGATACTTTAGAGTTGCCGGGACAGAAATGCAGCAGAAGCAAACTTGTATGTAGAACCTAACAGGTACTTGCAATGTTTTATGATAACATTTAATATCTAATGTAATATAGGATGATATTAAACAACATCTATACACGCTATACCCTATATATACACACATACACTTTGATCATCAACAAGACAAGTCTCATTTCCAATGCATACGCTTTGATCATCAACAACAAGACAAGTCTCATTTCCCATGCATACGCTTTGATCATCAACAACAAGACAAGTCTCATTTCCAATGCATACGCTTTGATCATCAACAACAAGACAAGTCTCATTTCCAATGCATACGCTTTGATCATCAACAACAAGACAAGTCTCATTTCCAATGCATACGCTTTGATCATCAACAACAAGACAAGTCTCATTTCCCATGCATACACTTTGATCATCAACAAGACAAGTCTCATTTCCAATGCATACGCTTTAATCATCAACAAGACAAGTCTCATTTCCAATGCATACGCTTTGATCATCAACAACAAGACAAGTCTCATTTCCAATGCATATGCTTTGATCATCAACAACAAGACAAGTCTCATTTCCCATGCATACACTTTGATCATCAACAAGACAAGTCTCATTTCCAATGCATACGCTTTGATCATCAACAAGACAAGTCTCATTTCCAATGCATACGCTTTAATCATCAACAAGACAAGTCTCATTTCCAATGCATACGCTTTAATCATCAACAAGACAAGTCTCATTTCCCATGCATACGCTTTGATCATCAACAACAAGACAAGTCTCATTTCCCATGCATACGCTTTAATCATCAACAAGACAAGTCTCATTTCCCATGCATACGCTTTAATCATCAATAACAAGACACGTCTCATTTCCCATGCATACGCTTTGATCATCAACAACAAGACAAGTCTCATTTCCAATGCATACGCTTTGCTTATATTGTTACTCCCCAGTCGATCCACAACAGATTTCCACCATGAGATAGTAATGTCAAGTAATGTCAAGGACATACATTTACACATTAACTGTAATTAGTTTTCTTTGAAAGTGGAAAATAATTTCTGTAAGCTTTGATCCTATCTTCATTCTGTCAACAGTTCTATTTGAATGACGAACAAACTACCATTCTGTTAAAAGAAAGGTTTGTGTTTATTCCCATCAACATCAGCAATGCAACAATGGACTGGAGAGAGGGAGAGAGACGTAAACAGAGGAAGATAGAGAGAGAGAGACAGAGAGGAATGGGGAAAGGAAAGAGTGAGACGGTGAAAGAGTGAGAGCAAAATATACTTGAGGACTAAAGAGAAGAGAAACACTGGAACAAATATAAGGAAACGGACCAAAACAGGGAGGGACTACCAGACGTAAGGAAACGGACCAAAACAGGGAGGGACTAACTGACGTAAGGAAACGGACCAAAACAGGGAGGGACTACCAGACGTAAGGAAACGGATGAAAACAGGGAGGGACTAACTGATGTAAGGAAACGGACCAAAACAGGGAGGGACTACCAGACGTAAGGAAACGGACCAAAACAGGGAGGGACTAATTGACGTAAGGAAACGGACCAAAACAGGGAGGGACTACCTGAAGTATGGAAACGGACCAAAACAGGGAGGGACTACCAGATGTAAGGAAACGGACCAAAACAAGGAGGGACTACCAGACGTAAGGAAACGGACCAAAACAAGGAGGGACTACAAGACGTAAGGAAACGGACCAAAACAGGGAGGGACAACCAGATGTAAGGAAACGGACCAAAACAGGGAGGGACTACCAGATGTAAGGAAACGGACCAAAACAAGGAGGGACTGCCAGACGTAAGGAAACGGACCAAAACAGGGAGGGACTACCAGACGTAAGGAAACGGACCAAAACAAGGAGGGACTACAAGATGTAAGGAAACGGACCAAAACAAGGAGGGACTACCAGACGTAAGGAAACGGACCAAAACAAGGAGGGACTACAAGACGTAAGGAAACGGACCAAAACAGGGAGGGACTACCAGACATAAGGAAACGGACCAAAACAAGGAGGGACTACCAGATGTAAGGAAACGGACCAAAACAAGGAGGGACTACCAGACGTAAGGAAACGGACCAAAACAAGGAGGGACTACAAGACGTAAGGAAACGGACCAAAACAAGGAGGGACAACCAGACGTAAGGAAACTGACCAAAACAGGGAGGGAATACCAGACTTTGTCCAATAATAAAACATCAATGAATATGACCCAGGTTAGGTAACGATCAATCAGTCTTTTGCCAGGCAGACCCCGGTGAATCTATTTGGCCTGGTTCCTTCAGCTTAGACCAGAAACAAACAAACAGACAGAAACATGACCTATCACTACCCACACAATAAAGAGGGTTCTTTTGGAAGTTTGATGGTTCTATGTGGAACCATAATGACTCAAATAACGCTTTGAGCACTTCAATGGTTCTTTACAGTTCACAAAAGGGGTTCTTTCCTCTTTTAGTAAAATTGAAAATGTATGGGAGGTGGCTCATTACAATATTTTGGGGGCGTGGTTTACACAGAGGTATTTTTGTGACAATGGACAGTGATAGTATCTTGTGCTAATTGATAATGGTTGATGAAATTAGTCTGTAGTTCTCAATTGTCTCCTCAGGGACCCCAGCTGTAACAGAAGTAGCTCACTTGATTCAACCTATGGAAGTTTACCGACATGGCTGACCGGAACAGAAGAGGATCTATAAAGAGACTTTGTGAATGAGAAAGGTACTTCATAGAACCGTTCTCCAAAAAAACCATCAAAAAGGGGTTGGAAAAATAGCGGAACCATTTATTTTAGTGCTATGTAGCTCCTTTTTAAAGCTACTTTTTAGAACCTTAGGAAAAGGTTCTTTATAGCACCATAAAGGGTTCTGCTATGGTTCCAAGCAAAAATAACCTCTATCTGGAACTATTTAGAACCATCATTTGTGTGTGTAGATGGTCCTCTCTATCCCTCTTCTTATTCATCCTCCCTTCCTCTCCCCCTATCTCTCTCTCTTCCTCTGTTTTTCCCTCAACCTCTCTTTCTGTTTCCTCTCTCTCTCTCTCTCTCTCTCTCTCTCTCTCTCTCTCTCTCTCTCTCTCTCTCTCTGTATCTATTTCTCTCTACTTTCCCCCTGTATCTATTTCTTTGTGTCTCTCTCCCAACCATCCAATAAACACACACAGATTTCCAGTGGACTCTGTTCTCAGTTCCAACAGTCTCAAAGGGCACAGAAAAAGGGACCATCGATTCAAGGGGGGGGGCTGTGTTTTCACCTCTCCCTCCCTAAACAGAGTGGTTCATATCTCAGCTCGCTCTTTCTCTCTCAGCTTAGTGTTAGTGCTGGCTCCATTCTCCATCGTAATGGATATTCTATTGAGTTGGCTTTGATTGTTGTAGCTGTGTAGAGGGCCATTGACCTGACAGGGCCGTCGTGAATGGGCCTTGAGGGATAACAGACGCCGCTGAAGACAACAGAGATACAGAGAGGCTGATAAGTGGTCCCTCCAGGGGTCTCCTAGTGCATAAAGGGCTCATTGGCCATCTATCACTGGACAGAGTTAAGAGGCTGGGACAGAGGGACCACAGGGACAAGTGATAAGGGTTAGTTGTGTTGTCATTCAATGAGGAGAAATGACTAAGGATGGTGAGGAGGAGGAGAGGTGGAAAGATGGAGAGTAGTTGAGGAGAGAGGAGAGGTGGAAAGGTTAAGAGTTATAGAGGAATAAAAAATGGAGAGGAGGAGAGAGGAGAGGATGAGAGGTGTAGAGGAGCAGAGGAGGAGAGAGGAGAGGATGAGAGGTGTAGAGGAGCAGAGGAGGAGAGAGGAGAGGATGAGAGGTGTAGAGGAGCAGAGGAGGAGAGAGGAGAGGTGGAAAGATAGAAAGGTGGAGAGAGGAGAGATGGATGGTGGATGAGAGAAGGACAACACAGCTTGCAGGGATGGTTTGATAATACCAGGAGATGTATAACTCACTTCCAACTCCGTCATCCAGTCTAAAAAAAAGACGGATTACGATGTGAGTTTGTTTTGTGCCACAGTATTGAGTCATGACTAATACGCAGGCTGCCAAGCTGTTTGGCAGGAACACCACTTAGTGGATATGTCCGGGCATCATTTGACTGTTGATTGTTTTTTTGCTAATTTGTTTGTTTGTTTGCGGAGGAAGTCAATGTAAATGATGATTTAATGCCTTTCTTGAGCCTCTTCTAGGTTGCTGTTGAGTCTGGTGTAACAGCCAGTCAGTGTGTGTCAATCAATCAAATGTATTTATAAAGCCCTTCTTATGTCAGCTGATGTCACAGAGTGCTGTATAGAATCCCAGCCTAAAGCCCAAGCAATGCAGGTGTAGAAGCACACTGTGTGTGTGTGTGTGTGTGTGTGTGTGTGTGTGTGTGTGTGTGTGTGTGTGTGTGTGTGTGTGTGTGTGTGTGTGTGTGTGTGTGTGTGTGTGTGTGTGTGTGTGTGTGTGTGTGTGTGTGGTCCTGTAGGAGTCTAGACTGAGCTCTGATCAGTAGACTGTCCTGTCTCGGGCCACCACACACAGCTTATCCTCTTCTAAACCTTGGTCTCTGTGCACCACACACATCTTATCCTCTTCTAAACCTTGGTCTCTGTGCACCACACACATCTTATCCTCTTCTAAACCTTGGTCTCTGTGCACCACACACATCTTATCCTCTTCTAAACCTTGGTCTCTGTGCACCACACACATCTTATCCTCTTCTAAACCTTGGTCTCTGTGCACCACACACAGCTTATCCTCTTCTAAACCTTGGTCTCTGTGCACCACACACATCTTATTCTCCTATCCCCACTGCACTCTCACACACGCATGTAGACAGTCAGACAGACAGACAGTCAGTCAGTCAGTCAGTCAGTCAGTTAGTCAATTAGTCAGTTAGTCAGACAGACAGTCAGACAGTCAGTCAGTTTTTCAGTCAGTCAGTCAGTCAGTTAGTCAGTCAGTCAGTCAGACAGTCAGTCAGTCAGACAGTCAGACAATCAGACAGTCAGACAATCAGATAGACAGTCAGACAGTCAGTTAGTTAGTCAGTCAGACAATCAGACAGTCAGTCAGACAGACAGACAGACAGACAGACAGTCAGTCAGTCAGTTTTTCAGTCAGTCAGTCAGTTAGTCAGACAGTCAGACAGTCAGACAGTCAGACAATCAGACAGTCAGACAGTCAGACAGTCAGTCAGTCAGACAGTCAGTCAATCAGATAGTCAGTCAGTCAGTCAGTGTTCCAGTTTCCTGCTCCTCCTTGCTGCATTGCATCAGACTTGCTCTATTATTCCAACAGCCTCTCCTCTCTAGTGGGAGACAGGACTCAGGCAGCAGAACAATACTTTTGGCCTACAGAATGCCTATATGAAATATATCCCCAAGTACTGGAGCCTGTAGCCAGGTGACAGATCGCTCCCCAAACCACAATATACAAAGAGAACAATGGCGGAACCGGGCGTGGAGAAGCAACTACTGCAGGGCTGGTCATGTTTAGGGAGAGAGAGAGAGAGAGAGAGAGAGAGGGAGGGAGGGAGGTTGAAGTGTTTGATACTGATCAGTGAACACAGCCATCACAGTCATCTACCTTCATTTAGGAAGCAGAGTGCTTTTTGTTTCATCTCCAGAGTTATGTCACGAAGAAGGAGAGGAGAATCAGGGAGGGGTAACTTGCCTGAACCATGGCTGTGTTTCTCTCTCTCACTCTCTCTTTTTCTCTCGCGCGCTGTCGCTGTCGCTCTCGCTCTCTCTCTCTCTCTTTAGAAGTGAGGGGTTTTCTAGGGATCGATAGTCAAAATGTTGTCTCCTTTACTGCTTGACCCCATCTTCCTATTCCTCCTTATCCTCCTCTTTTTCCCATTCCACATCCTCTTCTTCATCATGCTTTCTTCACTTTCTCCTCCTTTTCTTACTGTTCCTTTCTCCTCTTCGCCCGTATGTTCTCCTCTTCGCCCGTATGTTCTCCTCTTCGCCCGTATGTTCTCCTCTTCCCCCGTATGTTCTCCTCTTCCCCCGTATGTTCTCCTCTTCCCCCGTATGTTCTCCTCTTCCCCCGTATGTTCTCCTCTTCGCCCGTACGTTCTCCTCTTCCCCCGTATGGCGGAAACAGAAGGTAGCATACATGTCAAACAACCCCACCAGGGTGTCATTCCGGACTGCTGATATATGTCCAGGGATCCTAGCTTAAACAAGGTGGTAATACATAACAAAGCTGCTAGCTATCAAGCTAGGCAGCCTGGGCTACTATTGCTGGATACCAAGCACGCTAAACGGTTAGCCCTCCAATTTGTCTCGGTTTTAGGACCACCGATTTCCAGAGTTTTCTACTGCTGGCGTCTCTCATTTCACGGAGTGAATATAGGGCACATCCTACTATCATTACTATCATGCCTCCGAAAAAAGACCAGGATTACATCTCTGCTGGGCAGGTACGTGAACTCTTGGAGAAGCAGAAAGTCTTCCACAAGGAAATGATACTTCAGCAGGAAAATAATTTGAAAAGCTTCATACAAGTGATCATGGAGTCCACCAACAAGCGTCTGGACGACCTGACTAAAGATGTACAAGACATTAAAACAAGCCTTCAGTTCACACAGAAGGATGTGGATGTATTGAAGACCACACAGGATACACTTTCCAAAAACTGTTTCTCTATGCGGAATGAAATCACCACAGTCAGGGAGGGCCTCCAGAACATGTCTGGGAAGGCGGATTACCTGGATGGACAATCAAGGAGAAATTATACTATAATAGACGGTGTCCAGGAGAGCCAAAGTGAGACATGGGCTGAATCAGAGGACAAAGTTCGAAAGCTATTTTATGAGGAGCTACAACTGGATCAACAGGTAGAGCTGGGACGTGCTCACCGGTCTGGCAAACCAGGGTCATTAGTGGTGAGAATGGAACCAGACCCAGGCCAATCGTAGTGAAATTCCTCAGGTTCAAGTATAAGCTTGCAGTCCTTGAAAAAGCAAAACGCCTCAAAGGGTCCTTCATCTTCATCAATGAGGATTTCTCAGACGCAGTCCGCCAAAGAAGAAAGGAACTAATACCAGCCATGAAGGCTGCAAGAGAACCAGGTGACATAGCATATCTGAGGTATGACAAACTGATTGTTCACCCTCCCTCCCATGGAGTTAGGAGGAGCGACAGACACAAGTAATTTCAGCCCCACACGCACACACTGAGTATCTCTCTCTCAGATTCCAACTGCTGATTCATGTTTGGACATATAAATACTGTAAATCTACCAAAGAAAGGTCTGTTAATTGCTCACTTATATATATGCAGTTTAAGGAACAAAATTCATTAAATATGCTGTCTAGTGCAGTCAAACAATCTTCATGTATTGGCAATATCAGAGACTCACTTGGACTCTTCTTTTGAGGATGCTGAGATCTCTATACATGGATACAATTTGTTCAGGAGGGACATAAATAGATCTGGGGGTGGAGTTGCAGTTTTACATCCAGAATCATATTCCAGCAGAACAACGTCAGGACTTAATGTTGAATGGATTAGAGGCGCTATGGGTACAGGTGCATTTACCACATTTGAAACCTATACTAGTTGGTTGCTGCTATAGGCCACCTAGTGCTGATGTGAAATATCTTGATGTAATTTGCGAAATGTTGGATAAGGTATCTGAAGAAAATAGGGAAATATATTTTTTTGGGAGATATGAATATCGATTTTTTTAATATAAACTGTCCAAAGAGAAGGAAAGTTATTTCTGTTGCCAATGTACGTAACCTAACCCAAGTTATGCCATTACCAACCAGAACGTTCACTAATAGGTCTGGTATTACATCATCAACTTGTATCGATCACATTTTTACTAACATGGCTGAACATTGTTCTAAAGCTGTATCAGTGGCGCTAGGTTGCAGTGATCATAACTTGGTTGCACTCACTAGGAAAACTAAAATACCAAAGGCTGGCCCTAAAATAATCTACCGCAGGTCCTACAGAGGTTTCAATCAGGACTCATTTGTGGATGAGATTAAGAATGTGCAATGGTTAGAAGTGTATAGTAAGGATGATCCTGAAATGTCACTAAGTTTGTTTATGAAATTATTTATGAGCATAGCTGATAAGCACGCCCCTTTAAGAAAATGCACTGTGAGGTCAAATGGTGCCCCATGGATTGATGATAAGCTGAGAAATGTATTGAATCAACGTAATGACGCCAAAAAAGTAGCAGATAAATCTGGTACTTTGTTTGATAAGCAAAGTTATTGTAAATTAAGAAATCTTGTGACCAAGCTAAACAAAGGAAAGAAGAAGAGATTCTATCAGCACAAAATTGATGAAGTAAAGGGTGATGGGAAAAAGCTGTGGAGAACGTTGAACATTATTATCGGTAGGAATTCAAACGTCTGCCTCTTTTGTTGAATCAGAGGGTATATTTATTACAAAACCACATGACATAGTAAATTACTTTAATGAATATTTTACAGGCAAAGTGGACAAGTTGAGGAATGCTATGATTCCAACTGATGGCTCCATGTCATATACCTTTATAAAAGATTGTGTCATGAAGGAAAGGCAATGCAGTTTCAAATTTCATCAAGTAGAAAGGGAAAAGGTAGAAAGTATGCTGTTGTCTCTTTCGGATGATAAGTCGCTTGGTACAGATAATCTAGATGCCAAATTGCTTAGAGTTACAGCTAACCAAATATCTACACCGATCTCTCATATTTGTAATAAGTGCTTGATGTATGGGGTGTGCCCAGAAGTCTGAAAAGAGTCAAAAGTTAATCCACTACCTAAGGATAATAGATCAGCATTCACTGGTCCTAAAAGTTGTCCTATAAGCTTGCTGCCTGTGTTAAGTAAATTATTGGAAAAAATGATAGCTGTACAAATCAAGGATTATTTCTCATGTAATGGTCTGATAACGGGTTTCCAGCATGCATATAAAGAAGGGCATTCCACGAGTACAGCCTTAGCACAAATGACAGAAGATTGGTTAAAGAGTATGGATGACAGGAAGTTAGTTGGTGCAGTGTTGCTGGATTTCAGTGCTGCTTTTGATGTAATTGATCATGAACTGTTACTAGGAAAACTCAAATGTTATGGTTTTAAGGATGCAGCTCTATCCTGGATGGAAAGCTATCTATCCAGGAGAAGGCAAAAAGTGTTCTTTAATGGTAGCTTTTGAAATAGTAAAGATATACATTGTGGTGTTCCTCAAGGAAGCTGCCTTGGCCCACTGCTCTACTCTATCTTTACTAATGATTTACCTTCAGTAATGAACAAAGCAAGAGTGGTCATGTATGCTGATGACTCTACAATATATAGTGCAGCATCAGAATGTAATGAGTTAACAGATGTACTGAGCAGTGAACTAAGAATGGTGTCTGAGTGGGTTGATATGAACAAATTGGTGTTGAACATTTCTAAAACTAAGTGTATTGTATTTGGTTCAAGATACAGTGGGGAAAAAAAATTGTGCAAGTTCTCTCACTTAAAAAGATGAGAGAGGCCTGTAATTTTCATCATAGGTACACTTCAACTATGACAGACAAAATGAGGAAAAAAAATCCAGAAAAACCACATTGTAGGAATTTTTATGAATTTATTTTCAAATTATGGTGGAAAATAAGTATTTGGTCACATACAAACAAGCAAGATTTCTGGCTCTCACAGACCTGTAACTTCTTCTTTAAGAGGCTCCTCTGTCCTCCACTCATTACCTGTATTAATGGAACCTGTTTGAACTTGTTATCAGTATAAAAAACACCTGTCCACAACCTCAAACAGTCACACTCCAAACTCCACTATGGCCAAGACCAAAGAGCTGTCAAAGGACACCAGAAACAAAATTGTAGACCTGCACCAGGTTGGGAAGACTGAATCTGCAATAGGTAAGCAGCTTGGTTTGAAGAAATCAACTGTGGGAGCAATTATTAGGAAATGGAAGACATACAAGACCACTGATAATCTTCCTTGATCTGGGGCTCCACGCAAGATCTCACCCCGTCGGGTCAAAATGATCACAAGAACGGTGAGCAAAAATCCCAGAACCACACGGGGGGACCTAGTGAATGACCTGCAGAGAGCTAGTAACAAAGCCTACCATCAGTAACACACTACGCCGCCAGGGACTAAAATCCTGCAGTGCCAGACGTGTCCCCCTGCTTAAGCCAGTACATGTTCAGGCAAGTCTAAAGTTTGCTAGAGAGCATTTGGATGATCCAGATGAGGATTGGGAGAATGTCAGATGAAACCAAAATATAACTTTTTGGTAAAAACTCAACTCGTCGTGTTTGGAGGACAAAGAATGCTGAGTTGCATCCAAAGAACACCATACCTACTGTGAAGCATGGGGGTGGAAACATCATGCTTTGGGGCTGTTTTTCTGCAAAGGGACCAGGACGACTGATCCGTGTAAAGGAAAGAATGAATGGGGCCATGTATCGTGAGATTTTGAGTGAAAACCTCCTTCCATCAGCAAGGGCATTGAAGATGAATCGTGGCTGGGTCTTTCAGCATCACAATGATCCCAAACACACCGCCCGGGCAACGAAGGAGTGGCTCCGTAAGAAGCATTTCAAGGTCCTGGAGTGGCCTAGCCAGTCTCCAGATCTCAACCCCATAGAAAATTCATTAAAAATCATAAAAAAGCCTACAATGTGATTTTCTGGATTTTTTTCCCTCATTTTGTCTGTCATAGTTGAAGTGTACCTACGATGAAAATTACAGGCCTCTCTCATCTTTTTAAGTGAGAGAACTTGCACAATTGGTGGCTGACTAAATACTTTTTTCCCCCACTGTATATGCTTGCTGATGACCCCCAATTGAAGTTGTTGATTAATAGAATACATGTAGAGCAAGTAAAAAAAACGAAACTACTAGGGGTCATGTTGGACCCCTAGCAGCTTTATCATGGTCAGAACACATAGATAATATTGTTATTAAGACGGGTAAGGGAATTGCTGTTACAAGAAAATGTTCAGAGTATGTAACATCTAGCACTCTGAAACAGGTGATTCAATCCCTGGTCCTATCACACTTAGAGTACTCTCCGGTTATATGGTCAATCCCTGGTCCTATCACACTTAGAGTACTGTCCAGTTATATGGTCATCTGCAGCAAAGAAAGATATAAAAAAGCTCAAAATGGCTCAAAACAGGGCTGCCAGATTATCTCTTCATTGCTCTAATCGAATGAATATTATTAAAATGCATCAGAATCTTTCATGGCTTCACGTTAAAAACAAATTACTATCTAGTCTTTTGATTTTCTTTAGGAATGTTACATTTTTCAAAAAACCACAGTACTTTTCAGTCCAATTAGTACATACTAGCAACACGCATAACCACCAAACCGGACAGGCAAATTCAGGGCAGCTAAAACAACTCAAGCCAAGGACAAATCACCTTAAATCTATAGCTTTATATAGAGCTATAGCTGAATGGAAATTATAAAAAAATCCATATTTCTCAGGCGAATAGTAAATCCACCTTCAAGAAAAAAATAAAAGAACATCTAATGTGATAGACTATATGACTGGACAGGAAATATAAAGTAACAACTGAATGTTAAATGTGTTTCCTGTCAGATATTTTAATTGTCTGTATTGTCTACTTGTTGAATGTTTGTGAAGTCTTGATTGTGGTTGTTTGTAATGTCTTGTTAGTTGGTGTTGGACCCCAGGAGGATTAGCTAGCGTTATGGCGTTAGCTAATGGGGATCGTAATAAAAATTACAAAATTACAAAAATCTACTCTTACTCTCTCGTCTTACATCTATACTCTTCCTCTCTCCTCTTCCAGCTCAGGTGTACATTTTAACTGGTGTAATGCTTGCCTCTCTTTCTTCCCTCCTCTCATCCTTCCATCCTTCCTTTTGGTATTGGTATTTTATTAGGATCTCCATTAGCTGTTGCAAAAGCAGCAGCTACTCGTCCTGGGGTCCACACAAAACATGAAACATTACATAATACAGAACATTAATAGACAAGAACAGCTCAAGGACAGAGCTATAAACATTTAGGAAAAAAAGCACACGTAGCCTACATATCAATACATACACACAAACTATCTAGGTCAAATAGTGGATAGACGTTGTACCGTGAGGTGTTGCTTTATCTGTTTTTGGAAAAAAGTTCATTTTAGCAAAAATGTATGTATATAATACTGTACGCTTTTTTGAATTTGTTCTGGATTTGGGGACAGTGAAAAGATCCCTGGTGGCATGTCTGGTGGGGTAGGAGTGTGTGTCAGAGCAGTGTGTAAGTTGACAATGCAAACAATTTAGGATTTTCATCACATGAATGTTTCTTATAAAAATAAGAAGTGTTGCAGTCAATCTCTCCTCAACTCTTAGCCAAGAGAGACTGGCATGCATAGTATTAATATCAGCCCTCTGATTACAATGAAGAGCAAACCGTGCGACTCTGTTCTGGGCCAGCCGCAGCTTAACTACTTACGGAGTGGTGGGGCGCTAGCATATAGGCCTACTGATATAGCAGGCGAAACCCCCGAGGAATTTCTGTCCTGGAAAAAGTGTTTTTGACACATTGCCTCATTTTGAACCCCTCCCTATTGAAAACAGCCATATCTGGGAGTAAGATTGTAGTACCTATTGCTTCCACTTGATGTCAACAGTCTCTAGACTGTGTTTGGTGATGTTAGGTTGCTCTGGATGGTAATAGAAGAAGAATTTCGAACTAGTCACAGGATGTAAACAGAAGAGGAGGCGCGTTCACGGGCTCGCTCACGCGCGCTGTGGTTTTTTCCTTTCCTATCGTCCAGTTTATAATCCGGTTGAAATATTATAGTAAATATACATAAAAGTGTTCCAAAGGATACATTATCAATGATGTTTGATTGTTCTTGGACAAGTGTATAGGTATAGGTTGAACGCGTTCTCTTCACGGTTCAACGGGCGAGTGGACGCTGTATTTTATGAACATAATGTGCCAACCAAACAGAGATTTATGGATATAATAAATAAATAAACCATTGGATGTCTTCGTTGGACACTTGGGAAGCCCTCAGCAGAAGTTCTTCGAAAGGTAAGGGATTTTATATTTGCAATTTTATGCGTTTTATGAGACCCGCATTTGTTATGGTTTTATGCTAATGCATAAAATATGAGAGGGGCTATCCTCAAACAATCAAATGTTGTGCTTTCGCCGTAAAGCCTTTTTGAAATCTGACAACGGTTTGATATTGGCAAGAATCAGAGCTTTTGATGACTATGCAACACTTGTATATTGATGAATGTCTAGCGCCCTACTGCTCCCTAAGTAGTTAATGCCAGTGGCAGGTCATTGGTAAAAATAGAAAAGAGTAAAGATCCTAGAGAGCTGCCCTGCGGTACACCACACTTTTGAGTTCTATTAGATAGATAGCTAAGGTTGAAAAGTCATCACAAATATTTTTTTTCCACAACAGATTATGGTCATTAATATCAAAGGCTGCACTGAAATCTAACAGTACAGCTCCCACAAGCTTCTTATTATCAATTTATTTAAACCAATCATCAGTAATTTGTGTCAGTGCAGTACATGTTGAGTGCCCTGCTCTATAAGCATCCTGAAAGTCTGTTGTTGATTTGTTTACAGAGAACTAGCCACCACTGTTCTCAACTGTACTCCCACCAACTTTGGTCTTTGTCATGGTAGCCAGCAATGTAGGTCACGCTGTTACTCCTTGCAGTTCCAGTTCCAGTTCCCTTCTCACATCCTTCCTTCCTTCCTTCTTTCCCTCCCACTGATTTTCTGCACAATTAGGCTGGTGTACTGTGGGATTGGCTGGGTTGGCGGTCGGGGCTGTGGATACTGGTGTATTGTGGTATTGGCTGGGATGGCGATCAGGGCTGTGGAGGTTGGTGTAGTGTGGGGTTGGCTGGGTTGGAGGTCGGGGCTGTGGAGACTGGTGTTTTGTGGGACTGGCTGGGTTGGAGGTCGTGGATGTGGAGGCTGGTGTATTGTGGGATTGGCTGGGTTGGCGGCAATGTTCTCTCTGATCTGTAGGCGGGTGAGCAGCTCCCCAGGGACTGCTGAGCAGTAAAAAATCAGCCCGCGCATAGAAGCACTTTCCCGAGTTTTCCCCGTTAGTTAACACTATCAACGTGTGCCTTTACTGTGGGAATTGTGATCGAATCAACGCAATATTAGCCACTTTCATCCGAAACAAAATTAACTATGCAAGAGATTTTTTTGTAGGCAGAGCACATTAGAATAGGATTCTATTGCAATGACAGGAACGTCTCAGGCCTGTACTCTCACAGACCGGTGCGCCATAACCAATCAGAGCTGCAGTAGGCCTATATGCAAATAGACCATTGCCATATATGGATTAGTGCCATTCACTTTGAACTGGACTGTTTTACAGCATGAGCAGTCACAATTATTATGAGCTTGATTTAAGATCAAAGCGAGAGCTGCATGTAGCCGTATTTGCACATTTGCTTCCTACAAGAGCACAAAACCTGTACATTTCTAGTAATGGTGCATCATGGGAATAATAATACATTTTATTTTGTAGTGGTCTCTTGCATCAAACAACACAACAACATTTTCAGTCACCTCCTTGTCTGAAGGACAAGTGGATAAACAGGTTAATGTCAAGCCCTGCACGTTTGTTTTCAAAAGACTCATGGAATGTAGGCCTACATTGAACACCACACATTGGCTGCTACTGTAGGCTGAATGATAGAACAGCTATTTCCATGTTAAAATCTTATGGGATGTATTTTCTCCATTGTTTATGATGGTGGGCCACTCTGGCCAAATAGCTACAGTAGCCTAGTTAAATAGCTACAGTAGCCTAGTTAAATAGCTACAGTAGCCTAGTTGACCACTGGTAAAACAGTTAATTTAACTGGGTACAGCCTCACAGTAAACGCATGCCGTAAGTTGCACAGAAATGTCAAATTTGCACATAGTAGACCTGAAATTTGCTCAGTGACAAAGAATTTTAGAGGGAGAATTTGTTGACGGTTGGGGCTGAGGAGGGAGAGATGGATGGCAGGAGAGCTGAAAGTGACGGGAGGAGTGTAGGAAAACACACTGTCTGCCCCTACACACACACAAACACACAAAAACACGCACAAACACACACACAGAAGTGCACATATGCACGCACCCACACATGCACACACCCAAGCATGCACATATGTATGCACATACACCACACACACATATACACACACACAAACACATTCCACACACACACACACATGCAGACACACACACGCGGTACCGTAGTGGATGAAAAGTAATGGCCTCTGTCAGGCTGCTTCCTGCTTTTAATGAAAACACACAGCCCTTGCCCGGCAACAATGTCTGCATGCTACAGGAGCAGGAAGTCACCTTCTCTGCAGAGTAACAGAAGAAAGCCTGCTGTGGTGTTCCATTGCGCCTAAATTGGCTCCCTATTCCCTAAATCGTGCACTACTTTAGACCAGAGCTCCATGGCACCCTATTCCTTATATAGTGCACTACTTTTGACCAGGGCCCAATAGGGATGTAGGGAATAGGGTGCCATTTGGAAGCCCGCTCTGTGTCACTGAAATGTTGGACTGAATGGTATAGTGACGATACACTCTTAGGAAAAGAAGGTGCTAAGTAGAACAGTACAGGGTTCTTTGATTTTTGGTGATAGGTAGAAGCCTCTCTGTAGGGGTTCTTCATAGGATCTCCGGTATATGGTTCTACCTAGAACCGTCTATAAAGGGTTCTACCTAGAACCGTCTATAAAGGGTTCTACCTAGAACCGTCTATAAATGGTTCTACCTAGAACCGTCTATAAAGGGTTCTACCTAGAACCGTCTATAAAGGGTTCTACCTAGAACCGTCTATAAAGGGTTCTACCTAGAACTGTCTATAAAGGGCTCTACCAAGAAGGATTTTATCATCTAAAGGTTCTTGCTAGAACCCTCTGTGAAGGGTTCTATCCATATTCATTTAAGGGGAAGTTCACCCAAACACCTTCTGGCCCTTTATAACATGTGCCTGGACATTTTTCATCACAGTTTTTAGTTCCATTGCTTGACTATTTAGATTTCTGTATTTTTATGTAAAAATCACCTAAAAATACATAAACAACTGTGTATTTATCGTTACATAAGCACGTCTCGACAGTGATTTGGATAACTGTATAACAGAACAGCGACCTACTTCGTGCCAACTCAAGGCCTTCTGTATCGTCTGTCATCTGGTTGATAATCCTCTTCGTGGTTCTAAGATGGATAATTACAGGAAGCAGAATGAAGGAGCATTTTACTATTGGTCTTCAAGAAACGAAGTCAGGACAACAGGAAGTAAACAAAGAGATTTTTTTAACTAACACGTTGTTCTACCTGTAATAATTTTGGAGCAGACGAAAGGGGAAGCCTATCTGGCCAAAATGCGGTGCACTCTACCCAGTGCAATAATGCCCCTGTCAGATACAGACAAACTGCACATTTTCATTCCTTTCTTGTCCGCGAACACAATAGAGCCTTGTGGCAAGTATGGCGGCAGACCATCCAACATCCTGAGTATGGCGTCGATACAGCACCTTAAGTCATCCACCAGTTGCCAACATGCAGTGATCGTTTTGTGGCCACCGACTACATAGATGACCGTTTGAAACTGAGTTCTGTTCCCACCGTCTTTCCATGGACAACAAAGCTCTAGCCATTCGAGGTAGCTAGCTAGCTAAGTGGCTAACACGTGTTGCTAACGTTAGTCACTACAATCAATTTAGGACGTTATTTGTTTGCCATTCATAAATATTTTATTTGCTACTGTAACGGTGACGTTATCCTGTCCTACTAACTGTTTTGTTTTTATTTAGTTTTGTGATGCAATTTCCTTTGCTACTAGACTTTAAAGTGTTCTGTTAACTGTATTGATTTCATGAAATGAATTGCTTGCCTTTCGCCCTGGCCTTAGAATATCACTCCATGCCCTGAATTGACATGTAATGTCTCTCTGTTTTACACCAGCCAACATCACCAATGAAACCAACCCAGATCCGTGTTGCCAACTCCTCAGTAAGGAAAGTAGCTAATGGCTGTCCTAAAAGTTGCTAGAATTCGCTAAATGACGTCATCACCTAATTTGCATAATTGGCCATGTGCATGTCATTGTGATGGACGCTGTAGGAGAGGAAGAAAGTTCATTTGTAGTTCTAAACATATTTAGGGTGTTTTTTACTCACTTTTTGTCTCTCCCACGACGTTATTCCTCTCTCCTAGATCACATGCCAGCATGGAACAGTGTTCAGCGATAGCTAATGCCATGGTGGCAAACCCTGAATTCAAAGGCTGGTTGAAGCCATTTATTGGAGATGATACACGGGCATACTATTGTTTTGGGTAGAACTGTAATAAGGCTTTGACATTTTGAGTATGTTTTTGAGTTGTCATGTGTTTTTTTCATCACTATGGTCCAAATTGTAAAAACCCACTCCTTTCTGTATTTTTGAGTGTACAGTTTAGACTGAGACATGATGAGCTAGCCAGCTAGATGTTTAGCTTATGTCGCAGAGGCACACACACACACAGTGGACAAGGTGAGTAAGTGACTGAGGCTATGTGAGTCAAATGCAGTGATTTATTTTTGTGCAGTGATTTATTTTAGACAAAGAACATTTTACATTTACATCCCGCCCTGAATGTAAGCCAGGGCGGGATCAGCCAGCGGCGGCTTCCCGCATGCACGATTCATTTGCAGTCTGGACGCAGAGGGGTGAACATCTCCTGCTCTGACTGCAGCTGGGAGGGGACTGCTGAACGATGACTGGGTAGTGGGGCCGTGGGGCCCGCGGGGGTGGGGCCCGGGTGGGGCCGTGGGGCCCGGGTGGGGCCCACGGCAGAAGCCGCTGCTCGTTGAGAAGAGTAAGAACGATGTGCTTTCACGTCAGTCTACAAAAGTCTCCAATAACACCAGAAAAAGTCACTAGATTTGTCGCTGGTCGCTTTTTTGAAAATGTGTTGCTAGAGGGGTCTGAATACTCGCTAAATACAGCGACAAAGTCGTTAAGTTGGCAACACTGACCCAGATGCCACTTATCATGCGCTTGCAGTTGATCAGCCCTGTAAAGCCCCACCCCTTTATGGTCCGCCAAGGAGGTCCCTCAACATCAGGGAGTTACTATGCCTCAAGCCCAGCAAAGGTAGTCTGTACTGTTACGCCACACACTAGGTAGACAATAGACTGTACCGTTACTCCACATACTAGGTAGACAGTAGACTGTACCGTTACTCTACACTAGGTAGACAGTAGACTGTAATTGCCATTATATGGTATTCCATTCTGAATTTTTCCCCCATGTGAATAGGAGGTTGAATCAATGAGACGTGTGACAGATACACAGCCCACAGCTTGCTCATGCTATACCGTAAGTTATAGATGCACACTAACATTCCAGTAACTACAAACCATTGGGGAATTTGACCTTAGGGGGGTTAATACTCAGGTCTCCTTCTGGTCAGGGGTTGTGGGGTTTTGGGTATATGGAGAAATAGGATGAAATACTGTGAAGGCTACTCAGCCCTGTCATTCATAGTGGCTAACGTGGTTATTGTTTATCATGTTTTCATCATAACTGTTGCCACACAATTGGCTCTGACAAAAATTGTATGTGTTGATCTGTAGGACAACCAGCCCGAATCGATTGCTGAAATGGAAATAGGACATCTCCCAGCTATCTACTCTTCCACCCCACCTCTCTACCAGCTCTCCAACACAGCACTAGGTAAGAGTGTCTGTTAAATGTTAAAGCATGAGGATAGGACAATGAACCTGTCTCAGATTTCATCTTTGTTCAATTCCTCTCATCTTTGTATCCTTTTCACAGCCTTTTCAAAGAGGACCCGAGGTTCCTCCACTCAGGCCTCCTCAAACAGTTTTTAAAAGGATGCAAGGACAAACTAACTGGGACTAAGTTCTTATTCCCTTTTTTTAATTCTGTTACGCATCTTTCAGGAGATCCGAGAAGCCGTGTAGAGTATTCCAAACAGGCCAAAGACTGGGTGGAGAAGCCGTGTAGAGTATTCCAAACAGGCCAAAGACTGGGTGGAGAAGCCGTGTAGAGTATTCCAAACAGGCCAAAGACTGGGTGGAGAAGCCGTGTAGAGTATTCCAAACAGGCCAAAGACTGGGTGGAGAAGCCGTGTAGAGTATTCCAAACAGGCCAAAGACTGGGTAGAGAAGAGAGTGTTTGAAGAGAAGATGCTCAACTTTAAAACCCGATTGATCCAGGAGGCTATCAGGAGGATAAACGAAACCCAGACTTCACAGTTGACAAACAAGGGGTCATTTACGGTTAAAAAAGATTCAGACATTAACAGTCCTGATTCACTACAGCCATCGGGCGTCCGGCATTGCCGTCAGCCAGTGAGGGAATGGATCATTTGAAATCAATGAACGCTGCCATACTGGCCACATTGCTTCTGTCCTTCTCTTTGCCCCAAACTGGGCTCAAACCAAGGACCCTCAGAACACATCAACAACAGTCATCCATAAACTATTGTTACCTATCACCATTTCACGTGCAGTGTGACTGCTATGTAGACCAAATGCACTTCACTATCATCCTGAGCTCAGACTTGTTCCACAGGCTGACCTCTGACGTCACCTACTAAGAAAATTACCTCATTAATAGTATTTTCAGCAGTTTAATGAAACAACAGTTAAATGCGATCTATTTAAATGTTTTTTGAACACTGATTAAGTTAACAAGCATGTCATCTTGGTTACGAACGGAGCATAACTAATGATGAGTGACAGTAATTGTTGTTTTTTACATGTTTTACGGTGTGATTATAGTTGTGTTTAATTAAAGTGTTTATTTTAAAAACTTGGAATACAGTGTTATTTCCTTAAAACATTTATTTGTATACTATGTCGTTAGCCTCCTCTACTTCCTGGAATCCAACGTAGCGTTGGGGTCAGGGTATTTAGATCGAACTGCTGGGAGTCCCCAGGGTTGGCCTCGACCTAGACGTCCTCCCCTCAGCATCCACTCCGAAGTGATCCTGTAGGAAACCAGTCTGCATTGTCTAGACAAATACATGACAATCTATTATACAACAATAAAAAATATAAAAATAGGTCTAGGCCTATACAACATAAAATATGACAATAGGCTCAGGGCTCATCAGGCCTATTCATGTATCAGCCACATTGATGACGGCACAAAACTATTGACAGTTATCTTGGTCTTGTAGACTTGAAGACTGTGACCAACTCATTGTTGAAAGGGGGTGAGTGGTCAAGTGTGAGGCTGTTTGTCTTCCTCTTTAGTGTGTGGGTTTACAGGCTAATCAAGATACTAGTGGTGTGAAAGATAGCCTGGCAATTGCAAGCAACATTCTGTTCACTACAGCTATTGACTTTATACTTCTTACACAGTTTGGTAATATACTACATTTATTATTTAGACCATATTGTGAAGTGAGCATCCCATACATTCTATTTCTATGGTGCATCAACTCGTTCTAGACACTGTTTACCCAGCCAGCATGTCATCATTATCAGACAAACTTCAAGGGGAGACTACAGTAGCCAGTTACATTATGGAGTGTAGGCAGGTTACTAGAACATAAAAAAATATCCTAATTTCCAAAACACCTACACTTCAGAGAGCTTCCCATTTGGGCCGTCTGGTGCGGCACGTCGCTTCCAGTTGATCCTGGGCATTCTGAAAAACGTCTCCAGGACCCCAGAATTGATGAGAGACGGAAATTCTGAGTGTTTACACACACACACACAAGTCCTGTTCTTCTGCATCGTCGGTCTGATGCTCGACCTCCTCCATCATGGCAATTAGCTGGTCCCACTCCCAACAGCAGAGACATTCTAACTCTGTTGGCAGAGGTAGGCATCTCCCGCAACTGCACCACCAGTCACGGTCTGTTCGAGGAAGAGCCTGTGGTTCCTTGACTTTCCTTCGTTCCTGTCTCACTCTTTCTCTTCTCTCTTGGAAATGTACCATTTCCGCCTCTGCTCTGTTAACTCCGTCTCAAAACGGTAAAGCACTTTGTACCGTTCTGAAACTACATGTGCAGCCGGTCTTCCCTTTCATTCTATTGGTCCGACAGAAATCACTTATAATATACATCTAAATGCTCAAGCAACATTATTTACGACAATAAGTACATATATCATAAGGCCTTTTGGGGGCCTAGTTATACCCTAACACAGTGGTTTTGGGAAACTCCTGGTTTACAGGCCACCTAAAGCCTGCAAGACACATTACACTGGCTTGCAAAATTATGTATAATTCCTATTGGAATCCATCTAGAATTAGTAAATCCAACATATGCCATTGTTTTTAAACACCCACAACCTGCATTCAGAATGACTGCCAAGGTAGGGATGATTGAATACTGAGACTACCTCAATCATCTGAACTGGAACAACTATCCCAGTAATGGGCACAATAAATTGTATAACTACTAACATATTGGATTAATTTAGAAAAATGTAATTTATCTTTGTGTAGCATGAAATTAATCAACCAATCAATGTACATTTGATTGGTAGAAAAAACAAAACATGCAAAAACAGATATTAAAGCAAACTAGTCTGAAAATCAAACTGCAATAGAGCATGCTGGGAAATATGGCTCTATGTAGAACACTTCTTGCATTCCAAAGAATCATCAAATAACCCTTTTTCTTTCAAAAATGGTTCTTAGGATGTTAAATGTTCTAGGTAGAACCCTTTGCCTTACAAAGAACCCTTGTCTTCCAAAAAGGTTCTTCAGATGAAAACAGTTCTTGGTAGAACCCTATCCCTCCACGGAGAACCCTTTTGGAACCCTATTCGCTAAGAGTGTCAAAGTCAAAGTCACCATTATTAGTCAGTTGTACAACCGAATGCCTTCAACCAAAATGTGTCTTCTGCATTTAACCCAACCCCTCTGAATCAGAGAGGTGCGGGGGGCTGCCTTAATCGACATCCACGTCTTCAGCGCCCAGGGAACAGTGGGTTAACTGCCTTGTTCAGGGGCAGAACGACAGATTTTTTCCCTTGTCAGCTCAGGGATTCGAACTTGCAACCTTCCGGTTATAAGTCCAACGCTCTAACCACTAGGCTACCTGCCGCCCATAGGCTACCTGCCGCCCATATGATTCACCGCATATGATTCACCGCATAAGGACCAACAAAAATGTGCGACACAAATGGGACACTAGTCCCTATATAGTGCACTACTATTGACCAGGGCAAATACTGTAGGGGACGCATTGCCATTTGTGACGCATTTGTGAAGCCCTATGCGTCACAAATGGCAATGCGTCACCTACAGTATGGGCACTGGTCAATAGTAGTGCACTGGCTAGTGCAGAGAACAGCCTATCATAATTCCTATTAGCGACAAATGGATAAAACAATGAAACAATGCCTTGGTCCTCTCTCTCTCTCTCTCTCTCTCTCTCTGTTTATCCCCAGGGCGAGGGACATAGTTTTATCCGATTTCTTCTCAGTTTTCTACTGCAACATCCACCCATCCTCTCCTCTCTTCTCCTTAGTGGTCAGACTAACATTAGCAGTAACACAGGCTATAGGGATCACTAACACAAATGAATGGCTTGATAGAGACAAATTATACATTGAATTCCTATCTCTTCTGAGGCCACCATTTTCATTCATTTCCTCTCACTGCAAAACTCTTTGTCCTCATCTTGTCTTTTCAAATCCCCCATTTGTTTCCCTTCATTGTGTAACATCTTTAATCCTCTCTAGTATTATTTAATGAATGAGAGAGAGAGAGAGAGAAGAAAAGTTTAAATTGGAACTATAGAGAGGACATGAGGGACTGCTTTGGCCTGAATGACTGGAGTCTCTCAGTGGCTAGTCGAACACAACTAAAGCAAAATGCCGAAACAAATTGGTCTCTCTCTCTTTTATTTCCCTTTGCTCTCTTTCTATCTCTCCTACATTCTTTCCTTTTTGTGTCTATCTCTCTGTTTTCTCTCTCTCCCCCTCTCTCTGCCCCCCCATCTCTCTCTCTCTCTCTCTCTCTCTCTCTCTCTCTCTCTCTCTCTCTCTCTCTCTCTCTCTCTCTCTCTATCTCTCTCTCTATCTCTCTCTCTCATTCTCTCTCTCTCTCTCTCTTCACAGAGTCATCAATGTGGGGGACAGTACCAGTCTAAAGTGTTAATTTAAAGAAGTACAGTCCAAATGGACTTCTGTTCTTTGCAGGTATAATAACCACTAGGATCTATAATTAAATTAATCAGAGATCAGCTTCAAATCACTTTTCATTGCCGAGCTATCAGCAGACCTTGGATTTATCCTGTTCGCTGTACTGGCTCAAGCTGCTTCACTTTCCCACATTGCATCCTTACCCTTACCACTCCCCCCTCATCCCTCCCCCTCCATTATCTATTGCCCCATCATCTTCTCATCTTTCCTAGTATCCTCCACTAATTCCAGACCCATTTCATCCTTTCTCTCCCTCTCTTTACACTCATCCTCCCCTATTCCATTACAATGTAACCCTCCTTACTCCTCTGTTCCCCTTTTACTGTTAGTATTATCATTAGTAGTATTATTATCAGTATTATTATTATTAGTATTATTAGCAGTATTATTAGTAGTAGTATTATTAGTATCCCCTCTGCCACCCTATATGGCATCCATTACTTCAGGTCCTATTCCCCTCCAATTCTCCAATCCCCTCCCCTCTCCTCCCCTCTCCTCCCCTCTCCTCCTCGCTCCCTCCCCTCTCCTCCTCCTCAACTCCCTCACCTTTCCTCCTCCCTCCCTCACTTCCCCCTCTCTTCTCCTCCTCCTCCCCCTCTCCTCCTCCCCCTCTCCTCTCCTCCTCACCCCTCACCTCTCCTCCTCCCCCTCTCCTCTCCTCCTCCCCCTCTCCTCTCCTCCTCTCCCCTCTCCTCTCTCTCCTCCTCTCCCCTCTCCTCTCCTCCTCCCCCTCTCCTCTCCTCCTCACCCCTCAACTCTCCTCCTCCCCCTCTCCACTCCTCCTCCCCTCTCCTCCTCCCCCCTCTCCTCTCCCTCTCCTCTCCTCCTCCCCCTCTCCTCTCCTCCTCACCCCTCAACTCTCCTCCTCCCCTCTAATCTCCCTCCTCACCTATCAACTCTCCTCCTCCCCCTCTCCTCCTCCCCCTCTCCTCTCCCTCTCCTCTCCTCTCCTCCTCCTCCCCCTCTCCTCTCCCTCCTCCCCCTCTAATCTCCTCCTCACCTATCAACTCTCCTCCTCCCCCTCTCCTCCTCCCCCTCTCCTCTCCTCTCCTCTCCTCCTCCCCCCTCTCCTCTCCTCCTCCCCCCTCTCCTCTCCTCCTCACCCCTCACCTCTCCTCCTCCCCCTCTCCTCTCCTCCTCACCCCTCTCCTCCTCCCCCTCTCTTTTCCTCCTCCCCCATCCCCTCTGAGTCTATTTAATAGGGTGTCATCATGAAAACTCAATTTGATGGGCACAATCCAGAGCTTACGCTGCCTAATCAAATTAACAAAGTCCTTTTTGATTTTCAATTATCTCCTCTAAGCACCATAGAGCTTTATATCCAAGACCAGTGGACAGAGACGGATAGGTAGGGGTGGGAACGCACGCACGTATGCACACAACTTGCACGCACACAATCACTTACGCGCATATGTGCGCACACACACACACGCAAGAACCCACACGCACACACCCCAACACACACCCATCCCATCTAGAGCAGTGCATGTTACCTGCATCAATATGCAGGTCTAAAGGACCTATAGGACCTACTGTAGTGTAGCTCAGTCACATTACGACTATACAGAACACAGTCACATCACAGTCACATCACAGTCACATCACAGTCACATCACAGTCACCTCACAGTCACATCACAATCACATAACAATCACATTACAGTCACATTACGACTATACAGAACACAGTCACATCACAGTCACATCACAGTTACATCACAGTCACATCACAGTCACATCACAATCACATTACAGTCACATTACGACTATACAGAACACAGTCACATCACAGTCACATCACAGTCACTTCACAGTCACATTACACCTATACAATACACAGTCACTTCACAGTCACTTCACAGTCAATCACAGTCACATTTCGGTCACATCACAGTCACATTACAGCTGTACAGAACACAGTTTAATCACATTCACATTACAGTCACATTACTGCTATAACATACACATTCACATCACAGTCACATCACAGTCACATTACAGCTATAAATACACAGACACATAACAGTCACATCACAGTCACATTACAGCTATAAATACACAGACACATAACAGTCACATCACAATCACATCACAATCACATTACAGTCACATTACAGCTATACAGAACATAGTCACATCACAGTCACATCACAGTCACATTACAGCTATACAATACACATTCACACCACAGTCACTTCACAGTCAATCACAGTCACATTACGGTCACATCACATTCACATTACAGCTGTACAGAACACAGTTTAATCACATTCACATTACAGTCACATTACTGCAATAACATACACATTCAAATCACAGTCACATCACAGTCACATTACAGCTGTACAGAACACAGTTTAATCACATTCACATTACAGTCACATTACTGCAATAACATACACATTCAAATCACAGTCACATCACAGTCACATTACAGCTATAAATACACATACACATAACAGTCACATCACAGTCACATCATAATCACATTACAATCACATTACAGTCACATTACAGCTATACAGAACATAGTCACATCACAGTCACATCACAGTCACAATACAGCTATACAGAACATAGTCACATAACAGTCACATCACAGTCACATAACAGTCACAGTACAGTCACATTATGGCTATACAGAACATAGTCACATAACAGTCACATTACAGTCACATTACAGTCACATCACAGCTATACAGAATATAGTCACATTACAGTCACATTACAGCTATAAATACACAGACACATAACAGTCACATAACAGTCACAGTACAGTCACAGTATGGCTATACAGAACATAGTCACATCACAGTCACATAACAGTCACATTACAGCTATAAATACACAGGCACGTAACAGTCACATAACAGTCACATCACAGTCACATTACAGTCACATTACAGCTATACAGAACATAGTCACATAACAGACACATCACAGTCACATTACAGCTACACAGAACACAGTCACATCACAGTCACATCACAGTCACATCCCAGTCACATAACAGTCACAGTACAGTCACATTATGGCTGTACAGAACATAGTCACATAACAGTCACATTACAGTCACATTACAGTCACATTACAGCTATACAGAATATAGTCACATCAAAGTCACATCACAGTCACATTACAGCTATACAGAACATAGTCACATCAGAGTCACATCACAGTCACATTACAGTCACATCACAGCTGTACAGAACATAGTCACATCAAAGTCACATCACAGTCACATTACAGCTATACAGAACATAGTCACATTACAGTCACATTACAGCTATACAGACCATAGTCACATCACAGTCACATTACAGATATACAGAAAACAGTCACATCACAGTCACATTACAGTCAAATCACAGCTATACAGAACATAGTCACATCACAGTCACATCACAGTCACATTACAGTCACATCCCTGGTATACAGAACATAGTCACAATACAGTCCAATCACAGTTACGTTACAGCTATACAGAACGCAGTCACATCAGAGTCACATTACAGTCACATCACAGGTATACAGAACATAGTCACATCACAGTCACAGTACAGTCACATTATGGCTATACAGCACATAGTCACATCAAAGTCACATCACAGTCACATTACAGCTATACAGAACATAGTCACATAGCAGTCACATCACAGTCACATTACAGTCACATCACAGCTATACAGAACATAGTCAAATCACAGTCACATCACAGTCACATTACAGCTTTACAGACCATAGTCACATCACAGTCACATTACAGCTACACAGAATACAGTCACATCACAGTCACATTACAGTCACATTACAGCTATACAGACCATAGTCACATCACAGTCACATTACAGCTATACAGAATACAGTCACATCACAGTCACATTACAGTCACATCACAGGTATACAGAACATAGTCACATCACAGTCACATCACAGTCACATTACAGCTATACAGACCATAGTCAAATCACAGTCACATTACAGCTATACAGAATACAGTCACATCACAGTCACATTACAGTCACATCACAGGTATACAGAACATAGTCACATCACAGTCACATCACAGTAACATTACAGCTATACAGACCATAGTCAAATCACAGTCACATTACAGCTATACAGAATACAGTCACATCACAGTCACATTACAGTCAAATCACAGCTATACCGAACATAGTCAAATCACAGTCGCATTACAGTCACATCACTGGTATACAGAACATAGTCACAATACAGTCACATCACTGTCACATTACAGCTATACAGAACACAGTCACATCACAGTCACATCACAGTCACATTACAGTCACAGAATTATATCTGTGAATCCAAACGGCTTCCATATGGAACACAGGCCTGACAGAGCTCCATTACACATGCAGGGGATGAACGCAATATAATGCCACAACCTCCGTTGATAATACACTAATATCCAGTCTGAGTGGTTCTTGTGTTTTACACAATCACCATGGAGATACGTGGTTTTTCCTAGGCCTTGCCCATACACGTCAGAGGACATTTCATATTCAAAGTAATGCGTGTAATTACCATTTTATAGCTCTGCTCTCAATACATTTAGACATATATCTTATTTCCGAACGTGAGGGCGGTCTACAGATAAGCAACAGTTAATGTGTGTCTGACAGCAGAAAGCCAGCAGAGGAGATAAAGCTCAACCGCACACTTAGAAAACAAGGACCAACAAGGGTTCTTAGGCTGTCCACATAGGAGACCATTTGAACAACCCTTTGAAGAACACTTTCGGGTTCCATGTAGAACCATTTCCACAGACCACAGCACTAACTTCACCTTCATCACCAATGTGTCCAGCACAGAACTAACTTCACCTTCATCACTAATGTGTCCAGCACAGAACTAACTTCACCTTCATCACCAATGTGTCCAGCACAGAACTAACTTCACCTTCATCACCAATGTGTCCAGCACAGAACTAACTTCACCTTCATCACTAATGTGTCCAGCACAGAACTAACTTCACCTTCATCACTAATGTGTCCTGCACTAACTTCACTTTCATCACTAAAGTGTCCAGCACAGAACTAACTTTACCTTCATCACTAAAGTGTCCAGCACAGAACTAACTTCACCTTCATCACTAATGTGTCCAGCACAGCACTAACTTTTCTTCATCACTAATGTGTCCAGCACAGAACTAACTTCACCTTCATCACTAAAGTGTCCAGCACAGAACTAACTTCACCTTCATCACTAAAGTGTCCAGCACAGAACTAACCC
>CM059804.1:8314227-8316727 GCA_030435695.1 Brachymystax lenok tsinlingensis | reverse complement strand
AAGAACAATAGAGAGAAAGAGAGAAGGAGGGAGAGAGTGGGAGATGACGAGCATTGAGACAGCTAGAGACATAAATAAGAGCAAGTGGTTTACACCACATTTACTAGGTATTTAACCCTCTCTGAAATGAGCCATCATTTCACCTCCCAAACGGTAATGAAACACACCATTGTTCTCTCCCGGGGTAAGAAGATTCTTTCGGAATAATGGGATTTTTTTATGATGGGCTGGAAAGAGGTGTTGGGATGTCGTTCCCTGTCGCTCGACGGTGTTACCAACAGATTGGAAGAAGGGTGTAAAACACAGAGTTCTAATTTGGGTAATTTGTACCGATCCGTCATATCCTCTGTCTGGTTTAGCCTGGATCAGATTGTGGCTTAATGATGAAACCAAGGAAATGTGTTTGATTATGACATCAACACTTGAGTTGAAAAAAATCTGTTTTACCGTGACCATGACATCTGGATTACTTATGTGACATAAAATACGCCAACCTACTGGTTACTGGTATATACCTACTGGTTACTGGTAAATACCTACTGGTTACTGGTAAATACCTACTGGTTACTGGTAAATACATACTGGTTACTGGTAAATACCTCCTGGTTACTGGTAAATACCTACTGGTTACTGGTAAATACATACTGGTTACTGGTAAATACCTCCTGGTTACTGGTAAATACCTCCTGGTTACTGGTAAATACCTACTGGTTACTGGTAAATACCTACTGGTTACTGGTAAATACATACTGGTTACTGGTAAATACCTACTGGTTACTGGTAAATACCTACTGGTTACTGGTAAATACCTACTGGTTACTGGTAAATGCAATCGCCCTCAATAGCATTGGTTTATATTAGTGGATGGAGATATGGCGAGGAGGGACAACATGGCCATGTTTAAAAGGGATAGGGAGAGATTCTGGCCATTAGTCAGATAAACTTGTGGATACCGTTCTTCTGCGTGCAGTTTGAAGGAAATAAGAGGTAGAAGTGCTAACTACCGTTAGGTAATGACTGGATGTCTACAGGTACACTAGCGGTATTGCAGTGTGTGTGTGTGTCTTCTTCAGGTTAGGGTCTACTTTTCTCCATTTCCGCCTGACTGACGTGCCCAAAGTAAACTGCAACAGGCCCTGAAGCCAGGATATGCATACAATTGGTACCATCAGAAAGAAAACACGTTTGTAGAAATGTTAAAATAATGTAGGAGACTATAACACAATAGATATGGTAGGTGACTAAAACTAACCAGATTTTTTTTTTGTGTGAGCCCATGCTCTTCCAATAGAACAAATTTAATCTAGCTCCCAGTATGCAATTCCTATGGCTTCCACTGGATGTCAGTAGTCTTTGTTCAAGGTTTCAGGCTTGTTTCTTCCCAAACGAGGAAGAATTACAGGGACATAGACTTGGAAAATCATGTATGCGCACGCGAAGAAGAGGACACGCACCTGCTAATATCGTTTTCCTATTGAACATACTTCTTTCCGTATGAAATATTATAGTTTAATTACATTTTAGGGTATCTGAGGATTAAACAGGAACGTATTTTGACATGTTTTAACAAAGTTTAGCGGTAGCTTTTTGGATTCCTTTCTCTGCACGTTGAACGAGTGGATTACACAAATCGATGGCGCCAACTAAACTTGCTTTTTGGGATATAAAGAAAGATTTAATCTAACAAAACGACACAGCATTTTATAGCTGGGACCCTTCGGATGACAAATCAGAGGAAGATTTTCAAAAAGCAAGTGAATATTTAATCGCTATTTGTGAATTTATGAAACCTGTGCTGGTGGAAAATATTTTGATGTGGGGCGCCGTCCTCAAACAATCGCATGGCATGCTTTCGCTGTAAAGCCTACTGTAAATCGGACAGTGCAGTTACATTAACAATAATTTAATCTTTTAACCAATATAAGACAATTGTATGTTCCTAAATGTTTAATATCCATAATTTTTTTGATTATTTATTTCAATTGCGCGCACTCCAGTTTCATCCGGAAGTTATCGCGCTAGCTTAATCCAGGTTTTAAAAATGATCGCACCCTCGTGCACTAATACACACACACACACACACACACACACACACACACACACACACACACACACACACACACACACACACACACACACACACACACATACTCAGATGTGCTACTCTGCTTTCGTTCCTTCTAAATATTTGTTATTTTTCTTAAAACTGCATTGTTGGATAACAGGCTGACAGTATTTCACCTGTTGATTTCAGCGCATTAGACAAATAAAACTAGATTGATTTGATTTGATCCTGCTTGTCTTTACTAGACAGCCTTCACACTGCTCTAAGTGTAATGTTACCTGTGTGTGTGTGTGTGATGTGTGTGTGTCAGTGTGTGTGTGTGTGTGTCTGTGTGTGTCTGTGTGCGTTTGTGTGTGTTTCTGTCTTTGTGTGTCTGTGTGTTTGTCTGTGTGTCTGTGAGTGTGTGTGTGTCTGTGTGTGTGTGTCTGTGTGTGT
>CM059804.1:8149227-8309227 GCA_030435695.1 Brachymystax lenok tsinlingensis | reverse complement strand
TCTCAGTATTCCAGCAGCTACTCAACTACCCCCATAAAGACACATAAACCTAACCTATACATAAATGAGTTAACCGACTGTGCGAAAACTGGTTGAATCAACGTTGTTTCCACGTCATTTCGCCAAAAACGAAAGAAGTGATGACTTTGAATCACACAGACACATGCATACTATACATACACACACACACACACACACACACACACAAATAATGAGATATGCGCTATTTATACACACATGTACACATGGATGTTGTGTTGTAGTATGTGGTAGTAGAGTAGTGGCCTGAGTGCACACACGTAATGTGTTCAGAAATCTGTTGTGAAATGTATTGTAATTTTTGAAAAATGGTATATAACTGCCTTAATTTTGCTGGAACACAGGAAGTAGATATTCTTTGAAGAGGTAGGGTTTCAGGTGTTTTAGGAAGATGGGCAGGGGCTCTGCTATCCTAGCTTCGGGGAGAAGCTGGGTACACAATTGGGGTGTCAGGACAGAGAAAAGCATCAAAAGCCAGCAGCATACCACCGTGCATCCCACTGCTGGCTTGCTTCTGAAGCTAAGCAGTGTTGGTCCTGCTCAGTCCCTGGATGGGAGACCAGTTGCTGCTGGAAGTGTTGTTGGAAGGCCAGTAGGAGGGGGACATTGGGGACATTGCCCTGTGTAGGGTGCCGTCTTTCAGTTGGGATGTTAAACGGGTGTCCTGACTCTCTGAGGTCATTAAAGATCCCATGGCACTTATCGTAAGAGTAGGGGTGTTAACCCTGGTGTCCTGGCTAAATTCCCAAGCTGTCCATCATGGCCACCTAATTGGCTCATTCATCCCCAACCTCTCACCTTTTGGTTACTAGTCCAACGCTCTAGCCACTAGGCTACCCTGATGACTGTCTGGATGGGGGTGAGTGGCTAGGGTTGGAGGAAAGACAAAAGGCAACAAAGATTAGAGACCTGGAGGGGGGTTGCAGTGAGATTAGTAGACGAGCAGCTTCTAGTAACAATAAGGGTCAAGCGTATTGCTGCCTTGTGAGTGGGAGGAGATTTTTCAAATCTCAAAAGAGGCAAGGTGGGGAAAGAGAGAGTTGGAAAGAATTTAATTGAAGGCAGACGTCACCAAATACGAAGAGCTGTGAGCCATCTTCAGGAAATGAGCTTATTAAGGTGTCAAGCTCATAGAGGAACTCTCCAAGGGCACCTGGTGGGCGATAGATGACAATAATGTTAAGCTTGAGTGGACAAGTGACGGGAAATGGGGGAGATGGACAGGTGAGAGAGGGAGAAAAGAGAAAATCTCCAGATAAGAGAAAAGAGTAGACCTGTGCCACCCCCGCGACAACCAGATACTCTTTGACTAGAGAAAACATAGTCAGAGGAAGAGAGAGCAGCTGGAGTAGCAGTGTTCTATGAGGTTATCCATGTCTCCGTCAGGGGCCACAATGTCAAGGGACTGAAGGGCAGCATAAGCCGAGATGAACTCTTCTTCACGGATCGGCAGTTCCAAATGCTGCCAGAGACCTGGACTTCCACATGGGTTGTGTGCGCAGGGTACACTAAATCATAAGGGTTGCAACCAAGGGGTGGGAAGCATCTGTAAAGCCTACAAGGAAAAGAGCGAACTGGTACAGAAAACACACACATAGTTGTCAAAGCTAAACAAAAAAACTAGGAAAGATATTCAAGTGCGAGAGTGATGTGGAGCCTTCGACGAAGAACTCGGCAGAACAACTTGGCAGAACAACTCGGCAGAACAACTCGGCAGAACCCGTCTTTGTTTCAGCAATTGTCTTAGTTTTGCAGACGAGAACCACCACTGACACGACCACTGCTTACAGCTGCCACTGAGAAACCATGAGAGGCTGAAGTACTAACACTAGCAGAGGTGAAGAGCATACCTCCCTGTACTAATTGCTGATTGCCTAGGAGAGGAGAAACCACTCCCCCTCCAATACAGCCACCGATCACCAAAACAAGCCACATATTTCCATGTCCTTTAATCCTGGTTAACGTGTCAACAATCATCTGCTAGTTATGAGCAGGCAGCAGTTCACACACCAAGTAGGCTACTGGGAAGACATGTTTACTTGATAAAAAATATATATATCACAACAAAGAAAGAAGGCGTATTAGCCAAAGTCAAAGAATGGCAATTTATCCAGACAGATCTTTGGAGTTTAATATCAAAGTGTGAATTTGTTGTATTTTAGAATTTATTCATTAATTAATTAATTCTATGATCTTGACAGGGAGAGACTTGAGGCGGGGAGACAAAGTGAATTAATAAAGTTTTTGCTGACAATAAGCTTTGTAATCAGCAATATTTAGCATTATGGTTTGCACAACAAGGTACCAGGGTAGTGAATTGATGTTAGCTTCAGCTGTACGCTAGCAAGGAAAGTTAGCCTACAAAGCTGGAAGCTAGCAAGGAAAGTTAGCCTACGAAGCTGGAAGCTAGAATGAAAAGTTAGCATACAAAGCTGGAAGCTAGCACGGAAAGTTAGCCTACAAAGCTGGAAGCTAGCACGGAAAGTTAGCCTACAAAGCTGGAAGCTAGCAAGGAAAGTTAGCCTACAATGCTGGAAGCTAGCAAGGAAAGTTAGCCTACAATGCTGGAAGCTAGCAAGGAAAGTTAGCCTACAAAACTGGAAGTATCTTCTTGCGTTGCAGTGTTCTAGCCTGTACTGAACATTGTTGGGGGAACAGTAACGAACAGGATCAACATGTCTGCATGCTGTGTTGCATTATACAGGTGTGTTAACTTCTGTGAAGCACAACTGGTGATGCAGTCCAGTCTCCCAGTGAGTTCAGTGGTTCCCCAGGACAGACTAGAGTCAGTATGAGAGGAGACAACATAATACAGTCCAGACTCCCAGTGGTTCCTCAGGACAGACTAGAGTCAGTATGAGAGGAGACAACATAATACAGTCCAGACTCCCAGTGGTTCCTCAGGACAGACTAGAGTCAGTATAAGAGGGGAGACAACATAATACAGTCCAGACTCCCAGTGAGTTCAGTGGTTCCTCAGGACAGACTAGAGCTAGCAATGAGTAAGTGGAGCAGGAACGGATCCCTCGCGCTATAACGAGACATCGGCTATGCTGACAGACAGACTTGATCTCAATCAGTAGATGACGTGAGACACATTCGACAGAAGTAACTAAATAAATTATGATTATAGTACTGAACCGTTTTTCATGTTCTAGTATGGGTAAAAGTGCAAAAGTTTCGGTATGCTGTGCAACGATAGTCTGTGCCCAGTGGGAATCTTCCATCAGCCCTCCTCACTATTCCACAACTAACCCCCAACACACACATACAAAAAACATCCACCCAATGTTAATTAGGTCTAATCAGTCTCAAACCCTGATCATGATGTAAAACTAATATTTGTGTTCCAGACGTGGACGGGAGTAGATTGCTTGCTTTCCAAACATGGTGGAATTGGGGATGAGGAGGAGGGGGGGCAGGGGTGACAAGGAGAGGACAAGTAGGAGAGGATCTGTGTAACTTCAGGCTTTAAAGATGGATGGAGAGAGATAGAGCGAGAGAGAGACTAAAAGTTTCTATTGTGAGAGCTGAAGGACGTGAGAACTCGAGGATGTTAAGCACAATGGATCAGTGGAAAATCACCACGGAGACCCAGGGAGGGAGGGAGAGAGGAGGGGAAAGTTTGCCAATGAATAATAACTGACTTTGGATCGGTAAGTGATGATGTAGCACTGAGACAAGACCTCTCTCTCTCTCTCCATGAAGGATGTTATCACTTCTACAACTAAATATCTGCTCTCAACTCAAACAGCAACTCAATCAACTGAACACACAGAGACGCTCGCCCAAACACAGCCTAACGTAATCTCCTCCTCTATATCCATGTCCATACCTCACACTGTCTGTTCTTCTCTTTTATCACTTCTGTTGTCCCTCCATCTCCACTGTTATCTGTCCGCTGTCTGTATACATCTCTCTCTCTCTCTCTCTCTCTCTCTCTCTCTCTCTCTCTCTCTCTCTCTCTCTCTCTCTCTCTCTCTCTCTCGCTCACTCCATCTCTCTCTCGCTCACTCCATCTCTCTCTCTCTCCCTCTCTCTCTATCACTCTCTTTCTCTCCCTCTCTCCCTCTTTCTCTCTCTCTCAGGCCTGTTGTCTAAATGTGATGACATGTTTTTAACTTCTTAGGGCTAGGGGGCAGTATTTTGAAGTTTGGATAAAAAACGTGCCCGAAGTATACTGCCTGTTACTCAGGCCCAGAAGCTGGATATGCATATAATTAGTAGCTTTGGATAGACAACACTCTGAAGTTTCTAAAACTGTTAAAATAATGTCTGTGAGTATAACAGAACTAATATGGCAGGCAAAAACCCGAGCAAAATCCATCCGGGATGTCTGAATCAGTCATGTCACACTGTTTTCAATAGGCCAGCTATTCAAAGCCTCATAGTTTAACCCCCAGATTGCAGTTCCTATGGCTTCCACTAGATGTCAACAGTCTTTAGAAAAAGGTTGGAAACTTCAATCATGAAAATCAAGGGAGTAAGACCACTTGTTCCTGAGTTCACGTCAAGTGTCCTGTTTTGGATATTGCGCGCTCAGTTCTTTTTCTCTTCTATTCAGCAGGTTATATTCCCACTGAAATATTATAGTTTATATTAATTTTAGGGTATCTGAGTATTAAATACAAATGCTGTTTCACTATTTTCGACGAACGGGTTCTTTTGGGATATCGTTTGTCTGCATGGATGACAGCTTTTGGGCAGGTGGATTACTGAACAAAACGCGCCAACCAAACGGAGCAATATGGATATAAAGAGGAACTTTATCGAACAAAAGGACCTTTTATTGTGTAACCTGGACACTTGGGTGTGCCATCAGAGGAAGATCATCAAAGCTAAGCAATTTATTTGATGCTATTTTTGAGTTTTGTGACAGCTTTGCTGGTTATGTTATTATGCTAATTGAGTTTTTGAGTGGGGCGCTGTCCTCAGACAATCAAATGTTCTGCTTTTGCCATAAAGCCTTTTCGATATCTGACAATGCTGTTAGATTAACAAGAGTCTAAGCTTTTGAAGGGTGTGCAGCATTTGTATTTTCATTAATGTTTGAAATGAGTATTTTTGTAATTTGAATTTGGCGCTCTGCATTTCACCGGATGTTGTCATAATCAATCCCTTTCACGGGATTGGATCCGTAACAGGTTAACAACTGCTATACTAATATCAGAGATTGTTAGAGGATGAAGGATGTCTAGTTTAGTAATAGGTAGGGGGAGAAAGAGAAAGACAGGGGAGAGAGATAAAATGGAGGAATGAAAAATAAAACATTGATGGAGAATGAAAAGAGAGAAGGAGACCACAGACAGAGAGAGAGAGAGAGAGAGAGAGAGAGAGAGCGCGAGAGAGAGAGATACTCAGGGGGTATGCTAATTTGGTATAGAGCAGACTTAACTCACTCCATTAAATTAATCAAAACAGGAACATTTTACATTTGGCTAGAAATTCAAAAGGAAATGACCTTAACAGAGAAAAATTGTCTACCCATATCCCCCCACTAGAATCCCCAGACTTTAATGAAGACAGCTTCTCCATACTGGAGGGGGAAATCAATCATTTACAGGTCCAGGGACAGGTACTAGTCTGGGGCAACCTAAATGCCAGAACTGGACAAGAACCTGACACCCTCAGCACACAACATAACCAACAAAACGGGTCACAACTCCTGTATCTCTGTCGCACGCTGGGTATGTACATAGTTAATGGTAGGCTTCGAGGGGACTCCTATGGTAGGTGCACCTATAGCTCAGGTCATCTCTTGGCAGTAATACTGTAGACTACTTTATCACTGACCTCAACCCAGTCTCTAAGAGCATTCACAGTCAGCCCACTGACACTCCTATCAGATCCCAGCAAAATCACAGTCTACTTGAACAGAGCAATACTCAATCATGAGGCATCAGAGTCAAAGGAACTGAGTAATATTAAGAAATGCTATAGATGGAAGGAATGTAGTTTGGAAACCTACCAAAAAACAATTAGGCAGCAACAGATTCAATCCCTTTTAGAAAACTTCCTGGACAAAACATTCCACTGTAATAGTGAAGGTGTAAACTTGGCAGTAGAAAATCTTAACAGTATATTTGACCTCTCAGCTTCCCTATCAAATCAAAAAAATTCTAATAGAAAACCGAAGAAAAGGAACAACTATGACAAATGGTTTGATGAAGAATGCAAAAATCTAAGAAATAAATTGAGAAACTTGTCCAAACAAAAACATAGAGACACGGAAAACCTGAGTCTACGCCTTCACTATGGTGAATCACTAAAACGATATAGAAATACACTACGGAAAAAGAAGGAACAGCACGCCAGAAATCAGCTCAATGTAATTGAAGAATCCATAGAATCTAATATTCTTGGCCCTATAACAAAGAACAAACAGAAAAAACATATACATGATCAAATACAAATCTAAGAATCAACTATTACAGACTACCAGAACCCACTGGATTCTCCAATTACATTGAATGAACTACAGGACAAAATACAAACCCTCCAACCCAAAAAGGCCTGTGGTGTTGATGGTATCCTCAATGAAATGATCAAATATACAGACAACAAATTCCAATTGGCTATACCAAAACTCTTTAACATCCTCCTTAGCTCTGGCATCTTCCCCAATATTTGGAACCAAGGACTGATCACCGTAATCCACAAAAGTGGAGACAAATTTGACCCGAATAACTACCGTGGGATATGCGTCAACAGCAACCTTGGGAAAATCCTCTGCATTATCATTAACAGCAGACTCGTACATTTCCTAAGTGAAAACAATATACTGAGCAAATGTCAAATTTGCTTTTTACCAAATTATTGTACGACAGACCACGTATTCACCCTGCACACCCTGATTGACAAAAAAACCAAAAAACAAAGGCAAAGTCTTCTCATGCTATGCTTTGTTGATTGCAAAAAATCCTTCAACTCAATTTGGCATGAGGGTCTGCTATACAAATTGATGGAAAGTGGTGTTGGGGGAAAAACATACGACATTAAGAAATCCATATACTCAAACAATATGTGTGCGGTTCAAATTGGCAAAAAACAAATTTCTTCCCACAGGGCCGTGGGTTGAGACAGGGATGCAGCTTAATCCTCACTGTCTTCATCAAATATATCAATGAATTGGCGAGGGCACTAGAAAAGTCTGCAGCACCTGGCCTCACCCTACTAGAATCTGAAGTCAAATGTCTACTGTTTGCTGATGATCTGGTGCTTCTGTCCCCAACCAAGGAGGGCCTACAGCAGCACCTAGATATGCTGCACATATTCTGTCAGACCTGGGCCCTGACAGTAAATCTCAGTAAGACAAAACAAATACAAATACAAATTCCATCTAGACAAAGGTTGCCTTATAGCACACAAAAAACTATACATACCTTGGCCTAAACATCAGCACCACAGGTAACTTCCACAAAGCTGTGAACGATCTGAGAGACAAGGCAAGAAGGCCATTCTATGCCATCAAAAATAACATAAAATTCAACATACCAATTAGGATCTGGCTAAAAATACATGAATCAGTTATACAACCCATTGCCCTTTATGGTTGTGAGGTCTGGGGTCCGCTCAACAACCAAGAATTCACAAAAAGGGACAAACACCAAATTGAGAATCTGCATGCAGAATTCCTCAAAAAATCCTCAGTGTACAACGTAAAACACCAAATAATGCATGCTGAGCAGAATTAGGCCAATACCTGCTAATTATTAATCTCCAGAAAAGAGCTGTTAAATTCTACAACCACCTAAAAGAAAGCGATTCCCAAACCTTCCGTAACAAAGCCATCACCTACAGAGAGATGAACATGGAGAAGAGTCCCCGAAGCAAGCTGGTCCTGGGGCTCTGTTCACAAACACAAACACACCCCGCAGAGCCCCAGGACAGCAACACACTTAGACCAAACCAAGAAAACTAAAATGAAAACAAAAAGATAATTACATGACACAGTTGAAAGTATTAACAAAACAACAGAGGAAACTAGAATGCTATTTGTCCCTAACAGAGAGTACACAGTGGCAGAATACCTGACCACTGTGACTGACCCAAAATTAAAGAAAGCTTTGACTATTTACAGACTCAGTGAGCATGGCCTTGCTATTGAGAAAGCCCGCTGTAGGCAGACCTGGCTCTCAAGAGAAGACTGCCCACAAAATGAGGTGGAAACTGAGCTGCACTTCCTAACATCCTGCCCAATGTATGACCATATTAGAGACACATATTTCCCTCAGATTACAAAGATCCACAAATAATTGGAAAAAACATATCTACTGGGTGAAATACCACAGGGTGGCATCACAGCAGCAAGATTTGTGAGCTGTTGCCACAAGAAAATGTCAACTAGTGAAGAACAAACACCATTGTAAATACAACCCATATTTATGCTTATTTGTTTTCCCTTTTGTACTTTACCCATTTGTACATTTGTAATGTCTTTATTCATTTGGAACTTATGTGAGTGTAATGTTTACTGTTAATTTTTATTGTTTATTTCACTTTTGTATATTATCTATCTCACTTGCTTTGGCAATGTTAACATGTGTTTCCCATGCCAATAAAGCCCCTTGAATTGAATTGAGAGAGAAATATAGGGTCTAGAGATGAAAAAGCAAACAGCGATGGAGAATGAACAGAGTGAAGAAGACCACAGAGAAAGAGAGATAGACAGAGAGATAGAGGGAGCGAGTGAGAAAGAGAGACAGAGACAGAGAGATAGAGGGAGCGAGTGAGAAAGAGAGACAGAGACAGAGAGAGAGAGAGAGAGAGAGAGAGAGAGAGAGAGAGAGAGAGAGAGAGAGAGAGAGAGAGAGAGAGAGAGAGAGAGAGATGTCTCCATTCCATTAGATCTTATTGTCTGGGGACACATGAGATGGATAGGTCCATTACAGAGTGAATGGCTCTAGGATTACACAACTGGTCCTAGATCTGTATTTAAGCTGTCCAGTCCTGAGCTGACCATATGGGCTCTCAGCTGTGACCAGGATATCCCTGACCACAGACAGAGTGGGAAGACCATCTTCCCGGACCACCATCCGGCCACATAAATACACCCCGAGTTTGTGTGTGTTTGTGTTTGTGTTTGCGTGTGTGTGCATCTGTGTGTTTCTGTGTGTTTCTGTGTCTGTGTGTGTGTGTGTGTGTGTGTGCATGTATCTGTGTGTGTGTGTGTGTGTGTGTGTGTGTGTGTGTGTGTGTGTGTGTGTGTGTGCGTGCGTGTAGAGAGAGCCAATGGAACCCCTCTCTCTTCCATGTCCGTCCCCCCTAGCCAACCTCCAGGCCTTCCGGACGCTGTCTGCTGGTCTATCCCAGGGAGGGAGCCTGCTAGTGGGCTGTAGTGGCCCCGGTCACCCCCACTCCTCGGTTAGAGGTCTTTTTCCATCACACACACAAACAAACAAACAACAAACAAGGACACGCACACACACACACACACACACAAAAACACACACACACAGTTCTGGCAGGAGACGCAGCCTACGTCCAGGTGGAGCGTGGGTTTATGAAAATCTGTCACCAACTAGAAATCACAATCTCATGTCATTTCTTCACGTCCTTGGATAAACGTCTATTTTTGACTAGTTAACTGACTTAATTTCCTATATACTGGACCACACAGGCACACTCAATATACACACACACACCAACCCTCCATAACAGGCTAGAGAACCAACAAGCTCTCACAGTCTCACTTCAGAGTTAGATGTACATCCACGTTCTCCAAACTTCAACATTTGAAGTTAATGTTTAGTCCCTCATTCCAAATGGTTAAGGTAAGGGTTGAGGTTTTGGAAAGGGTTAAATTATAAAATCAGTAACTGTATCAATGACTGGGATTAAACACACAACCTTCTGATCCAGATTCATGGTATTACTCCCATCCACCAGCCCTGTCCACAACACCGTAGCAAAACCCAGGACTACTTGATGGTAATATCCCTCACCACCCCTGTCCACAACACCGTAGCAAAACCCAGGACTACTTGATGGTAATATCCCTCACCACCCCTGTCCACAACACTGTTGCAAAACCCAGGACTACTTGATGGTAATATCCCTCACCACCCCTGTCCACAACACATTAGCAAAACCCAGGACTACTTGATGGTAATATCCCTCACCACCCCTGTCCACAACACATTAGCAGAACCCAGGACTACTTGATGGTAATATCCCTCACCACCCCTGTCCACAACACATTAGCAAAACCCAGGACTACTTGATGGTAATATCCCTCACCACAACACATTAGCAAAACCCAGGACTACTTCATGGTAATATCCCTCACCACCCCTGTCCACAACACATTAGCAAAACCCAGGACTACTTGATGGTAATATCCCTCACCACCCCTGTCCACAACACCGTAGCAAAACCCAGGACTACTTGATGGTAATATCCCTCACCACCCCTGTCCACAACACCGTAGCAAAACCCAGGACTACTTGATGGTAATATCCCTCACTGTTGCCCCTAGTGGACGGTTTTGGAGGCATTTCCATTAGTATTTTTTTAATTTTATTTTAAATGTAACCTTTATTTAACTAGGCAAGTCAGTAAAGAACAAATTCTTATTTACAATGCTTCCCTACCCCTGCCAAACCCGGACGACATTGGGCCATTTGTGTGCCGCCCTATGGGACTCCCAATAACAGCCGGATGTGATACAGCCTGGATTTAAACCAGGGACTGCAGTGACGCCTCTTGCACTGAGATGCAGTGCCTTAGACCGCTGCGCTACTCGGGAGCCCAAAAACGTCAACCTTGAATGACCTGGCTGAGACAATACTGGCCCGACTGTGTTATCCGACACGGTGATCTGAGTCTACAACCACTAATGTGGAAATGGCTACCTCTGCAGGTAGCAGACGCACACCCCTCTCTCTCATCTCTCTCCTCTCACTTCTTCCTAAAACCAAAACGTGTTCTACCTCAAACCAAAACGGGTTCTACCTAAATCCAAAAAGTGTTATTCCTAAAACCAAAACCGGTTATTCCTAAAACAAAACAGATTCTACCTAAAACCAAAACGGGTTATACCTAAAACCAAAATGGGGTCTACCTAAAACCAAAACGGGATTTACCTAAAACCAAAACGGGTTCTTCTTAAAACCAAAACGGGTTCTACCTAAAACAAAACAGATTCTATCTAAAACCAAAACGGGTTCTACCTAAAACAAAACAGATTATACCTTAAAACCAAAACGGGTTCTACCTAAAACCAAAATGTTTTTTTCCTCAAACCAAAACAGGTTCTTCTTAAAACCAAAACGGGTTCTACCAACAGTTCTCCTATGGGAAGACACAGAGGTTGTCCACCAGTTTTCATTTTATTAATATTTGAAGAAATATGATATTTTCTCAGCCGGGCTGAATCCCTCAGCCGGGCTAAATCCCTCAGCCTGGCTAAATCCTCCCCTGGGCCTGGAGATAGGCAGGCAAAGCCTCGCCAAGCAGAGAGCGGCTGGGCAAATAAGAGCTGAATCGCAAAAACTCCACTCTCTTTATTCATGAATAGAGAGATGGAGAGAGCAGTGGAAAGAGAGAGAGAGAGAGGAAATATATAAATATTTAGGATTTTCAAAGGTTGACACATGAAACAAAAATAGGTAATTTAAATCCCTGTAGCTTTCTCCCACTGAATACCAATGGAGACTATTACTATAGAGAGAGAGAGAGAGAGAGAGAGGGAGAGGGAAGGAAAGAGAGAGAGAGAGAGAGAGAGAGAGAGAGAGAGAGAGAGAGAGAGAGAGAGAGAGAGAGATGTAGCATGTAAGATGTAAACATGATGTTGATGCTTACGCTGTCATGACAAATATTTGCCCAAAACTCCCGTGAAGAGATAAAAAAGAAAAGTGAGCAAACATCTTCAACTGTAGTGGAATGAGAGATAGGCTGCGTCCTAAATGGTACTCTATTCTCTACATCCCTATGGGCCCTGGTTAAATGTAGTGTGTAACTGGTACAGGCGGGGTGGGATGTGGGTGTGGACAGCTGGAAGGTTGTGGAAAGAGTGTGGAAAAAGAGGTCCACATAATATGTAATCTAGGCAGTAACAGCCTACAGGTCTGTAATGTAGAACCTGTGATATTATAATCAGACCTGCCTCTGTCTGTATCTCTGTCTGTCTCTAAATGGCACTCTATTCTCTACATTCCTATGGACCCTGGTTAAAAGTAATGCACTATATAGAGGATAAGGAGCCATTTGGGAAGTTTCCCAGGGCTGGAGGGATTTGGTTCTTCGTAGGGAGCGGCAGCAGTGGTGGGAGTTTTGGAGAGTCTGGCGTGCCCAAAGTAAAATGCCTGCCACTCAGGCCCAGAAACGAGGATATGCACATCAGTACTGTTGGATAGAAAACACTCTGAAGTTTCTAAAACTGTTAAAATAATGTGTGTGAGTATAACATAACTGATTTGGCAGGCAAAAACCAAAGGAATTTCTCTCCGGAAAAATGTTTTTTCTTTTCAAATGGTTGTCTATGGGATCAGCTTTAATCCAGGACCCAGGTTTCAGTCCCTATGGCTTCCACTAGATGTCAACAGTCTTTAGACAAGGTTTGATGAGTTTACCTTAAAAAACAAACAAATAGAAGAAGATTATGTAAGTGGAGGGAGGTGCACTGTGAGTGCACACCTCGGGATTTTACTTCTCTATCGCTGAGGATATTATCCGTGTGAAATATTATAGTCAATATACATCAAAGTGTACCTAAGGATACGTTATAAACGATGGGCGAGTGGACGGTGGATTTTCTGAACATAACGCGCCAACCAAACAGAGATGTATGGATATAAACAAGGACTTTTTCGAACAAAAGGAACATTGGATATCTTGCTTGGACACTTCGGATTACCATCAGCAGAAGATCTTCAAAGGTAAGCGATTTATTTTAGCTCTTATTATGTGTTTTGTGACACCGGCGCTGGTTTTATTATTATGCTAATGGAGGAAGTACACGGGGTGCTGTTCTCAGACAATCAAATGTTATGCTTTCGCCGTGAAGCCTTGTTGAAATCTGACAATGCTGTGAGATTGCCAAGAGTCTAAGCTTTGGAACAGTGTGCAATACTTGTATTTTCATGAATGTTTTATAATTCTACTTTTGGATTTTGAATTTGGCACCCTACATTTTTCCGGATGTTGTCGTGACTGGGGCGCCAGCGCCCCAACGCTCCTTAATTATCCACAGGAGGTTGTCTGCCATGTAACAGGGCCATGCTGGACAACGCTGAGGCTCAGAGCTGACACAGATGAAGCAGAATGATAAATAGACATCATTAATCTGTGTAATATGATGGATCATTCTTTCTTTTTTTTTTCAGAAAATAAATCTATAATAACAGGCGTAAATTAATTTGTCATTTCTTTAGTGTGTAACTGGTACAGGCGGGGTGGGATGTAGGGTGTGGACAGCTGGAAGGTTGTGGAAAGAGTGTGGAAAATGAGGTCCACATAATATGTAGTGACAGTGACAGCCAACAGGTCTGTAATGTAGAATCTGTGATATAATCAGACCTGCCTCTGTCTGTCTGTCTCTGTATGTCTGTCTGTCTGTCTGTCTCTGTCTGTCTCTCTTGCTGTCTGTATGTGTCTCTGTCTGTGTCTCCGTCTGTGTCTCCGTCTGTGTCTCTGTATGTGTCTCTGTCTGTGTCTGTCTCTCTGTCTGTTTCTCTGTACATGTCACTGTCTGTGTCTATCTGTTTCTCTGTATGTGTCTCTGTGTGTGTCTCTGTGTGTGTCTCTGTCTCTGTCTGTGTCTCGTCTCTGTCTGTCTCTCTGTCTGTCCCTGTCTGTTTCTCTGTTTGTGTCTGTGTCTGTGTCTCTGTCTGTGTCTCTGTCTGTGTCTGTCTCTCTGTCTGTTTCTCTGTTTGTGTCTCTGTCTGTTTCTCTGTTTGTGTCTCTGTCTGTTTCTCTGTCTGTTTCTCTGTCTGTGCCTCTGTCTGTGTCTGTCTCTCTGTCTCTGTCTGTTTCTCTGTACGTGTCTCTGTCTCTGTCTGTTTCTCTATCTGTGTCTCTGTGTGTGTCTCTGTGTGTGTCTCTGTCTCTGTCTGTTTCTCTGTCTGTGTCTGTGTCTCTGTATGTGCGTCTGTCTCTGTCTCTGTCTCTGTCTCTGTCTCTTTCTCTGTCTGTCTGTGTCTCCGTCTGTGTCTCCGCGTCTGTGTCTCCGTCTGTGTCTCCGTCTGTGTCTCTGTATGTGTCTCTGTCTATGTCTGTCTCTCTGTGTGTGTCTCTGTGTGTGTCTCTGTCTCTGTCTGTGTCTCCGTCTGTGTCTCTGTCTGTGTCTGTCTCTCTGTCTGTTTCTCTGTATGTGTCTCTGTCTGTGTCTGTCTCTCTGTCTGTTTCTCTGTCTGTGCCTCTGTCTGTGTCTGTCTCTCTGTCTGTCTCTGTCTGTTTCTCTGTATGTGTCTCTTTCTCTGTCTGTTTCTCTATCTGTGTCTCTGTGTGTGTCTCTGTGTGTGTCTCTGTCTCTGTCTGTGTCTCCGTCTGTGTCTCTGTCTGTGTCTGTCTCTCTGTCTGTTTCTCTGTATGTGTCTCTGTCTGTGTCTGTCTCTCTGTCTGTTTCTCTGTCTGTGCCTCTGTCTGTGTCTGTCTCTCTGTCTGTCTCTGTCTGTTTCTCTGTATGTGTCTCTTTCTCTGTCTGTTTCTCTATCTGTGTCTCTGTGTGTGTGTCTCTGTGTGTGTCTCTGTCTCTGTCTGTTTCTCTGTCTGTGTCTGTCTCTCTGTATGTGCGTCTGTCTCTTTCTCTTTCTCTTTCTCTTTCTCTTTCTCTGTCTGTCTCTCTGTGTCTCTGTCTGTTTCTCTGTACATGTCACTGTCTATCTGTTTCTCTGGAACGGCTAGGAGCTGTCCAGATTGACTTATGTTGCAAGATTGTGATAAGCCAATGAATGTGTATTTCCTAGAGAGGGTGGGGCATTTGTATCATTTGTGTTTAACTTAAAGCTTGTACAATATAAAGTCCAGAGCTCTCGGGAATAAACATTCTGACATTTGACAATTGTAGACTGGGCTTCTGTCTGTTTCATTTGAACCAGTATCTTACAAATTCTGGGTTACAGACGGAGTTATTTAATTAAAGTTCAGTTTATGAATATTGAGAACATAATTCTCGTAACACTGTCTCTGTCTGTTTCTCTGTCTGTGTCTCTGTCTGTGTCTCTGTATGTGTGTCTGTCTCTGTCTGTTTCTCTGTCTGTCTCTGTCTGTTTCTCTGTCTGTGTCTCTGTATGTGTCTCTGTCTGTTTCTCTGTCTGTCTCTGTCTGTTTCTCTGTCTGTGTCTCTGTATGTGTCTCTGTCTCTGTCTGTTTCTCTGTCTGTTTCTCTGTCTGTTTCTCTGTCTGTGTCTCTGTATGTGTCTCTGTATGTGTCTATGTCTCTGTCTGTTTCTCTGTCTGTGTCTCTGTCTGTGTCTCTGTCTGTGTCTGTTTCTCTGTCTGTGTCTCTGTCTCTGTCTGTCTCTGTCTGTTTCTCTGTCTGTGTCTCTATATGTGTCTCTGTCTCTGTGTGTTTCTCTGTCTGTCTCTGTCTGTTTCTCTGTCTGTGTCTCTGTATGTGTCTCTGTCTGTGTCTGTTTCTCTGTCTGTGTCTCTGTCTGTGTCTCTGTCTCTGTATGTGTCTATGTCTCTGTCTGTTTCTCTGTCTGTGTCTCTGTCTGTGTCCCTGTATGTGTGTCTGTCTCTGTCTGTTTCTCTGTCTGTTTCTCTGTCTGTTTCTCTGTCTGTGTCTCTGTATGTGTCTCTGTCTGTTTCTCTGTCTGTCTCTGTCTGTTTCTCTGTCTGTGTCTCTATATGTGTCTCTGTCTCTGTGTGTTTCTCTGTCTGTCTCTGTCTGTTTCTCTGTCTGTGTCTCTGTATGTGTCTCTGTCTGTGTCTGTTTCTCTGTCTGTTTCTCTGTCTGTGTCTCTGTATGTGTCTCTGTATGTGTCTATGTCTCTGTCTGTTTCTCTGTCTGTGTCTCTGTATGTGTCTCTTTCTCTGCCTGCCTCTCTCCCTCCATCCCCTCTGCTCCTGGGGTTGATAAGGAAATACAGAAATGCAACATGACGCCAGACTGTTTCCTTCTCTCCTCTCTCTCTCTCTCCTCTCCTCTCCTCTCTCCTCTCTCCTCTCTCCTCTCTCCTCTCTCCTCTCTCCTCTCTCCTCTCTCTTGTCTCCTCTCTCCTCTCTCCTTTCTCCTCTCTCTTCTCTCCTCTCTCCTCTCTCCTCTCTCCTCTCTCCGTCTCTCCTCTCCTCTCTCCCTCTCCCCTCTCCCTCTCCCCTCTCCTCTCTCCTCTCTCTTCTCTCCTCTCTTCTCTTTGAAGTGAACGCTTTTGCTCCAAAACAAAATTCACAACAGCCAGTAAATAATAGGGACAGCAGCCACATGACACACTCTCACACAAACACCACCCAGCAAGCGCCAGCTGCCTTCAGCCCAGCGCTTCAAAGCACAGAGCCTTACAGGGCCACGACAACACCACAACAGAATTACAACTACTCTGATCTGATGGAGTAATAACACACCTATAACCTTCTATCAAATTATATGGTATAACTACTAGTGGCAGTGTGAGTGTGAACTATACTTTGTGTATTATGTGAGCACACACACACCAATGCATAGACACACACACACACTGATATGATATGTGACCCAGGCTATGCCTGGAGTAAGTAACAGAAATATGAAACACAGTGCTGCAGCGATGATGAGTTATAGCAGAAGGAAAGTCATGAAACAGCCTCCAGGCTCCCTGAAGAATTACACAAGTAGCTAATGAGACCACTGCTGGTTATTGCAGAGAGGGGGGGAGGGAGGGATGAAAAGAGAAATAGTGAGGGAAAGAGAGAGAGAGAGCAAGAGAGAGAGAGAGAGAAAGTGATGAGGGTAGACGACAGAGAGAGACAGACCGCAGTCCCAACACCTCACACAGAAGCCACAGATCAACAGATACCCCGCACAGACCAGAGAGACACCCGCCCAGACCAGAGAAACACTCTCCCAGACCAGAGACACCCCTCCCAGACCAGAGAAACACTCTCCCAGACCAGAGAGACACCCGCCCAGACCAGAGAAACACTCTCCCAGACCAGAGAGACACCCCTCCCAGACCAGAGAGACACTCTCCCAGACCAGAGACACCCCTCCCAGACCAGAGAGACACCCAGACCAGAGAGACACCCGCCCAGACCAGAGAAACACTCTCCCAGACCAGAGAGACACCCGCCCAGACCAGAGAAACACTCTCCCAGACCAGAGAGACACCCGCCCAGACCAGAGAGACACTCTCCCAGACCAGAGACACCCCTCCCAGACCAGAGAAACACTCTCCCAGACCAGAGAGACACCCGCCCAGACCAGAGAAACACTCTCCCAGACCAGAGAGACACCCCTCCCAGACCAGAGAGACACTCTCCCAGACCAGAGACACCCCTCCCAGACCAGAGAGACACCCAGACCAGAGAGACACCCGCCCAGACCAGAGAAACACTCTCCCAGACCAGAGACACCCCTCCCAGACCAGAGACACCCCTCCCAGACCAGAGAAACACTCTCCCAGACCAGAGACACCCCTCCCAGACCAGAGAGACACTCTCCCAGACCAGAGACACCCCTCCCAGACCAGAGAGACACCCAGACCAGAGAGACACCCGCCCAGACCAGAGAAACACTCTCCCAGACCAGAGAGACATCCCTCCCAGACCAGAGAAACACTCTCCCAGACCAGAGAGACACCCCTCCCAGACCAGAGAGACACCCCTCCCAGACCAGAGAGACACCCGCCCAGACCAGAGAAACACTCTCCAAGACCAGAGAGACACTCTCCCAGACCAGAGAGACACCCGCCCAGACCAGAGAAACACTCTCCCAGACCAGAGAGACACCCCTCCCAGACCAGAGAGACACTCTCCCAGACCAGAGAGACACTCTCCCAGATCAGAGAGACACCCGCCCAGACCAGAGAAACACTCTCCCAGACCAGAGAGACACCCCTCCCAGACCAGAGAGACACTCTCCCAGACCAGAGAGACACCCCTCCCAGACCAGAGAGACACTCTCCCAGACCAGAGAGACACTCTCCCAGACCAGAGACACCCCTCCCAGACCAGAGAGACACCCAGACCAGAGAGACACCCCGCCCAGACCAGAGAGACACCCCGCCCAGACCAGAGAGACAGCCCTCCCAGACCAGAGAGACACCCCGCCCAGACCAGAGAGACAGCCCTCCCAGACCAGAGAGACACCCAGACCAGAGAGACACCCCTCCCAGACCAGAGATACACCCAGACCAGAGAGACACCCCTCCCAGACCAGAGAGACACCCCTCCCAGACCAGAGAGACACCCCTCCCAGACCAGAGAGACACCCCTCCCAGACCAGAGAGACACCCAGACCAGAGAGACACCCAGCCGAGAACAGAGAGACACTGTCCCAGACCAGCGGTACAACATATAGAGGACCGACATCGAGAGGACCTACATCCAGACCACATCACCACCAGCCACATTCATACCCCCACCCCAACCAATGAACAACCCCCCAAGTCAACCATACCCACATCCCATTTAGGCCCCCTCAGATCAGACCTATGGCCCTCCTGCCCACCCTATACCCTAAGGCACTGCATATCAGTGCAAGAGGCATCACTACAGTCCCTGGTTTGAATCCAGGCTGTATCACAATTTTTATTTTATTTATTTTTATTTCTCCTTTATTTAACCAGGTAGGCTAGTTGAGAACAAGTTCTCATTTGCAACTGCGACCTGGCCAAGATAAAGCATAGCAATTAGACACATACAACAACACAGAGTTACACATGGAATAAACAAACATACAGTCAATAACACAGTAGAAAAAGTCAACATACAATATGTGCAAATGAGGTAGGATAAGGGAGGTAAGGCAATAAATATGCCATGGTGGCGAAGTAATTACAATTTAGCAATTCAATTCATTGGCCCAGCATTGTCCGGGTTTGGCCGGGTGAGGCCGTCATTGTAAATAAAAATTTGTTCTTAACTGACTTGCCTAGATAAAATAAAGGTAAAAAAATAAAACCGACCAGGTGTGAAACAGGGAAGGGACTCAGGGAGTATGCTAATTTGATATATAGCAGACCTAACTCACTCTATTAAATTAGTCAGAACAGGAACATTTGTCTAGAAAATCCAAAATGAAATTATATAAAACAGAGCAAAACATTTATAATTTCCAGGTCCAGGGACAGGTACTAGTCCGGGGAGACCTAAATGCCAGAACTGGACAAGAACCTGACACCATCAGCACACAGGGGGACAAACACCTACCTGGACGTGACAGAATTCCCTCCCACCTATATGCCCTCCTAGAAATAACTAAGACAAAAGGTCACAACTCCAGCAGCTCTGTTGCATGCTGGGTATGTACATAGTCAATGGTAGGCTTCGAGGGGACTCCTGTGGTAGGTACACCTATAACTAATCTCTTGGCAGTAGTACTGTAGACTACTTTATCACTGACATCAACACAGAATGTCTCACACTCCCATCAGATCACGGCAAAGTCACAGTCTACTTGAACAGAGCAATACGCAATCATGAGGCATCAAAGCCAAAGGAACTGAATAATATTAAGAAATACTATAGATGGAAGGAAAGTAGTGTGGAATCCTACCAAAAAACAATTAGGCAACAACAAATTCAACACCTTTTAGACAACTTCCTGGACATAAAGTTTCACTGTAATAGTGAAGGTGTAAACTTGGCAGTAGAAAACCTAAACACTACCGGACAAAAGTTTTAGAACACCTACTCATTTAAGGGTTTTTGTCACGTCCTGGTCAGAGATGGTGTTTGTGGTCAGGACGTGATCAGGGGTTTTGTTCTATGTGGTGTATTTCTTTGTTTCTGTTTCATTGATGGTTCCCAATTAGAGGCAGCTGAGTTTCGTTACCTCTAATTGGGGACCATATTTAAGTTTGTAATTCCCCACTGATTTTGTGGGTCATTGTTTGTATTTCTGTGTGTGTGTGTGTGTGTGTGTGTGTGTGTGTGTGTGTGTGTGTGTGTGTGTGTGTGTGTGTGTGCGGTATGCAAGGCATGCGTATGCAGGCATAAGGCATGTGCAAGGCAGTGTGCGCTTGATGGGTTTTGCGACTGCACTTGAAGAAACTTTAAAAGTTATTGAAATTTTCCGTATTGACTGACCTTCATGTTTTAAAGTAATGATGGACTGTTGCTTCTCTTTGCTTATTTGAGCTGTTCTTGACATAATATGTACTTGGTATTTTACCAAATAGGGCTATCTTCTGTATACCACCATTACCTTGTCACAACACAACTGATTGGCCCAAACGCATGAAGAAAGAAATTCCACAAATTAACTAGGTACACCTGTTAATTGAAATGCATTCCAGGTGACTACCTCATGAAGCTGGTTGAGAGAACGCCAAGTGTGTGCAAAGCTGTCATCAAGGCAAAAGGTGGCTATTTGAAGAATCTCAAATATAAAATCTATTTTGATCTGTTTAACACTTTTTTGGTTACTACATGATACCATTTGTGTTATTTCATAGTTTTAAAGTCTTCACTATTATTCTACAATTTAGAAAATAGTAAACATAAAGAAACACCCTTGAATGAGTAGGTGTTCTAAAACTTTTGACAGGTTGTGTATTTGACCTCTCAGCTTCCCTATTAAATAAAAAAATGTCAAACAGAGAACCAAGAAAAATTAACAACAATGACAAGTGGTTTGATGAAGAATGCAAAAACATAACAAAGAAATTGAGAAACCTGTCCAACCAAAGGCGTAGAGACCCAGAAAACCTAAGCCAACGTCTTTACTATGGTGAATAACTAAAACAATTTAGAGAAAGAAGGAAGAAGAAAGCAAATAAGAAATCAGATCAATGTAATGGATAAGTCCATAGACTCTAAACACTTTTGGGAAAATTGGAAAACAATAAACAAACAACAAAACAAAGAATAATCTATCCAGAAATTGAGTTGTATGGGTAAACCACTTCTCCAATCTTCTTGGCCCTCTAACAAAGAACAAACAGAAAAAAAACTATACAGTCGTGGCCAAAAGTTGAGGATTGAGGATTGAGGATTGACCACAAGTTCTCAATGGGATTAAGATCTGGGGAGTTTCCTGGCCATGAACCCAAAATATCGATGAGAGAGCCACTTATTTATCACTTTTGCCTCATGGTAAGGTGCTCCATCATGCTGGAAAAGGCATTGTTTGTCACCAAACTGTTCCTGGATGGTTGGGAGAAGTTGCTCTCGGAGGATGTGTTGGTACCATTCTTTTTTCATGGCTGTGTTCTTAGGCAAAATTGTGAGTGAGCCCACTCCCTTGGCTGAAATGCAACCCCACACATGAGTGGTCTCAGGATGCTTTACTGTTGGCATGACACAGGACTGATGGTAGCGCTCACCTTGTCTTCTCCGGACAAGCTTTTTCCGCATGCCCCAACCAATCGGAAAGGGGATTCATCAGAGAAAATTACTTTACCCTAGTCCTCAGCAGTCCAATCCCTGTACCTTTTGCAGAATATCAGTCTGTCCCTGATGTGTTTCCTGGAGAGAAGTGTCTTCTTTGCTGCCCTTCTTGGCACCAGGCCATCCTCCAAAAGTCTTCGCCTCACTGTGCGTGCAGATGCACTCACACCTGCCTGCTGCCATTCCTGTGCAAGCTCCGTACTGGTGGTGCCCTGATCCCGCAGCTGAATCAACTTTAGGAGACGGTCCTGACGCTTGCTGGACTTTCTTGGGCACCCTGAAGCCTTCTTCACAACAATTGAACCGCTCTCCTTGAAGTTCCTGATGATCCGATAAATGGTTGATTTAGGTGCAATCTTACTGGCAGCAATATCCTTGCCTGTGAAGCCCTTTTTGTGCAAAGCAATGATGACGGCACATGTTTCCTTAAAGTTAACCATGTTTGACAGAGGAAGAACAATGATTCCAAGCACCCCCCTCCTTTTCAAGCCTACAGTCTGTTATTCGAACTCAATCAGCATGACAGAGTGATCTCCAGCCTTGTCCTCGTCAACACTCACACCTGTGTTAACGAGAGAATCACTAACATGATATCAGCTGGTCCTTTTATGGCAGGGCTGAAATGCAGTGGAAATGTGTTTTGCAATTAATTGCAATTCATCTGATTACTCTACATGACATTCTGGAGTATATGCAAATTGCCATCATACAAACTGAGGCAGCAGACTTTGTGAAAATAATATTTGTGTCATTCTCGACTGTACATGATCAAATACAAATCTAAGAATCAACTATTAAAGACTACCAGAACCCACTGGATTCTCTACATTGAAAGAACTACAGGACAAAATACAAACCCTCCAACCGAAAAAGGCCTGTGGTGTTGATGGTATCTTAAATGAAGTGATAAAATATACAGACCGCAAATTCCAATTGGCTATACTTAATTAAGCTCTTTAACATCATCCTTAGCTCTGACATCTTCCCCAATATTTGGAACCTAGGACTGATCACCCCAATCCACAAAAGTGGAGACAAATTTGACCCCAATAACTACCGAGGGATATGCGTCAACAGCAACCTTGGGAAAATCCTTAGCATTATCATTAACAGCAGACTTGTACTAAGCAAATGTCAAATTGGCTTTTTACAAAATTACAGTACGTACGACAGACCACGTATTCACCCTGCACAACCTAATTGACAAGCAAACAAACAAAAGCAATGGTAAAGTATTCTAATGCTTTGTTGATTTCAGAAAAGCTTTTGACTCAATTTGGCATGAGGATCTGCTAAACAAATTGATGGAGAGTGGTGTTGGGGGAAAACATACAACATTATAAAATCTATGTACACAAACAACAAGTGTGCGGGTAAAATTGGCAAAAAACAGACATTTCTTTCCACAGGGCCGTGGGGTGAGACAGGGATGCAGCTTAAGCTCCACCCTCTTCAACATATATATCAACAAATTGGCGAGGGCAATAGAACAGTCTGCAGCACCCGGCCTCACCCTACTAGAATGTCTATAGTTGGCTGATGATCTGGTGCTTCTGTCACCAACCAAGGAGCGCCTACAGCAGCACCTAGATCTTCTGCACAGATTTTGTCAGACTTGGGCCCTGATAGTAAATCTCAATAAGACAAGATAATTGTGTTCCAAAAAAGGTCCAGTTGCCAGGACCACAAATACAAATTCCATCTAGATACCATTTCCTTAGAGCACACAAAAAACTATACATACCCAGGCCAAAACATCAGCGCCACAGTTAACTTCCACAAAGCTGTGATAGACAAACAGGCAAAAAGGGCCTTCCTTGCCATCAAAAGGAACATAAAATTTGACATGCCAATTAGGATCTGGCTAATAATACTTGAAACAATTATAGAACCCATTGCCCTTTATGGTTGTGAGGTCTGGGGTCCGCTCACCATCCAAGAACTCACAAAATGGGACAAACACCAAACTGAGACTCTGCATGCAGAATTCTGCAAAAAATCCTGTGTACAACATAAAATATCAAATAATGCATGCAGAGCAGAATTATGCCGATACCCGCTAATGATCAAAATCCAGACAAGAGACGTTAAATTCTACAACCACCTAAAATAAAGTGATTCCCAAACCTTCCATAACAAAGCCATCACCTACAGAGAGATGAACATGGAGAAGAGCCCATTAAGCAAGCTGGTCCTGGGGCTCTGTTCACAAACACAAACAGACCCCACAGGGCCCCAAGACAGCAACACAACTAGACACAACCAAATAATGTGAAAACAAAAAGATAATTACATGACACATTGGAAAGAATAACAGAGCAAACTAGAATGCTATTTGGCCCTAAAAAGAGAGTACAGTACACAGTGGCAGAATACCTGACCACTGTGACTGACCCAAAGCCAAGGAAAGCTTTGAATATGTACAGACTCAGTGAGCATGGCCTTGCTATTGAGAAAGGCCGCCGTAGGCATTCTTTTGGAACTTTTGTAAGTGTAATTGTTTACAGTTTAATTTGTAATGTTTACTTCACTTTTGTTTATTATCTACTTCACTTGCTTTGGCAATGTTAACATATGTGTCTCATGCCAATAAAGCCCTTAATTGAATTGAGAGAGAGAGAAAGAGAGAGACTCACAGCTCTAGCTAAGAAAGCCACACAGAACATTAACTTGTAAACAAAAGAAGTACAGAGAAACAAGAGGAAGGATAATGAAATTTTATTCTAAAGCATTCATCAAGCTTATTATCAAATCATCACTAATCTTTTCATATTGAAACAAGCAAATGAAGGAGACGTTAGTATAATACACAATCACACAGTAGTATAATCAACCACACACACACACACACACACACACACACACACACACACACACACACACACACACACACACACACACACACACACACACACACACACACACACACACACACACACACACTGCGCGTGTTAGTGGAATCCAACATTAGTGTATTCATCCACTGAGCAGTCTTGCAGACAGTATTTCAATAAGACGATGGTTGATGTTAGATTGCTGAAACACACAGCCAGATGTACAGAGTTCTAACCAGAGAAGCAGGATAGAAATATGTGTTGGAGTGTTATATTCACTGTCTATCCCTTTAGTGCTAGATTTCTGGGCGTCAGTTTTAACTTTGAGGGCCGGTTTCTGGGGCAACGATTATGACACAGACACATGAAGATAGATGTTAAGCCTATCCTGGCCTTATGCTAAGTCCTCAAAAGTGAATTGCATTAAACACGCTTTTTGTCTAGTGCTAGGCTTATTCTGTGTCTGGGAAACTGGCTCTGAAAGTTGAATGAAGGTAGGTATGGATAAGATGACCGCTACGCAATATTCTATGAGCATATTCCCCCTTAAAGGCTGGAAATAGCAATAGAAAATGCTCTGGTGACTATGGAATGTCAATTGCAATGCACACACAGACAACACACACATCACACGCACATTGACACACACAGGAAAAAGAGGACCGAGCACGCCCCCCATTCTCATTGGCAGAGCTACAGTGCAGCAGGTTGAGAGCTTCAAGTTCCTTAGTGTCCACATCACCAACAAACTAACATGGTCCAAGTACACCAAGGCAGTCGTGAAGAGGTCACAACAAAACCTATTCCCCCTCAGGAGACTGAAAAGATTTGGCATGATACTCAAAAGGTTTTACATCTGCACCATCGAGAGCATCGTGACGGGTTCCATCACTGCCTAGTACGGCAACTTCTCAGCCTCCCACCGCAAGGCACCACAGAGGGTAGTGCGAACGACCCAGTACATCACTGGGGCCAAGCTCCCTGCCATTCAGGACCTCTATACCAGGCGGTGTCAGAGGAAGGCCCTAAACATTGTCAAAGACTCCAGCCACCCTCGTCATAGACTATTATCTCTGCTACCGCACGTCAAGCGGTACCGGAGTACCAAGTCTAGGTCCAGGAGTCTATTTGCATTGCCCCCCTCTCCCCCTCTTTTACGACGCTGCTACTCTCTGTTGTTGTCATCTATACATAGTCACTTTAATAGCTCTACCTACATGTACATACTACCTCAACTAACCGGTGCCCCTGCACATTGACTCTGTACTGGTACCCCCTTGTATATAGTCTTGCTATTGTTATTTTACTGCTGCTCTTAATTACTTGTAACTTTTATTTCTTATTCTTATCCATATTTTTTAAACTGCGTTGTTGGTTAGGGGCTCAAAAGTAAACATTTCACTGTAAGGTCCACACCTGCTGTATTCGGCACATGTGACTAATAACGTTTGATTTGGTTAGATTTTTTATTTGATTTGACACACACACCCGCCTGCGGCCTACCCCTCCACACACACGTACACCATCACCATGTCCTATGAGAGTGAACTTCATTCAACACAGATCTCTGGCATATTAAATTAAAGTAGGAACATGTAGTGTGACTGAACAGTGTGACTGTTTTTCCTTTTTCTCCCTGTCTCCGTCTAAATTGCTCGGGCAGTGCAGACAGAATAATATATGACTTTCATAAGAGGACGTCGCAAGGCCATGCAAATGAGTGTGAAATTGCAATATAATCATTTGTTTTAAATGATGCTGTGCTCGCTAGAAGATTAATTAATTCCCACAAAAGCTCATGAAAGTCTGAAAGGGTGAGAAGAGAGAAAAAAGAGAGAGGCCCAAAAAATGAGAAAAGATACAAAACTTTGTATTTTCAGGACAGTGGGGTTGAAAAGAAAATCTACACCTTGAAACTAACCAGAAGAAAAAGCTTTGATGTGCAGTTTGAGAAGGGAAGAAAAGAGGTACATTTTTTGTTCTTCCTTGTCCTCTCTCTTTCTCTGTCTCTGTCTCCCACACTTTCTCTCTTATTCTCAATCTCTTTCTCTGAGGTTAACAGGGCCAAACAGTTCTGGTCAAAAGTATACGATGTACTCTGTAGAGAATAAGGTGGCGTTTGGGACACTGACAGAAACATTTCCAGGGAGGCCTTTCAGAAAATATATTTTCCAGAAGCCTTAACAACAAAATATTTTCCAGAAAGGTCTTACCAACATTCCAGAGAGGCCTTTCAGTAGTAACATATACCAGGTCCTGTGTGTATCTTTCTCTGACATTGTCTCCAACATCAGGTGATGTTGAGAAAACAGAGTGTATAAAACTTCACTCAGGGTCAAACAAAGTTTATTGGCATGAACAACAATCCGTAACCCTCGTGCACGAGAGCCCTACTATCGAGGCCAGAGGGAGAATATTATGCCAAAATATTATTCTGATATAAAAATACAACCATGATAATAACTCTATTTTTGTTGTTTTCCAAAAATACCAGTTAATTGGTGAGGCTGTACTGAGGCAAAAAATAATTATATATATATATATATATATATATATACAGTTGAAGTCAGAAGTTTACATACACTTAGGTTGGAGTCATTAAAACTCGTTTTTCAACCACTACACAAATTTCTTGTTAACAAACTATAGTTTTGTCAAGTCGGTTGGGACATCTACTATGTAAATGACACAAGTAATTTTTCCAACAATTGTTACAGACACATCTTTTCACTTATAATTCACTGTATCACAATTCCAGTGGGTCAGAAGTTTACATACATTAAGTTGACTGTGCTTTTAAGCTGCTTGGAAAATTCAAGAAAATTATGTCATGGCTTTAGAAGCTTCTGATTGGATAATTGACATCATTTGAGTCAATTGGAGGTGTACCTGTCGATGTATTTCAAGGCCTATCTTCAAACTCAGCCCCTCTACTTGACATCATGGGAAAATCAAAAGAAATCAGCAAAGACCTCAGAAAAAAAATATTTAGACCTCCACAAGTCTGGTTCATCCTTGTGAGCAATTTCCAAACGCCTGAAGGTACCACGTTCATCAGTACAAACAATAGTACGCAAGTATAAAAACCATGCGAAAACGCAGCTGTCATACTGCTCAGGAAGGAGACACATTCTGTCTCCTATAAATTAACGTACTTTGATGCAAATCAATTCCAGAACAACAGCAAAGGACCTTGTGAAGATGTTGGAGGAAACGACTACAAAACTATCTATATCCACAGTAAAACTAATCCTATATCAACATAATCTGAAAGGCCGCTCAACAAGGAAGAAGTCCCTGCTCCAAAACCGTTTGCAACTGCACATGGGGACAAAGATTGTGCTTTTTGGAGAAATGTCATCTGGTCTGATGAAACAAAAATAGAACTGTTTGGCCATAATGACCATCGTTATGTTTGGAGGAAAAAGGGGGAGGCTTGCAAACCGAAGAACACCATCCCAACCGTGAAGTACAGAGAGGGCAGCATCATGTTGTGGGGGTGCTTTGCTGCAGGAGGGACTGGTGCACTTCGAAAAATAGACAGCATCATGAGAAGGAAAATTATGTGGATGTGTTGAAACAACATCTCAAGACGTCAGTCAGGAAGTTAAAGCTTGGTTGGAAATGTGTCTTCCAAATGGGCAATTCTTCCAAAGTTGTGGCAAAAGGGCTTAACTTCCTAGGGAGCGGCTCCCCAGGTGACGGTTTTGGAGAGTCTGGCGTGCCCAAAGTAAAATGCCTCCCACTAAGGCCCAGAAAATAGGATATGCACATAATTAGTACTATTGGATAGGAAACATTCTGAGGTTTCTAAGAGTGTTAACATTTTGTCTGTGAGTATAACAGAACAGATATTGCAGGCGAAAACCAGAGGAATTTCTGTCCTGGAAAAAGTGGTTTTGACACATTGCCTAATTGTGAACCCCTCCCTATTGAAAATGACCTCATATGGGAGTACGATTGCAATACCTATTGCTTCCACTGGATGTCAACAGTCTCTAGACAGTGTTCGATGATGTTTAGTTGCTCTGGATGGTAATAGAAGAAGAATCGTCCAGTTTATAATCCGGTTGAAATATTATAGTAAATATACATTAAAGTGTTCCTAAGGATACATTATCAATGATCTTTGATTGTTCTTGGACAAGTGTATATGTATAGGTTGAACGAGTTCTCTTCACGGTTCAATGGGCGAGTGGACGCTGTATTTTCTGATCATAACGCACCAATCAAACTGAGATTAATGGATATAATAAATTACTTTTTCTAACAAAAGAACCATGGATTGTCTTCGTTGGACACTTGGGAAGCCCTCAGCAGAAGTTCTTCAAAAGGTAAGGGATTTGTTTTCGCTGTGAAATGTGTTTTGTGTGAACCGCGATGGTTTATGAATTTTTGCTAATGGAAAAATATTGGAGGTGCTACCCTCAAGCAATCAAATGTAGTGCTTTCGCCGTAAAGCCTTTTTGAAATCTGACAACGCTGTGATATTACCAAGAAGCAGAGCTTTTGATGACTATGCAACACTTGTATACTGATGTTTAATAATTCAACTTTTGGATTTTGAATTTGGCGCCTTGCATTTCACCGGGTAGTGTCGGGAGTGGGGCGCTTGGTTGGCTAACGCGCCGCTACTCCCTAAGTAGGACAACAAAGTTAAGGTATTGGAGTGGCCAACACAAAGCTCTGACCTCAATCCTATAGAAAATGTGTGGGCAGAACTGAAAAAGTGTGTGCGAGCAAGGAGGCCTACAAACCTAACTCAGTTACACCAGCTCTGTCAGGAGGAATGGGCCAAAATTCACCCAACTTATTCTGGAAGGCTACCTGAAACGTTTGACCCAAGTTAAACAATTTAACGGCAATGCTACCAAGTACTAATTGAGTGTATGTAAACTTCTGACCCACTGGGAATGTGACGAAATAAATAAAAGCTGAAATATTTAATTCTCTCTACTATTATTCTGACATTTCACATTCTTAAAATAAATTGGTTATCCTGACTGACCTAAGACAGGGAATGCTAGGATTAAATGTCAGGATTTGTGAAAAACTGAGTTAAAATTTGTTTGGCTAAGGTGTATGTAAACTTCCGACATCAACTGTATATATTGACCGCATAAATTCATGTCGCCAACATCTTAAAATGCATTTTGTTCAGGGAGAGACATGGGTATCATCGGTTGGAAGATGGTCATGTCCTATTAAATATGTAAAGAAGGGGAAACAGACGTTGGCATGCTTAGATTGTGTACACACACAAGAGCGTGCACACACACACTGCTTCAAAGTGACAGTATCAAATACCATTTCTCTATGGTCAATTACAGTGTTGCTTTATTCTTTCTCTCACTCTCTCTCTCTCTCTCTCTCTCTCTCTCTCTCTCTCTCTCTCTCTCTCTCTCTCTCTCTCTCTCTTCTTCTCACTTTCTCCATCACTGTTTTCCTGCCTGAGTTTCTTCAAAATATCTTTTCATCTGATTAGCTTTTTTCTTCCATTGGAAATTACTGAGATTGTCTGTTTAGCCTATATGTCCATCAGCTGTGTGTGTGTGTCCATCAGCTGTGTGTGTGTGTGTCCACCAGCTGTGTGTGTGTGTGTCCACCAGCTGTGTGTGTGTCCACCAGCTGTGTGTGTGTGTCCAACAGCTGTGTGTGTGTGTGTCCACCAGCTGTGTGTGTGTGTGTCCACCAGCTGTGTGTGTGTGTGTGTGTTGCCAGCTGTGTGTGTGTGTGTCCACCAGTTGTGTGTGTGTGTCCACCAGTTGTGGGTGTGTGTCCGCCAGCTGTGTGTGTGTGTGTCCACCAATTGTGTGTGTGTGTGTCCACCAGCTGTGTGTGTGTGTCCACCAGCTGTGTGTGTGTGTCCACCAGTTGTGGGTGTGTGTGTGTCCACCAGCTGTGTGTGTGTGTCCACCAGATGTGTGTGTGTGTCCACCAGCTGTGTGTGTGTCCACCAGTTGTGGGTGTGTGTGTGTCCACCAGCTGTGTGTGTGTGTGTGTTGCCAGCTGTGTGTGTGTGTGTCCAGCAGTTGTGTGTGTGTGTCCACCAGTTGTGTGTGTGTGTGTGTTGCCAGCTGTGTGTGTGTGTGTCCACCAGTTGTGTGTGTGTGTGTGTTGCCAGCTGTGTGTGTGTGTGTGTCCAGCAGTTGTGTGTGTGTGTCCACCAGTTGTGTGTGTGTGTGTGTTGCCAGCTGTGTGTGTGTGTGTCCAGCAGTTGTGTGTGTGTGTCCACCAGTTGTGGGTGTGTGTGTGTCCACCAGTTGTGTGTGTGTGTCCACCAGCTGTGTGTGTGTATGTGTGTGTGTGTGTGTGTCCGCCAGCTGTGTGTGTGTGTGTGTGTCCACCAGTTGTGTGTGTGTGTCTGCCAGCTGTGTGTGTGTGTCCGCCAGCTGTGTGTGTGTGTGTGTGTCTGTCTGCCAGCTGTGTGTGTGTGTGTCCGCCAGCTGTGTGTGTGTGTTGCCAGCTGTGTGTGTGTGTGTCCACCAGTTGTGTGTGTGTGTCCACCAGTTATGGGTGTGTGTCCGCCAGTTGTGTGAATGATGTGTATATGTACTGTATATAACGATATGAATGATGTGTATATGTACTGTATATAACGATATGAATGATGTGTATCTGTACTGTATATAACGATATGAATGATGGGTATATGTACTGTATATAACGATATGAATGATGTGTATATGTACTGTATATAACGATATGAATGATGTGTATATGTACTGTATATAACGATATGAATGATGTGTATATGTACTGTATATAACGATATGAATTATGTGTATATGTACTGTATATAACGATATGAATGATATGTATATGTACTGTATATAACGATATGAATGATGTCTATATGTACTGTATATAACGATATGAATGATGTGTATATGTACTGTATATAACGATATGAATGATATGTTGATGTACTGTATATAACGATATGAATGATATGTTGTTGTACTCTATATAACGATATGAATGATGTGTATATGTACTGTATATAACGATATGAACGATATGTATCTGTACTGTATATAACGATATGAATGATGTGTATATGTACTGTATATAATGATATGAATTATGTGTATATGTACTGTATATAACGATATGAATGATGTGTATATGTACTGTATATAACGATATGAATGATGTGTATATGTACTGTATATAACGATATGAATGATATGTTGTTGTACTGTATATAACGATATGAATGACATGTTGTTGTACTGTATATAACGATATGAATGATATGTTGTTGTAGTGTATATAACGATATGAATGATATGTATATGTACTGTATATAACGACATGAATGATATGTATATGTACTGTATATAACGATATGAATGATATGTTGATGTACTGTATATAACGATATGAATGGTGTGTATATGTACTGTATATAACGATATGAATTATGTGTATCTGTACTGTATATAACGATATGAATGATGTGTATATGTACTGTATATAACGATATGAATGATGTGTATATGTACTGTATATAACGATATGAATGATGTGTATATGTACTGTATATAATGGTATGAATGATATGTTGTTGTACTGTATATAACGATATGAATGATATGTTGTTGTAGTGCATATAACGATATGAATGATATGCTGTTGTAGTGTATATAACGATATGAATGATATGTATATGTACTGTATATAACGATATGAATGATATGTTGATGTACTGTATATAACGATATGAATGATGTGTATATGTTCTGTATATAACGATATGAATGATGTGTATATGTACTGTATATAACGATATGAATGATATGTTGTTGTACTGTATATAACTATATGAATGATATGTTGTTGTACTGTATATAACGATATGAATGATATGTTGTTGTGCTGTATATAACGATATGAATGATATGTTGTTGTACTGTATATAACGATATGAATGATGTGCATATGTACTGTATATAACGATATGAATGATATGTATATGTACTGTATATAACGATATGAATGATATGTTGATGTACTGTATATAACGATATGAATGATGTGTATATGTTCTGTATATAACGATATGAATGATGTGTATATGTACTGTATATAACGATATGAATGATATGTTGTTGTACTGTATATAACTTAATGAATGATATGTTGTTGTACTGTATATAACGATATGAATGATGTGTATATGTACTGTATATAACGATATGAATGATATGTTGATGTACTGTATATAACGATATGAATGATATGTTGATGCACTGTATATAACGATATGAATGATATTTTGTTGTACTGTATATAACGATATGAATGATATGTTGATGTACTGTATATAACGATATGAATGATATGTTGTTGTACTGTATATAACGATATGAATGATATGTTGATGTACTGTATATAACGATATGAATGATATGTTGTTGTACTGTATATAACGATATGAATGATATGTATATGTACTGTATATAACGATATGAATGATATGTATATGTACTGTATATAACGATATGAATGATATGTTGATGTACTGTATATAACGATATGAATGATGTGTATATGTACTGTATATAACGATATGAATTATGTGTATCTGTACTGTATATAACGATATGAATGATGTGTATATGTACTGTATATAACGATATGAATGATGTGTATATGTACTGTATATAACAATATGAATGATATGTTGTTGTACTGTATATAACTATATGAATGATATGTTGTTGTACTGTATATAACGATATGAATGATGTGTATATGTACTGTATATAACGATATGAATGATATGTTGATGTACTGTATATAACGATATGAATGATGTGTATATGTACTGTATATAACGATATGAATGATGTGTATATGTACTGTATATAACGATATGAATGATGTGTATATGTACTGTATATAACGATATGAATGATATGTATATGTACTGTATATAACGATATGAATGATGTGTATATGTACTGTATATAACGATATGAATGATGTGTATATGTACTGTATATAACGATATGAATGATATGTTGATGTACTGTATATAACGATATGAATGATATGTTGTTGTACTCTATATAACGATATGAATGATGTGTATATGTACTGTATATAACGATATGAATGATATGTATCTGTACTGTATATAACGATATGAATGATGTGTATATGTACTGTATATAATGATATGAATTATGTGTATATGTACTGTATATAACGATATGAATGATGTGTATATGTACTGTATATAACGATATGAATGATGTGTATATGTACTGTATATAACGATATGAATGATATGTTGTTGTACTGTATATAACGATATGAATGACATGTTGTTGTACTGTATATAACGATATGAATGATATGTTGTTGTAGTGTATATAACGATATGAATGATATGTATATGTACTGTATATAACGACATGAATGATATGTATATGTACTGTATATAACGATATGAATGATATGTTGATGTACTGTATATAACGATATGAATGATGTGTATATGTTCTGTATATAACGATATGAATGATGTGTATATGTACTGTATATAACGATATGAATGATATGTTGTTGTACTGTATATAACTTAATGAATGATATGTTGTTGTACTGTATATAACGATATGAATGATGTGTATATGTACTGTATATAACGATATGAATGATATGTTGATGTACTGTATATAACGATATGAATGATATGTTGATGCACTGTATATAACGATATGAATGATATTTTGTTGTACTGTATATAACGATATGAATGATATGTTGATGTACTGTATATAACGATATGAATGATATGTTGTTGTACTGTATATAACGATATGAATGATATGTTGATGTACTGTATATAACGATATGAATGATATGTTGTTGTACTGTATATAACGATATGAATGATATGTATATGTACTGTATATAACGATATGAATGATATGTATATGTACTGTATATAACGATATGAATGATATGTTGATGTACTGTATATAACGATATGAATGATGTGTATATGTACTGTATATAACGATATGAATTATGTGTATCTGTACTGTATATAACGATATGAATGATGTGTATATGTACTGTATATAACGATATGAATGATGTGTATATGTACTGTATATAACAATATGAATGATATGTTGTTGTACTGTATATAACTATATGAATGATATGTTGTTGTACTGTATATAACGATATGAATGATGTGTATATGTACTGTATATAACGATATGAATGATATGTTGATGTACTGTATATAACGATATGAATGATGTGTATATGTACTGTATATAACGATATGAATGATGTGTATATGTACTGTATATAACGATATGAATGATGTGTATATGTACTGTATATAACGATATGAATGATATGTATATGTACTGTATATAACGATATGAATGATGTGTATATGTACTGTATATAACGATATGAATGATGTGTATATGTACTGTATATAACGATATGAATGATATGTTGATGTACTGTATATAACGATATGAATGATATGTTGTTGTACTCTATATAACGATATGAATGATGTGTATATGTACTGTATATAACGATATGAATGATATGTATCTGTACTGTATATAACGATATGAATGATGTGTATATGTACTGTATATAATGATATGAATTATGTGTATATGTACTGTATATAACGATATGAATGATGTGTATATGTACTGTATATAACGATATGAATGATGTGTATATGTACTGTATATAACGATATGAATGATATGTTGTTGTACTGTATATAACGATATGAATGACATGTTGTTGTACTGTATATAACGATATGAATGATATGTTGTTGTAGTGTATATAACGATATGAATGATATGTATATGTACTGTATATAACGACATGAATGATATGTATATGTACTGTATATAACGATATGAATGATATGTTGATGTACTGTATATAACGATATGAATGATGTGTATATGTACTGTATATAACGATATGAATTATGTGTATCTGTACTGTATATAACGATATGAATGATGTGTATATGTACTGTATATAACGATATGAATGATGTGTATATGTACTGTATATAACGATATGAATGATGTGTATATGTACTGTATATAATGGTATGAATGATATGTTGTTGTACTGTATATAACGATATGAATGATATGTTGTTGTAGTGCATATAACGATATGAATGATATGCTGTTGTAGTGTATATAACGATATGAATGATATGTATATGTACTGTATATAACGATATGAATGATATGTTGATGTACTGTATATAACGATATGAATGATGTGTATATGTTCTGTATATAACGATATGAATGATGTGTATATGTACTGTATATAACGATATGAATGATATGTTGTTGTACTGTATATAACTATATGAATGATATGTTGTTGTACTGTATATAACGATATGAATGATATGTTGTTGTCCTGTATATAACGATATGAATGATATGTTGTTGTACTGTATATAACGATATGAATGATGTGTATATGTACTGTATATAACGATATGAATGATATGTATATGTACAGTATATAACGATATGAATGATATGTTGTTGTACTGTATATAACGATATGAATGATGTGCATATGTACTGTATATAACGATATGAATGATATGTATATGTACTGTATATAACGATATGAATGATATGTTGATGTACTGTATATAACGATATGAATGATGTGTATATGTTCTGTATATAACGATATGAATGATGTGTATATGTACTGTATATAACGATATGAATGATATGTTGTTGTACTGTATATAACTTAATGAATGATATGTTGTTGTACTGTATATAACGATATGAATGATGTGTATATGTACTGTATATAACGATATGAATGATATATTGATGTACTGTATATAACGATATGAATGATATGTTGATGCACTGTATATAACGATATGAATGATATTTTGTTGTACTGTATATAACGATATGAATGATATGTTGATGTACTGTATATAACGATATGAATGATATGTTGTTGTACTGTATATAACGATATGAATGATATGTTGATGTACTGTATATAACGATATGAATGATATGTTGTTGTACTGTATATAACGATATGAATGATATGTATATGTACTGTATATAACGATATGAATGATATGTATATGTACTGTATATAACGATATGAATGATATGTTGATGTACTGTATATAACGATATGAATGATGTGTATATGTACTGTATATAACGATATGAATTATGTGTATCTGTACTGTATATAACGATATGAATGATGTGTATATGTACTGTATATAACGATATGAATGATGTGTATATGTACTGTATATAACAATATGAATGATATGTTGTTGTACTGTATATAACTATATGAATGATATGTTGTTGTACTGTATATAACGATATGAGTGATGTGTATATGTACTGTATATAACGATATGAATGATATGTTGATGTACTGTATATAACGATATGAATGATATGTATATGTACTGTATATAACGATATGAATGATATGTTGATGTACTGTATATAACGATATGAATGATATGTTGATGCACTGTATATAACGATATGAATGATATTTTGTTGTACTGTATATAACGATATGAATGATATGTTGATGTACTGTATATAACGATATGAATGATGTGTATATGTACTGTATATAACGATATGAATTATGTGTATCTGTACTGTATATAACGATATGAATGATGTGTATATGTACTGTATATAACGATATGAATGATGTGTATATGTACTGTATATAACAATATGAATGATATGTTGTTGTACTGTATATAACTATATGAATGATATGTTGTTGTACTGTATATAACGATATGAATGATGTGTATATGTACTGTATATAACGATATGAATGATATGTTGATGTACTGTATATAACGATATGAATGATATGTTGATGTACTGTATATAACGATATGAATGATATGTTGTTGTACTGTATATAACGATATGAATGATATGTTGATGTACTGTATATAACGATATGAATGATATGTTGTTGTACTGTATATAACGATATGAATGATATGTTGATGTACTGTATATAACGATATGAATGATATGTTGTTGTACTGTATATAACGATATGAATGATGTGTATATGTACTGTATATAACGATATGAATGATATGTTGGTGTATTGTATATAACTATATGAATGATATGTTGTTGTACTGTATATAACGATATGAATGATATGTTGTTGTACTGTATATAACGATATGAATGATGTGTATATGTACTGTATATAACGATATGAATGATATGTATATGTACAGTATATAACGATATGAATGATATGTTGTTGTACTGTATATAACGATATGAATGATGTGCATATGTACTGTATATAACGATATGAATGATATGTATATGTACTGTATATAACGATATGAATGATATGTATATGTACTGTATATAACGATATGAATGATATGTATATGTACTGTATATAACATATGCAACATCCACTGATGAAAATAAACTCCCTCCCTTCTTTGCCCCTCTGACCTGATCAGAATTGCTTTCTCTCAGGTATCGTCCTTTGACCTTATCAGAATTAGATTCTCTCTGGTATCCTCATTTTCTAACTCTCCCTCTGATTTCCTTACTGTCGACATAAAGGTTCAGCCCCACAAAAACCTTCCTCTCTATCTAACAAAGAAGCCTTTTTTCAATTTCTTCTATCTAGTGGAGCCGTGCTAGCTGCTAGCTGATAGGTGCTAGGTGCTAGGTGCTAGCTGCCCTCTATCTCTCTAGCTAGAGGAATATGGACACTCACACACACACACAATCAAAAACACACACACACACAAGCCTGGACGCACGCACAAGCGTAAACTCACATGCCAGCACACACACAATGAAACACACACACAGTCTGTTTTAATCCGTCGAATAAAATCAGAGTGTATTCTCGCTAACATATGTTATGCAGTGTTGGGTTACCTAGAGCTAGTCTAGTTGGGCACGCGGATCCAGCCAGGGAAGTATCTTGGGATAGACCTGCAAGCACAATTAAACACAACCCTGTCTGGGCACCTGGGAACATATATGTATACACAGCACATTATCCAGTGTTAAATCAACACTGAGAGTGTTAAATTTAACACTGTTCCAGTGTCTATTAATCCACACTTGTCAGTGTTAAATTAAGACACTTCCTAGCGTAATGCACGGCTCTCCAACCCTGTTCCCGGAGAGCTTCCTTCCTGTTGGTTTTCGCTCCAATCCCAGCTGTAACTAACCTGATTCAGTTTATCAACCAGCTAATTATTATAATCAGGTGATTTAGATTAGAGTTGGAGTGAAAACCTACAGGACAGTAGCTCTCCAGGAACAGGGTTGGAGAGCCCCGGTGTAAAAGCCTTATTTTTATATTTCTCAGGTTGTCTTTTGAGTGAAGGCAATTGTAGAATTACCACCCATGACTGTATTTGTTGGTGACAGAGACATAGTTGTCGCATTCATTCATTTTCAATACTGTGGCCTTCACCTGGTGAAATACCAAGCAAATATGTTGTCTTTAAAATTAAACACTTTATGGTAAGACATTACATACACCATGAGCCTTTACCTTGAGAGCCTATTTTTACTAAAACACAGTAGCCTGAAACTCCTGGGTTACAGGCCACGTTACTCTGGCTTGCAAAGTAATGAGTAATTCATTTTGGGATTCAGCCAGATTTAGGTTATCCAACATCTGGAATTTATATTTACCTGCAACCTGCATTCAGAACTACTGCCAGTGTTGGGGAACAACCATTTCAGTAACGGGTCCAATAAAGCCAAGTAGGAGTTGGATTAGTTTAGAAAATGTATTTAACGTATATGCCAGTAGTTTAACTACTCTGGATGGTTCTGACTTAGAATATGTAGACAACTACAAATACCTAGGTGGCTGGTTAGACTGTAAACACTCCTTCCAGACTCACATTAAGCATCTCCAATCCAAAATTAAATCTTGAACCGGCTTCCTATTTCGCAACAAAGCCTCCTTAACATGCTGCCAAACTGACTATCCTACCGATCCTTGACTTTGGCGATTTTACAAAATATCCTCCAACACTCTACTCAGCAAATTGGATGCAGTCTATCACAGTGCCATCCGTTTCGTCACCAAAGCCCCATATACTACCCCCCACTGCGACTTGTGTTGGGGCGGTATTCAAATTATAGTTGGTCTAGGGTGTTGAGTAAGGTGGAGGTGATATAGCTTCATAATAACAGAAGTGAGTACTACAGGGTGATAGTCATTTAGTTCAGTTATCCTTGCTTTCTTGGGTACAGGAACAATGGTGGACATCTTGAAGCAAGTGGGGACAACAGACTGGGATAGCCAGCTGGTATGCACATGCTCTGAGGATGCGACTTGGGATGTAATGAGCCTAGATTTATTGTACCCAATTCTGAAATGGTTGTTCCGGTTTAAATGGTTTAGGTAGTGTTTTTCACCCCAAACCTTGACAGTCGTTCTGAATGCAGGTTGTAGGTGAATAAAAATTCCAATTGTTGGACAACTAACTCTGGCTGGGTACCAATAGGAATTACACGTCACTTTGCAAGCCAGCATAATGTGACTTGCAAGCCTGACATGGCCTGTAAACTAGCAGTTTCCTAACACCACTGTGTTAGGGTCATCCTAGTGATGGGGAAACGAAGCACTGAGATTGTCCAGCCAATTGTGTCGAAAACACGATCATTGTGCGAGGTTTTGATCAACACAGTGTACACTAGTGGCACCTGCTGGTGAAAGAATTTAGAGCAGTCAAATTATTATAGATGACATCCCACACCCACGTAGCACGTGCGCGGAGTAGCCATTTTGACTTCTACCAAACTAATACCTAATCAATCAGGTGGTTGTTCGATGAAACTAACCTTCAGATCATGTGCTTCTGATAAAGTGATACAATAATCGGCACACTGCTTTGCAAATTTTGACACATGCCTCGAAGCTCCGCTATCAAACGTACCATCACTAGGTAAAACTGGGCCTCTTACTAAGCCAATAATTAAGGATATATGTAATGTATTGTCATAGAGTTCACTTTGAATGATAACATTCTCCTAGAAATTCACTTGGTGAAAGCCACAGGCCAACAACCATGTCTCTGTCACTAACAAATATAGTCATGGGTGTTAACACTACACATTACTCTAAAAGAAAAGGCAAAATGCAAATTAGGCTTTACACCCATACAGTGATAAAACAACACCCCAAAATGATTTACTGTAACACTACAGGTGTTAATTTAAATCAAGTGTTATGTTTTACACTGTTGTGTTGTGTATTACTCTACAGTAGAGCTATGCAAACACCACAATGTAGTTCCTTTCAACAATTTAAGAGTTAAGGAACACAGCAACATAGTTAAATCTTTAACACTTTCAAAAGTGTTATTTTAACACCAGTTCAGTGGGACTCGTATGTTCACTGAAAATAGTGTACATTTTTATACTTTCAGAGTTAAATGTACACCATTGATTATGGAGAGAGAGAGTGTGTGTGAGAGAGAGAGGGAGAGAGAGAGTGTGTGTGTGTGTGTGTGTGTGTGTGTGTGTGTGTGAGAGAGAGAGAGAGAGAGAGAGAGAGAGAGAGAGAGAGAGAGAGAGAGAGAGAGAGAGAGAGAGAGAGAGAGAGAGAGAGAGAGAGACAGTGTGTGAGAGAGAGTGTGTGAGAGAGACAGAGAGGGAGTGTGTGTAGAAGAGAGAGAGAGAGAGAGAGAGAGAGAGAGAGAGAGAGAGAGAGAGAGAGAGAGAGAGAGAGGAGACAGTGTGTGTGTGTCCACTGCAGGCAGATCAGACTGTGATCTCTCACCACCACCCTGTGAATCTTAATCAACCTCTTTCTCACATTCACATCTCTTCTCACCTTCTCTCTCTTACCTCCATCCCCTCCTCCGTCCCCATATCTGCCTCCTCTCCTTCTTTCCTCTCCTCCTCTCCTCCTCTATATCTCTACCTCCTTCCTTCCCTACCTCTCACCCTCCCCGCCGCCCTTCCCTCTCTCCTCTCTCTCCTCGCCTCTCCTCTCCTCCACCCCCTCCTCCCTATCCTCCTATACCCACACCTTCTAATTAAACATGCTGAAACAGCACAAATGAACCAAACTCCAACTAGGCTTAGATCCCTTGGTGGCTCTGTAGGATACAAGTAGGCTAGGGTCAGGAGAGGAGAGGAGATAGTTGAATCTGTTTGTGTATGAGAGCGACCTTCTAGGCAGGGTGTCATCCTGCACAAACAGCTGAATCTGTTTGTGTATGAGAGCGACCCTCTAGGCAGGGTGTCATCTTGCATGTCCGGCACCGACAGAGATGGCCGCCTCGCTTCACGTTCTCAGGAAACTATGCAGTATTTTATTTTTTTATGTATTACTTCTTACATTGTTACCCCGGGAAATATTACGTTTTTTTACACAACCGGGAGGAACTATTGGATATAAGAGCAACGTCAACTTACCAACATTACGACCAGGATTAAGACTTTCCCGAAGCGGATCCTCTGTTTGGTCCATCAACTAGGACAATAGACTGGATCCCAGCCGGCGACTCAAAACAACGGCGGCGCCGGAGAAGGGAGAAACGCAGCGGTCTTCTGGCCAGGCTACGTAGACGGGCACATCGTGCACCTCTCCCGAGTATTTTACTTGCCAATGTCCAGTCTCTGGACAACAAGGTGGATGAAATACGAGCAAGAGTTGCCTTCCAGAGAGACATTGGCGACTGCAACGTTCTTTGCTTCATGGAAACATGGCTCACTCAGGACACGTTATCTGAGTCGGTACAGCCACAGCCACATCTCCACGTATCGCGCCGACAGAAACAAACATCTATCTGGTGAGAAGAAGGGTGGGGGTGTGTGTCTTATGATTAACGAGACGTGGTGTGATCATAACAACCTACAGGAACTCAAGTCCTTTTGTTCACCTGACATAGAATTCCTTACAATCAAATGCCGACCGCATTATCTACCAAGAGAATTGTCCCTCGATTATAATCACAGCCGTGTACATCCCCCCTCAAGCTGACACATCGACGGCACTGAAAGAAATCCATTGGACTATGTAAACTGGAAACCACATATCCTGAGGCTGCATTTATTGTGGCTGGGGATTTTAATAAGGCTAATTTGAAAACAAGGCTCCCTAAATTTTATCAGCATATCGAATGTGCCACCCGGGGCTGGTAAAATCCTAGATCAATGTTATTCTAATTTCCGTGATGCATACAAGGCCATTCTCCGCCCTCCTTTCGGCAAGTCTGACGATGACTCCATTTTGTTGCTCCCAGCCAACAGACAGAAACTAAAACAGGAAACGCCCGTTCTCAGGTTTGTTGAACGCTGGTCCGACCAATCTGATTCCACGCTGCAAGATTGCTTCGAGCACGTGGACTGGGGTATGTTCCGGATAGCATAGGACAACAACATTAGTGTATATGCTGATTCGGTGAGCAAGTTTATTAGCAAGTGCATTGGTGATGTTGTACCCATAGCAACTATTAAAACCTTCCCCAACCAGAAACCGTGGATTGATGGCAGCATTCGCGCAAAACTGAAAGCGCGAACCACTGCTTTTAACCAGGGTAAGGCGACCGGAAACATGACTGAATACAAACAGTGTAGCTATTCCCTCCGCAAGGCAATCAAAACTAAGCGTCAATATAGAGACAAAGTAGAGTCACAATTCAACGGCTCAGACACGAGAGGAATGTGGCAGTGTCTACAGTCAATCACAGACTACAAAAAGAAAACCAGCCCGGTCGCGGACCCCGATGTCCTGCTCCCAGACAAACTAAACAACTTCTTTGCTCGCTTTGAGGACAATACAGTGCCACCGACACGGCCCGCTACCAAAACCTGCAGGCTCACCTTCACCGCAGCCAACGTGAGTAAAACATTTAAATGTGTTAACCTCGCAAGGCTGCTGGCCCAGATGGCATCCCGGGCCGTGTCCTCAGAGCATGCGCAGACCAGCTGGCTGGTGTGTTTACGGACATACAGTCCCTATCCCAGTCTGCTGTTCCCACATGCTTCAAGAGGGCCACCATTGTTCCTGTTCCCAAGAAAACTAAGGTAACTGAGCTAATGATTATCGCCCGTAGCACTCACTTCCGTCATCATGAAGTGCTTTGAGAGACTAGTCAAGGATCATATCACCTCCGTCCCTGCCAGACACCCTGGACCCACTCCAATTTGCTTACCGTCCCAATAGGTCCACAGACGACGCAATCGCAATCACACTGCATACTGCCCTAACACATCTGGACAAGAGGAATACCTATGTAAGAATGCTGTTCATCGACTACAGCTCAGCATTTAACACCATAGTACCCTCCAAGCTCGCCATTAAGCTCGAGACCCTAGGTCTCGACTCCAGCCCTGTGCAACTGGGTCCTGGACTTCGTGACGGGCCGGCCCCAGGTGGTGAGGGTAGGAAACAACATCTCCACCCCGCTGATCTTCAACACTGGGGCCCCACAAGGGTGCGTTCTCAGCCCTCTCCTGTACTCCCTGTTTACCCATGACTGCGTGGCCAAGCACGCATCCAACTCAATCATCAAGTTTGCTGACGACACTACAGTGGTAGGCTTGATTACCAACAACAACGAGATGGCCTACAGGGAGGAGGTGAGGGCCCTCGGAGTGTGGTGTCAGGAAAATAACCTCTCACTCAATGTCAACAAAACAAAGGAGATGATCGTGGACTTCAGGAAACAGGAGAGGGAGCACCCCCCTATCCACATCGATGTGACAGTAGTGGAGAAGGTGGAAAGTTTTAAGTTCCTCGGCTTACACATCACGGACAAACTGAAATGGTCCACCCACGCAGACAGCGTGGTGAAGAAGGCGCAACAGCGCCTCTTCAACCTCAGGAGGCTGAAGAAATTCGACTTGTCACCAAAATCACTCATAAACTTCTACAGATGCACAATTGAGAGCATCCTGTCGGGCTGTATCACCGCCTGGTACGGTAACTGCTCCGCCCACAACCGTAAGGCTCTCCAGAGGGTAGTGAGGACTGCACAACGCATCACCGGGGTTAAACTACCTGCCCTTCAGGACACCTACACCACCCGATGTTACAGGAAAGCCAAAAAGATCATCAAGGACAACAACCACCCGAGCCACTGGCTGTTCACCCCGCTATCATCCAGAAGGCGAGGTCAGTACAGGTGCATCAAAGCTGGGACCGAGAGACTGAAAAACAGCTTCTATCTCAAGGCCATCAGACTGTTAAACAGCCATCACTAACATTGAGTGGCTGCTGCCAACATACTGACTTAAATCTCTACCCACTTAAAATAATAGTAATTGGATGTAACAAATGTATCACTAGCCACTTTAAACAATTTTGTATATAATGTTTACATATCCAACATTACTCATATCAAATGTATACACTGTACTCTAAACCATCTACTGAATCTTGCCTATGCCGTTCGGCCATTGACTCAAATCTCTAGCCACTTTAATAATTAGAATGGGATGAAATAAATGTATCACTAGCCACTTTAAACAATGCCATTTATATAATGTTTACATATCCTACATTACTCATCTCATATGTATATACTGTACTCCATACCATCTACTGCATCTTGCTTATGCCGGTCAGCTATCGCTTCATCCATATATTTATATGTACATACTGTATTCATTCCTTTACTCTTGTGTGTATAAGGTAGTTGTTGTGAATTTGTTAGATTACTTGTTAGATACAACTGCATGGTCGGAACTAGAAGCACAAGCATTTCGCTACACTCGCATTAACATCTGCTAACCATGTGTATGAGACAAATACAATTTGATTTGATTTGAAGAAACGCCTGGTCGAGTGGCACACTGCTGTCACTTCACTTTATAGAGAGTTGGAGAGAGAGAGAGAGAGAGAGAGAGAGAGAGAGACAGTGTGTGAGAGAGAGTGTGTGAGAGAGACAGAGAGGGAGTGTGTGTAGAAGAGAGAGAGAGAGAGAGAGAGAGAGAGAGAGAGAGAGAGAGAGAGAGAGAGAGAGAGAGAGAGGAGACAGTGTGTGTGTGTCCACTGCAGGCAGATCAGACTGTGATCTCTCACCACCACCCTGTGAATCTTAATCAACCTCTTTCTCACATTCACATCTCTTCTCACCTTCTCTCTCTTACCTCCATCCCCTCCTCCGTCCCCATATCTGCCTCCTCTCCTTCTTTCCTCTCCTCCTCTCCTCCTCTATATCTCTACCTCCTTCCTTCCCTACCTCTCACCCTCCCCGCCGCCCTTCCCTCTCTCCTCTCTCTCCTCGCCTCTCCTCTCCTCCACCCCCTCCTCCCTATCCTCCTATACCCACACCTTCTAATTAAACATGCTGAAACAGCACAAATGAACCAAACTCCAACTAGGCTTAGATCCCTTGGTGGCTCTGTAGGATACAAGTAGGCTAGGGTCAGGAGAGGAGAGGAGATAGTTGAATCTGTTTGTGTATGAGAGCGACCTTCTAGGCAGGGTGTCATCCTGCACAAACAGCTGAATCTGTTTGTGTATGAGAGCGACCCTCTAGGCAGGGTGTCATCTTGCATGTCCGGCACCGACAGAGATGGCCGCCTCGCTTCACGTTCTCAGGAAACTATGCAGTATTTTATTTTTTTATGTATTACTTACATTGTTACCCCGGGAAATATTACGCTTTTACACAACCGGGAGGAACTATTGGATATAAGAGCAACGTCAACTTACCAACATTACGACCAGGATTAAGACTTTCCCGAAGCGGATCCTCTGTTTGGTCCATCAACTAGGACAATAGACTGGATCCCAGCCGGCGACTCAAAACAACGGCGGCGCCGGAGAAGGGAGAAACGCAGCGGTCTTCTGGCCAGGCTACGTAGACGGGCACATCGTGCACCTCTCCCGAGTATTTTACTTGCCAATGTCCAGTCTCTGGACAACAAGGTGGATGAAATACGAGCAAGAGTTGCCTTCCAGAGAGACATTGGCGACTGCAACGTTCTTTGCTTCATGGAAACATGGCTCACTCAGGACACGTTATCTGAGTCGGTACAGCCACAGCCACATCTCCACGTATCGCGCCGACAGAAACAAACATCTATCTGGTGAGAAGAAGGGTGGGGGTGTGTGTCTTATGATTAACGAGACGTGGTGTGATCATAACAACCTACAGGAACTCAAGTCCTTTTGTTCACCTGACATAGAATTCCTTACAATCAAATGCCGACCGCATTATCTACCAAGAGAATTGTCCTCGATTATAATCACAGCCGTGTACATCCCCCCCTCAAGCTGACACATCGACGGCACTGAAAGAAATCCATTGGACTATGTAAACTGGAAACCACATATCCTGAGGCTGCATTTATTGTGGCTGGGGATTTTAATAAGGCTAATTTGAAAACAAGGCTCCCTAAATTTTATCAGCATATCGAATGTGCCACCCGGGCTGGTAAAATCCTAGATCAATGTTATTCTAATTTCCGTGATGCATACAAGGCCATTCTCCGCCCTCCTTTCGGCAAGTCTGACGATGACTCCATTTTGTTGCTCCCAGCCAACAGACAGAAACTAAAACAGGAAACGCCCGTTCTCAGGTTTGTTGAACGCTGGTCCGACCAATCTGATTCCACGCTGCAAGATTGCTTCGAGCACGTGGACTGGGGTATGTTCCGGATAGCATAGGACAACAACATTAGTGTATATGCTGATTCGGTGAGCAAGTTTATTAGCAAGTGCATTGGTGATGTTGTACCCATAGCAACTATTAAAACCTTCCCCAACCAGAAACCATGGATTGATGGCAGCATTCAAGAAACTGAAAGCGAACCACTGCTTTTAACCAGGTAAGGCGACCGGAAACATGACTGAATACAAACAGTGTAGCTATTCCCTCCGCAAGGCAATCAAAACTAAGCGTCAATATAGAGACAAAGTAGAGTCACAATTCAACGGCTCAGACACGAGAGGAATGTGGCAGTGTCTACAGTCAATCACAGACTACAAAAAGAAAACCAGCCCGGTCGCGGACCCCGATGTCCTGCTCCCAGACAAACTAAACAACTTCTTTGCTCGCTTTGAGGACAATACAGTGCCACCGACACGGCCCGCTACCAAAACCTGCAGGCTCACCTTCACCGCAGCCAACGTGAGTAAAACATTTAAATGTGTTAACCCTCGCAAGGCTGCTGGCCCAGATGGCATCCCGGGCCGTGTCCTCAGAGCATGCGCAGACCAGCTGGCTGGTGTGTTTACGGACATACAGTCCCTATCCCAGTCTGCTGTTCCCACATGCTTCAAGAGGGCCACCATTGTTCCTGTTCCCAAGAAAACTAAGGTAACTGAGCTAATGATTATCGCCCCGTAGCACTCACTTCCGTCATCATGAAGTGCTTTGAGAGACTAGTCAAGGATCATATCACCTCCGTCCTGCCAGACACCCTGGACCCACTCCAATTTGCTTACCGTCCCAATAGGTCCACAGACGACGCAATCGCAATCACACTGCATACTGCCCTAACACATCTGGACAAGAGGAATACCTATGTAAGAATGCTGTTCATCGACTACAGCTCAGCATTTAACACCATAGTACCCTCCAAGCTCGTCATTAAGCTCGAGACCCTAGGTCTCGACCCAGCCCTGTGCAACTGGGTCCTGGACTTCGTGACGGGCCGGCCCCAGGTGGTGAGGGTAGGAAACAACATCTCCACCCCGCTGATCTTCAACACTGGGGCCCCACAAGGGTGCGTTCTCAGCCCTCTCCTGTACTCCCTGTTTACCCATGACTGCGTGGCCAAGCACGCATCCAACTCAATCATCAAGTTTGCTGACGACACTACAGTGGTAGGCTTGATTACCAACAACAACGAGATGGCCTACAGGGAGGAGGTGAGGGCCCTCGGAGTGTGGTGTCAGGAAAATAACCTCTCACCAATGTCAACAAAACAAAGGAGATGATCGTGGACTTCAGGAAACAGGAGAGGGAGCACCCCCCTATCCACATCGATGTGACAGTAGTGGAGAAGGTGGAAAGTTTTAAGTTCCTCGGCTTACACATCACGGACAAACTGAAATGGTCCACCCACGCAGACAGCGTGCAGTGAAGAAGGCGCAACAGCGCCTCTTCAACCTCAGGAGGCTGAAGAAATTCGACTTGTCACCAAAATCACTCATAAACTTCTACAGATGCACAATTGAGAGCATCCTGTCGGGCTGTATCACCGCCTGGTACGGTAACTGCTCCGCCCACAACCGTAAGGCTCTCCAGAGGGTAGTGAGGACTGCACAACGCATCACCGGGGTTAAACTACCTGCCCTTCAGGACACCTACACCACCCGATGTTACAGGAAAGCCAAAAAGATCATCAAGGACAACAACCACCCGAGCCACTGGCTGTTCACCCCGCTATCATCCAGAAGGCGAGGTCAGTACAGGTGCATCAAAGCTGGGACCGAGAGACTGAAAAACAGCTTCTATCTCAAGGCCATCAGACTGTTAAACAGCCATCACTAACATTGAGTGGCTGCTGCCAACATACTGACTTAAATCTCTACCCACTTAAAATAATAGTAATTGGATGTAACAAATGTATCACTAGCCACTTTAACAATTTTGTATATAATGTTTACATATCCAACATTACTCATATCAAATGTATACACTGTACTCTAAACCATCTACTGAATCTTGCCTATGCCGTTCGGCCATTGACTCAAATCTCTAGCCACTTTAATAATTAGAATGGGATGAAATAAATGTATCACTAGCCACTTTAAACAATGCCATTTATATAATGTTTACATATCCTACATTACTCATCTCATATGTATATACTGTACTCCATACCATCTACTGCATCTTGCTTATGCCGGTCAGCTATCGCTCATCCATATATTTATATGTACATACTCGTATTCATTCCTTTACTCTTGTGTGTATAAGGTAGTTGTTGTGAATTTGTTAGATTACTTGTTAGATACAACTGCATGGTCGGAACTAGAAGCACAAGCATTTCGCTACACTCGCATTAACATCTGCTAACCATGTGTATGAGACAAATACAATTTGATTTGATTTGAAGAAACGCCTGGTCGAGTGGCACACTGCTGTCACTTCACTTTATAGAGAGTTGGAGAGAGAGAGAGAGAGAGAGAGAGAGAGAGAGAGAGAGAGAGAGAGAGAGAGATGGAAAGAACAAAAGCAAGGCCCATGCGGGAATCAAACCCACAACCATGTTGGTGCCAGCACCGTTGGAATCTCCCTCTTCCTCCTAACAAGTGTGTTTACACTGAGAACACCAACTGGCTGTAAACAAAACTCTCGGTCTCCTTATCATCCAGACAAAATAGATCTAAGCTGTTTTCTGGGTGTCAGGTAGGCAGGCAGGCGGGCGGCGAGAAGCAGAGGAGGACAGGAGTTAGACACAGCTAGCTACTGCTGGAGTCTAATTATGACTTTCATTGTGTTCTCTCTCTTCTTCTCTCTCGTCGTCTCTATACAGTTAGAACAGGCACAGACCACAACATAGGACAGGCATTTTACCTCCCCTTCTCTCCCTACCTCTCTTCCTCTTTCCCACCCTCCATCCCTTTTCCTCCCTCAAACAAACAAACAAACACACTTTTTCTTTCCCTTCGTCTCGCTCCACTCCCTCCTCCATCTCCCCTCCCTAACTCCACCTCCAACCCTCACCCCACTTAGCTTCTCCGCGGCTACATGTCCCTATGCTAATGAGTTTAAGCCGGTGGGGCTATTGTTGATGCTGCAGGATGTGTTAACAAACACTTAACCCTTCGAGGAAAAGCACACCGCTGAGCATAGCGCACCGAGCGCCTGGTGCCACCAACATCAAAAAGCAAGTTTTAAATGTCAATATGCAAAAAGCAGTGGAGAGATGCGAACAAAGCACTCTAAAGACACATCACACAATGTCACGTCCAGGCCTGAGTTGACAGACCAGGATATCCTGCACCGGTTCTACGTGCAGTGTCTCCGGTGCGTGTCCACAGCCCGGTGCGCGACATTCCAGCTCCACTCATCTGTCAGACTAGGGTGAGTGTGCTGCCTGGTAGAGTGGTGCCGGCTCTGCGCGCTAAATCTCCAGTGCACCTTCTTGGACCGAAATATCCTGCGCCGGCTCTGCGTACGGTGTCTCCGGTTCGCGCCCACAGCCCGGTGCGTGACATTCCAGCTCCCACAATCTGTGAGGCGAGGGTGAGTGAACAGCCGGGGGGGAGAGGGGTGTCGGCTCCGCGCACCAGGCCCCCTGTACGCATAGAGAGCCCAGTACGTCCAGTCCCTGTTCCACGCTCCAGGATCCCTGTGCGAGTCGTGGACCCAGCACGTCCTGTTCCTGCTCCCCGCACCAGAGTCCCAGTGCGCATCGTGAGTCCAACACGGCCTGTTCCTGCTCCCCGCACCAGAGTCCCAGTGCGCATCGTGAGTCCAACACGGCCTGTTCCTGCTCCCCGCACCAGAGTTACAGTGCGCATAGAGAGTCCAATATGGCCCGTTCCTGCTCCCCGCACCAGAGTTCCAGTGTGCATTGTGAGTCCAACACGGCCCGTTCCTTCTCCCCACATCAGTGCGCATCGTGAGTCCAACACAGCCCATTCCTGCTCCCCGCACCAGAGTCCCAGTGCGCATCGTGAGTCCAACACAGCCCATTCCTGCTCCCCGCACCAGAGTTCCAGTGCGCATCGCGAGTCCAGCACAGCCTGTTCCTGCTCCCCGCACCAGGTCCCCTGTGTGCATTGCGAGTCCAGCACAGCCTGTTCCTACTCCTTGCACCAGGTTCCCTGTGTGCATCGCTAGTCCAGCACAGCCTGCTCCTACTCCCTGCACCAGGTCCCCTGTGCGCATCGTTAGTCCAGCACAGCCTGTTCCTACTACTTGCACCAGGTTCCCTGTGTGCATCGCTAGTCCAGCACAGCCTGCTCCTACTCCCCGCACCAGGTCCCCTGTGCGCATCGCTAGTCCAGCACAGCCTGCTCCTACTCCCCGCACCAGGTCTCCTGTGCGCATCGTGTGTCCAGCACAGCCTGCTTCTGCTTCATGCACCAGGTCCCCTGTGCGCTTCGTGAGTCTAGCAAGAACTGTTTCCGGCTGCTAGCCCAGGGCCTCTGGTGCGTGACCTCGGCCCAGCACGGCCGGCACCGGAGCCGCCACCTTGGACAAAAGAGACCCACCCGAAGACCCCCCCATGGACTTTTGGCGCGGTCGGAGTCCGCGCCTTTGGGGGGGGGGGGTACTGTCACGTCCAGGCCTGAGTTGACAGGCTGGCGTGTTTAGTTTAGTTTTTGGTGTAGGGTTTTTTCTGTTTTAGGTTGTGTATTTCTATGTTGGGGAAATGGTTCCCAACTAGAGGCAGCTGTTTGTCATTACCTCTAATTGGGAACCATATATATGTTTGTAGTTTTCAGAGGGGTTTTTGTGGGTTATTGTTTGGTCATAGCTTAAGAGTATTTCTAGTTATGTTATGATCTTCGTTCGTTTAGTTGTTATTTTCCCAGTTACGTGATAAAATAAAATATGTATACTGGAAGCATCGCTGCGTCTTGGTCCGTCCCTATAGAAGATCGCAACACACAAGCACATCATAATTGACATTTTTAGGTTTCAAAACAAAGTGAGACATAGCTATAGCTCTGACAGGGCCAGACAAATGGCATTTCTCTGACATACAAAACAGTGGCAGAAAAACCATTCAATGTTTTGCAACTATATTTATGATCAAGACGAAATTACACATTTTGATTAAATTTATTTAGGTTCAAACCACTCTCATTGGCATCGTTCCTACGGGTCCATCAGACAGCCAACCTGCATGTGTGGAGGGGGTATACCTCCACAGCTGCCTGCTTTGAAAAGAGATACTTAGTGATTTTCTGTGTTTCCTATTCCAGGTCTGATGATAACCCAACTAAGTGACTGAACTGGTGTCACGTCCTGGCCTGGGATTAGCCGGCTGGCTATCATTTGTGTTTAGGTCAGGAGGGGTTTTTGTTTCTATGTATTGTATTTCTATGTTTGGATTTGATGGTTCCCAATTAGAAGCAGCTGATTGTCGTTATCTCTAATTGGGAACCATATATATGTTTGTTCTTTTCACCACTTTGGTTGTGGGTTATTGAATGTAATATTGTCAGTTTAACTGTGTATGTGTTTAGGCTACACAGTTTATGTGATTGTTGTGTTTTCTTTATTTTGTTCGTTGCATATTTGTATGTTCCACTGATCATTATTATTAAAAATGTGGAATAGCAATCGCACTGCATTTTGGTCTGATCCTTACGACGCTCGTGACAACTGGCTGGATAAAAAATAACCCCACTAAGTGATTGAACTGGCTGGATATTTTTTTTTTAAATGTCCACTATTTACCCAGCTCTAGGTTGTTGTTAAAAACACATTTAGAGTGTAGGCAACCCCCCTGCTCCTTGTGTGGCTTTAAGCCAGTATGAGAAATGCAATAACAAACGTTTGTGCTATGAAACTAAATAAATACTGCACTCTGACCCACAACACGTTTTTGCTAGATTCATCATGGTGTTCTTAGACAAAGCAAGGAAAGGGAACCTCAAAACAAGATGTTCAGCTGTTGTTGGTGCGTAATGAACCTGCTAGCTTCTGTCATGACTGACTGTATTTTGAACTTTCATTTTGACAGGGAGTCAGGCTGAGACCCTGTAGATACAAAACACATCAATACACCTTGAAAAGCACCACAGAGATACAAAACACGTCAATACACCACGAAAAGCACCACAGAGATACAAAACACAATCATACAAAACAAACCCATTCTTCAGTAAAAAGGTCCTCAATTAGGCATGTAATTTGTCAGAATCTCACTTCACTGGAACCTCTGTGACATCACAGCGCCTGTCTGGGAACTGTCTGCTGTCACGGTTACCTGATTGTTCATTCCCGACTGTCACCTTTGAACTCTTAGCAAACTACACAGATCAGTGTAGCAAACGTCTGCTGACACAACACTCCTGTGTTATTTCACACCAGGGGAAAGCAACTTTTAGTGAGAGGATTGTTAAAGTTTTATTTGTTATAGTATGAACCAATGAAAATGCATTAGGGTAGTTTGATTCAGTTGTTTGTCTCAGTGTTGTGCATCAAGAGGAAATGTGCTTCACGCACGCACACACTGGACATGGGCCTCCCGGGCCACAGGCAGAACAGACACTTGGGCATGACTCAATCAACTTTTCTCTGTGACGCCACACAACTACAACCTCTGAGTCAACCTATCTCTGTGTTTCTCTCTCCCAACCTCTTTGCTCCTCTCTGTTTCTATCCCCCCACACTTTCTCTTTCTGCTTCTTGTCATGACTTCCCCCTGTCAACAATTTATCTCGACGCTCGAAGCAACAAATAAAAGTTTTGGGGGAGGGAGAGGGAGAAACAGATAGAGAGAGATAAAGAAAGAGAGAACACGTGAGAAACAGTGAGAGTGAACGAATGAAACAGAGATACAGAAAGAGAGAAACAAAGAGAAAAGGTCCAATTTGTAAGATCTCAACATCCAACCTCCACACACACAGACAGAGAGAAAGACAGACAGACAGGCAGACAGGCAGAGAGACAGAGAGACAGACATACAGACAGACAGGCAGGCAGAGAGACAGAGAGACAGGCAGGCAGAGAGACAGAGAGACAGACAGACAGGCAGAGAGACAGACAGGCAGGCAGACAGAGAGACAGACAGACAGCGAGAGACAGACAGACAGACAGGGAGGGAGGGAGACAGGCAGACAGACAGGGAGGGAGACAGGCAGAAAGACAGACACACAGGTAGAGTAGAGGTGTAGATATGAGAATAGAGATGAGCCCAGGTATTTCGTATCAGAGCTCCAGAGTTGCCAACACCAGCGACATCAGAGGGAGCAGAAGGCTGTGTTCAACATCAAAGCACTTCCCCATACTATTAATCTGTACCCTAACACTTCATGCAATAAGAAAGTAGCTTTATAAATAGCATTGCTTTGATACCAAGAGGTAAATCCCTGTACTCAGCACCAAATCAAAGAGAAGGAGTATCACCACTAGATTGTAATGCGTTGGATGTTGTGGTAAACATATTGAAATCAAATCAAAGCAAATCACCATTTATTTAAAGTGTATTTAACCAGGTCTCAACACAAAAAGCTTTAAAAATAGAAACAAAACAATGACAATAAATTAATACATCAAACACGAGTGAATTAAATAAATAGAATGAAATAGAAGAGATGTTTCTGATGTGTGACGGTATAGAAATGATATACATTATATAGCTATATTTCTGATGTGTGACAGTCAGCCATATTTCATAGAAATTATAGTTATAGAAATTATGAAATCAAATCGAATTTTATTTGTCACATGCACGGAATACAACAGGTGTAGACCTTACCTTGAAGTGCTTACTTTACAAGCCCTTAACCAACAATGCAGTTCAAGAAATGCAGTTAAGAAAATATTTACTAAATATACTAAAGTAAAATTGTTTAAATAAATCAAGAAGTAACACAAGAAAATTACATAACAATAACGATGCTATTTACAGGGGGTACCGCTACCGAGTCAATGTTTATTTAACCTTTATTTAACTAAGCAAGTCAGTTAAGAACAAATTCTTATTTTCAATGACGGCCTACCAGAAGGCAAAAGGCCTCCTGCGGGGACGGGGGGCTGGGATTAAAAATATAAATGAATTAAATAAAAATATAGGACAAAACACACATCACGACAAGAGAGACAACACAACACTACATAAAGAGAGACCTAAGACAACCACACAGCATACAGCACAGAACAGTCTATGACCTGGGTGACTGGAGTCTTTGACCATTTTTTGGGGCCTTCCTCTGACACCTCCTGGTATAGAGTTCCTGGATGTCAGGGAGCTCGGCCCCGGTGATGTACAAAAGCCGTACGCCCTACTCTCTGTAGCGCCTTATGGTCAGACGCCGTATAGCTATGTTTCTGTTTATAATGTGTGACAGTCATATAGAAATTATATGAATTACATAGCTATGTTTCTGTTTATGATGTGTGACAGTCATATAGAAATTATATGAATTACATAGCTATGTTTCTGTTTATGATGTGTGACAGTCATATAGAAATTATATGAATTACATAGCTATGTTTCTGTTTATGATGTGTGACAGTCATATAGAAATTATATGAATTATATAGCTATGTTTCTGTTTATGATGTGTGACAGTCATATAGAAATTATACGAATTACATAGCTATGTTTCTGTTTATGATGTGTGACAGTCATATAGAAATTATATGAATGTTATAGCTATGTTTCTGAGCACTGACAGTGGCACTTGCAGCTGTCTCTGATTCCAGACACCAACAAACAAACAAACAAGACAGATTACATTTTCATCCTGATATTGTATATGTCAGATTGAATGGGATACTAGCTGGTTGATTGAGGGGGAAATCCTAGCCACGTACCCTGACCTGACATTTCACCTGGAAATGTTTGGCTTGATTGGAGTTTCGTTTTCAACAGCTTGATGTCATCCAGCAATAGTCCAAGCAATTGTGAACTTTTCCTTGTAATAAATACATAAATAATCTACAGTGGGAAAAGTTCAACCCATTCCTGCAAGAAATAGGTGATGTTCTCCAACATGGTAAGACTATTACTGATGGTCTCCCTCCTTTCAGCAATAGAAGTGGTGCCCTTTACTTTCTGAGTACAGTAGCATACACACACACACACACACACACACACACACACACACACACACTCACACACACACACACACACTCACACTCACACTCACACTCACACTCACACACACACACACACACACTCACACACACACACACACTCACACACTCACACACTCACACACACACACACACACACACACACACACACTCACACTCACACTCACACTCACACACACACACACACACACACACACACACTCACACACACACACTCACACACACACTCACACACACACACACACACTCACACTCACACTCACACACACACTCACACTCACACACACACAGAAATGGAGAGAGCGACAAACAGAAACAGATAGAGGGATATTGAAGGTTGGTTGTAATGAAGGCCGTTTCTTCACACTGTCAGTTGGTTGGGCATCACTACAGTCCTGTCTTCTGAAGCAGATTGGACGTACTGCCAAATTCTCTAAAACAACATTGGATGCGGTTTATGGTAAAGAAATTAACATTCAACTCTCTGGCAACAGCTCTGGTGGACATTATTGAGGGAGATAGTTTTAATACTCATCGCTGGATTCTCTACCAAAGATTGGTTGGCCCTCTTTGATGTCATGTAGGGTGATACAATGCTATGTTTTCATGTATAAACACATTTTATAAAAAGTTCCACTGTACCTAACATACTTACTTGTCATGCCCTGATATGTTTCACCTGTGTTGGTGATTGTCTCCACCCACCTGCAGGTGTCTCCTTTCCCCCCCGGTGTATTTATCCCTGTGTTTCCTGTCTCTCTGTGCCAATTCGTCTTGTTTTGCCAAGTCAACCAGCGTTTCTCCTAGCTCTTATTTTTCCCAGTCTCTGTTTTTCCTAGCCCTCCTGGTTTGGACCCTTGCCTGTCCTGACGCCGTATCCGTCTGCCTGACCACTCTGCCTATTCTGACCTCGAGCCTGCCTGCCTGACCTCTCTGCCTGTTCTGACCTCAAGCCTGCCTATCGCCTGGTACTGTCTGGACTCTGACCTGGTTTATGAACTCTCGCCTGTCCCTGACCTGCCTTTTGCCTACCCCTTTTGTTATGATAAATATCGGAGCTCAACCATCTGCCTCCTATGTCTGCAATTGGGTCTTGCCTTTTGCCCTTATATTACTCATTTTTAGACATGCGAGTCACCACACCTGGTCCCAGGGATTGTTAACTATGGAAATGATTTTGGTCTCTACTGAGTTAGGTATATTAGCTTTTAGTGTGTTGTTTGGAGCTATAATTCCGACAGTTGACTGAGGGACCTTATATACTGTAATTCACTGTATCACAGTGGGTCAGAATACATACTCTAAGTTGACCCTCGCCTTTAAACAGCTTGGAAAATTCCAGAAAGTTTTGTCATGGCTTTAGAAGCTTCTGATAGGCTAATTGACATAATTTGAGTCAATTGGAGGTGTACCTGTGGATGTATTCCAAGGCCTATCTTCAAACTCAGTGCCTCTTTGCTTGACATCATGGGAAAATCAAAAGAAATCAGCAAAGACCTCAGAAAAAAATTGTAGACCTCCACAAGTCTGGTTCATCCTTGGGAGCAATTTCCAAATACCTGAAGGTACCAGGCGTTTGTACAAACAATAGTACGCAATCATGAACACCATGGGACCACACTGCCATCATACCGCTCAGGAAGCTACCGCTACAATTTTTTTCTGAGGTCTTTGCTGATTTCTTTTGATTTTCCTATGATTACATAATTTTCTGGAATTTTCCAAGCTGTTTAAAGGCGAGGGTCAACTTAGTGTATGTATTCTGACCCCAAGCATACTTCAAAGGTTGTGGCAAAATGGCTTATTGACAACGAAGTCAAGGTGTTGGAGTGGCCATCACAAAGCCCTGAACTCAATCTCATTGAAAATGTATGGGCAGAACTGAAAAAGCGTGCGTGAGCAAGGAGGCCTACAAACCTGACTCAGTTACACCAGCTCTGTCAGGAGGAATGGGCCAAAATTCACCCAACTTATTGTATGGAAGCTTGTGGAAGGCTATCCAAAACGTTTGACCCAATTTAAAGGCAATGCTACCAAATACGAATTGAGTGTTTTTTGTTGTTAATTCTTTCCAATGTGTCTAGTAGTTATATTTTTGTTTTCACATGATTTGGTTGGGTCTAATTGTGTTGCTGTCCTGGGGCTCTATGGGGTCTGTTTGTGTTTGAGAACAGAGCCCCAGGACCAGCTTGCTTAGGGGACTCTTCTCCAGATTCATCTCTCTGTAGGTGATGGCTTTGTTATTGAAGGTTTGGGAATCACTTCCTTTTAGGTGGTTGTAGAATTTAACGTCTCTTTTCTGTATATTTATAATTATCGGGTATCAGCCTAATTCTTCTCTGCATGCATTATTTGGTGTTTTACGTTGTACAAGGAGGATATTTTTGCAGAATTATGTATGCAGAGTCTCAATTTGTGGTTTGTCCCATTTTGTGAATTCTTGTTTGGTGAGTGGACCGCAGAACTCACAACCGTAAAGGGCAATGGGTTCTCTAACTGATTCAAGTATTTTTAGCCTTCTTCTCTCAGCTCGTTCACAGCTTTTATGGAATTTACCTGTGGCACTGATGTTTAGGCCGAGGTATGTAAAGTTTTTTGTATGCTCTAGGGCAACGGTGTCTAGATGGAATTTGTATTCGTGGTCCTGGCAACTGGACCTTTTTTGGAACACCATATTTTTTGTCTTACTGAGATTAACTGTCCGGGGCCAGGTCTGACAGAATCTGTTGTGCTGCTGTACGCCCTCCTTGGTTGGGGACAGAAGCACCAGATCATCAGTTTGCTGACGACACTACAGTGGTAGGCTTGATTACCAACAACGACGAGGCGGCCTACAGGGAGGAGGTGAGGGCCCTCGGAGTGTGGTGTCAGGAAAATAACCTCTCACTCAACGTCAACAAAACAAAGGAGATGATCGTGGACTTCAGGAAACAGGAGAGGGAGCACCTCCCCTATCCACATCGATGGGACAGTAGTGGAGAATGTGGAAAGTTTTAAGTTCCTCGGCGTACACATCACGGACAAACTGAAATGGTCCACCCACACAGACAGCGTGGTGAAGAAGGCGCAACAGTGCCTCTTCAACCTCAGGAGGCTGAAGAAATTCGGCTTGTCACCAAAATCACTCACAAACTTCTACAGATGCACAATCGAGAGCATCCTGTCGGGCTGTATCACCGCCTGGTACGGTAACTGCTCCGCCCACAACCGTAAGGCTCTCCAGAGGGTAGTGAGGACTGCACAACGCATCACCGGGGTTAAACTACCTGCCCTTCAGGACACCTACACCACCCGATGTCACAGAAAGGCCAAAAAGATCATCAAAGACAAAAACCACCTGAGCCACTGCCTGTTCACCCCGCTATCATCCAGAAGGCAAGGTCAGTACAGGTGCATCAAAGCTGGGACAGAGAGACTGAAAAACAGCTTCTACCTCAAGGCCATCAGACTGTTAAACAGCCATCACTAACATTGAGTGGCTGCTGCCAACATACTGACTTAAATCTCTAGCCACTTTAAATAATAGGAATTGTATGTAACAAATGTATCACTAGCCACTTTAAACAATTTTGTATATAATGTTTACATATCCAACATTACTCATATCAAATGTATACACTGTACTCTAAACCATCTACTGAATCTTGCCTATGCCGTTCGGCCATCGACTCAAATCTCTAGCCACTTTAATAATTATAATTGGATGAAATAAGTGTATCACTAGCCACTTTAAACAATGCAATTTATATAATGTTTACATATCCTAAATTACTCATCTCATATGTATATACTGTACTCCATACCATCTACTGCATCTTGCCTACGCCGGTCATCCATCGCTCATCCATATATTTATATGTACATACTCGTATTCATTCCTTTACTCTTGTGTGTATAAGGTAGTTGTTGTGAATTTGTTAGATTACTTGTTAGATATTACTGCATGGTCGGAACTAGAAGCACAAGCATTTCGCTACACTCGCATTAACATCTGCTAACCATGTGTATGTGACAAATAACATTTGATTTGATTTGATTTGATCAACAAAAAGTAGGCATTTGACTTCATATTCTAGTAGGGTGAGGCCGGGTGCTGCAGACTAATCTATTGCCATTATCAATTCGTTGATGTAAGTGTTGAAGACGGTGGGGCTTAAGCTACATCCCTGTCTCACCCCACGGCCATGTGGAAAGAAATGTGTGTTTTTTGTCAATTTTTAAACGCACACTTGTTGTTTGTGTACATGGATTTCATAATGTTTTTCCCTCAACACCACTTTCCATCAATTTGTATATTAGACCTTCATACCAAATTGAGTCAAAAGATTTTTGAAATCAACAAAACATGAGAAGACTTTGCCTTTGTTTTGGTTTGTTTGTTTGTCAATTAGAGTGTGCAGGGTGAATACGTGGTCTGTTGTACAATAATTTGATAAAAAGCCATTTTGACATTTGCTCAGTACATTGTTTTCACTGGGGAAATGTACGAGTCTGCTGTTAATGATAATGCAGAGTATTTTCCCAAGGTTGCTGTTGACGCATATCCCACGGTAGTTATTGGGGTCTGTCTCTCTGTCTGTCTGTATGTCTCTCTCTCTTCCATTTAAATTTAGAGTCTTTATTGGCATAGTAAACGTTTTTACTTTGCCAAAGCAAGTGAAACCGATAATAAACAAAAGTGAAATAAACAATAAAAATATGAACAGTAATCATTACACTGACAAACGTTTCAAAAGAATATATACTATGTATATATACAGTGTTGTAATGATGTGCACTCTCTCTCTCTGTATGTCTCTCTCTCTCTGTCTGTATGTCTCTTGCTCTCTCCCTCTCTCTCTCTCTTTGTCTGTATGTCTCTCTTTCTCTGTCTGTATGTCTCTCTCTCTCCTCTCTTAAAAAGTATATGGAGGCTTTCATAGCAGACGCTGCTATGACACACAGAGACAGTCAGCTGAAATCTGTCTCTTTGCGAGCAGTAGATTCCTTGGCTTGGAGGGTGGAAGAGAAAAACAAGTTTGACTGAAGAAAGAGAAGGATAAAAAGAAAAGAGATGGTGTGAGGCAATCTGCTCAAGAAAAAGAGAGAGAGACACTTACTGACAGAGAGAGAGAGATACAGAGAGAGAGAGAGAGAGAGTGTGTGTGAGAGAGAGAGAGAGAGAGAGAGAGAGAGAGAGAGAGAGAGAGAGAGAGAGAGAGAGAGAGAGAGAGAGAGAGAGAGAGAGAGAGAGAGAGAGAAGCCTTCAGATCATGTTGATTAATAGAACTAGAACAGCCATAACAAGTCATAATAAGATGCAAGATTTTGCAATGTCTCCCCTCTTCTACCTCTCAGTGTTGTGTCTCAGGAGTACAGGTGTGAGAAAAGAAGAAAAAATAAGAATGAGGGACCAGAGGATGAGAGGATGACAGTAAAATAATGTTAGTGTGTATGATTGAGTGGAAGTTTGGATAAACATCTAATTTTGCAGTGAGACTGTGAGAACTTTTTGCATCTCCTCCCTGTAGCCTATCCCCTCCTTTCGCGTGTCCTCTCTCCTCCCCTCCTCATCTCCCTTCCTCTTCTCCTACCCCCTCTCCTTTCCTACAGCCTCTCTCCTCTCCTCCTCCTCTCCCCCCACTCTCTCCTTTCCTCTTCTCCTACCCCCTTTCTTTTCCTACACCCTCTCTCCTCCCCTCCTCCTCTCCTTTCCCCTCCTCCCCTCCTCCCCTACACCCTCTCTCCTCTCCTCCAGGGGTTATAGTGACAGCAGAGAACACATCTGAGTTGAAAGCATGAGAGTGAAGGAGATGTTTGCATTTTAATGCTGAGACATTCAAATCTGACACTCCACCACCCCCCTCTCTCTCTCATTCACCCCTTTCTCTGTGATATCCATGGAGAAGTAATACAATGCTGGGTTTAATAGGACAATAGGAAGAGGAGAGGGAGGAGAGGAAGGAGAGAGAAGAGGAAGGGGGATGTGGGGAGGTCCCCCTCTCCTTGGGGGCGCAATCACCTTGCAGCTTTTTATTATTTTTCTTTCTCTCTGAAAAAGGGGGATTAAACGGAGCGAGACCCAATGAGACCGTGTGAATAGCAGGGAATGAAGGGTGTTGCCCTGTTTGGTGATTCAGTGGGTTGGTGGGAGACTACCTCAATGTGCCCCAAATGGCACCCTATTTCCTTTATAGTGGACTACTGTTGACTAGGACCCAAAAGTAGTGCACTATAAAGGGAATAGGCTGCCATTTGGGACCCGGGCCATGTCTAACCGCATGACTTGTCTTAGTCAGAGCCCAGAGCTGTTGATCAAGTGATCGAAGAAGCTCCTCTTCCTTTTCTTTCTTTCTTTCTTTCTTTCTTTCTTTCTTTCTTTCTTTCTTTCTTTCTTTCTTTCTTTCTTTCTTTCTTTCTCCTCCTATCCCTGTCCCTCTCTCTACTTCGTCTCCTCCTTCCCTCTCCACCTCTCTCGCTCTCCCCCTCCACATTCCCCAACTCCCACTTTCCCCCACTCGCTGTCACCACTGTGTAAATGAGTGTTTCTGACCCCTACTCTTCAAACACACCAACATGCTGGGGGCCAATAGCAGCCACATGCTGGGGGCCAATATCAGCCACATGCTGGGGATATATCAGCCACATGCTGGGGCCAATATCAGCCACATGCTGGGGTCAATATCAGCCACATGCTGGGGGCAATATCAGCCACATGCTGGGGGCAATATCAGCCACATGCTGGGGGCAATATCAGCCACATGCTGGGGGCCAATAGCAGCCACATGCTGGGACCAATATCAGCCACATGCTGGGGCTAATATCAGCCACATGCTGGGGCCAATAGCAGCTAGTATTACTGTAGAGCAGCAATTCTCAACTTTGGGTCATGGGAAGTTTTGAATGGGTCACGAGTGTGTGAATAAAAAAAATATATATACATTTACACATTTGTTCTATTTTATGAAAAATTTAAAAATTAAGTTAAATGACAAAAATCAGGCAGAAAGTGTGTACAAATGATAATGAACCTAATAATAATCATTTTACCTTTCTTCAATCATACTATTGTCAATATAGAGTTTTTGGTTGATTTTGTGGTCTCAAACCAGTAAGCTTAACATTCCTCAAGGACAAAATTGAATTATTGACAATGAAAAAGGTAGGACTGTTGTTCCCATGTCTTATAATTGGAAACATTTACTATCAATATAGCGTAAAAAAATATTTTCCAGACTGCATTTTGGCAAGAACAAAAAATCTTGATGCGAATATTGAATCGCAATTGAGACTTGGTTTAATGTAGGTCCCAAGACAAAACCAGTTTAGAACCATTGCTGTAGAGTACTGTGGAGTAGCCTGTATCTCCCACTGGATCAGGGGCTACGGGATGAACAGACAGGTTCACTGAGGAGAGAGGTGGGTATGGATCAGGGGCTACGGGATGGACAGACAGGTTCACTGAGGAGAGAGGTGGGTATGGATCAGGGGCAACGGGATGGACAGACAGGTTCACTGAGGAGAGAGGTGGGTATGGATCAGGGGCTACGGGATGGACAGACAGGTTCACTGAGGATAGAGGTGGGTATGGATCAGGGGCTACGGGATGGACAGACAGGTTCACTGAGGAGAGAGGTGGGTATGGATCAGGGGCAACGGGATGGACAGACAGGTTCACTGAGGAGAGAGGTGGGTATGGATCAGGGGCAACGGGATGGACAGACCGGTTCACTGAGGAGAGAGGTGGTGAGGAGAGAGGTGGGTCTGAGGCTTTGATCTGAGCAGTGGGAGAGAGGTGGGTCTGAGAAGAGGAAACGAAACTCAACAAAACAAAAGTGAAACATGCAGCGCTGGCCTTGCTATCTCATCTCTTTAAATATTTTCTCTTCTCTTTCTGTCACCTCATTCTCTCACTCTTATCTTTCTGTCACCTCTTTCTTCAAATCTTCTCTTTCTGTCACCTCATTCTCTCACTCTTCTCTTTCTGTCACCTCATTCTCTCCCTCTTATCTTTCTGTCACCTCATAAACACAAATACAACTCTGTAATAAACAGCTGATGTCTGTTACAGGCTTGTTTGTTACGATAACACAACCTAGTCACTATCTGAATGGCTTCAATCTGGGAGTGTCCTAGTCTCAATGTGTCTGATTGTCTGAGTCTAACACTTTAATATCCAGTGTTTCTCTCTCTATCCTCGCCTACCACTTTCGCTCCTCTCTCTTACTCTCGCTCCATCTCTTAGTCCTTCCCTCCCTCCATCTCCATCTCCCTCTCTCTCTCTCTCTCTCTCTCCGCTGGCTGATTGTCTCCCTCTCCCTCTCTCTCCCCATTTCCATTCCTCCCTTCCACCTCCCTCTCTCACTCTCTGCTGGCTGGATGGGTGATTGTGTCTCAGTGTAGACACAGAAAGCTCTCCATCAGCAGTAGTCCTGACCTTGTCTGTGTGTCTACTCTGACCTAGGAAGAAATACAGCAAAGATAGTATCGCTGGCAGAGCAATGCCCACATTCACACACACACGCACACGCACAAACACACACATGCACGTGCACACTACGCACAACGACCCTACCAACAGCAAATTGATTCTTGCAGCGACAAATTCCCATGGAGAGAGAGAGAGGTTTATTATTCCCTGTCTTTGTATTATTTATTTATTTCATTGTCAAGCCTAGAAACAGTGGTCTGACCCAGTCTGTAGTGTAGAGGCAGTGGTCTGACCCGGTCTGTAGTGTAGAGACAGTGGTCTGACCCGGTCTGTAGTGTAGAGGCAGTGGTCTGACCCAGTCTGTAGTGTAGAGACAGTGGTCTGACCCGGTCTGTAATGTAGAGACAGTGGTCTGACCCAGTCTGTAGTGTAGAGACAGTGGTCTGACCCAGTCTGTAGTGTAGAGGCAGTGGTCTGACCCGGTCTGTAGTGTAGAGACAGTGGTCTGACCCGGTCTGTAATGTAGAGACAGTGGTCTGACCCAGTCTGTAGTGTAGAGGCAGTGGTCTGACCCGGTCTGTAGTGTAGAGACAGTGGTCTGACCCGGTCTGTAGTGTAGAGACAGTGGTCTGACCCGGTCTGTAGTGTAGAGACAGTGGTTCTAATCAGTGAAATGGTTCTCTGCATATGCTGCCAGGATAGTGTGTGTGCGTGCGTGACTGTTTGTGTGTGTGTGTGAGTGTGTCTACATACAGTGGGGCAAAAAAGTATTTAGTCAGCCACCAATTGTGCAAGTTCTCTCACTTAAAAAGATGAGAGAGGCCTGTAATTTTCATCATAGGTACACTTCAACTATGACAGACAAAATTAGGAAAAAAAATCCAGAAAATCACATTGTAGGATTTTTAATTTATTTATTTGCAAATTATGGTGGAAAATAAGTATTTGGTCACATACAAAAGTTTATCTCAATACTTTGTTATATACCCTTTGTTGGCAATGACAGAGGTCAAACGTTTTCTGTAAGTCTTCACAAGGTTTTCACACACTGTTGCTGGTATTTTGGCCCATTCCTCCATGCAGATCTCCTCTAGAGCAGTGATGTTTTGGGGCTGTCGCTGGGCAACACGGACTTTCAAAGATTTTCTATGGGGTTGAGATCTGGAGACTGGCTAGGCCACTCCAGGACCTTGAAATGCTTTCTACGAAGCCACTCCTTCGTTCGGGCGGTGTGTTTGGGATCATTGTCATGCTGAAAGACCCAGCCACGTTTCATCTTCAATGCCCTTGCTGATGGAAGGAGGTTTTCACTCAAAATCTCACGATACATGGCCCCATTCATTCTTTCCTTTACACGGATCAGTCGCCCTGGTCCCTTTGCAGAAAAACAGCCCCAAAGCATGATGTTTCCACCCCATGCTTCACAGTAGGTATGGTGTTCTTTGGATGCAACTCAGCATTCTTTGTCCTCCAAACACGACGAGTTGAGTTTTTACCAAAAAGTTATATTTTGGTTTCATCTGACATTCTCCCAATCCTCATCTGGATCATCCAAATGCTCTCTAGCAAACTTTAGACGGGCCTGAACATGTACTGGCTTAAGCAGGGGGACACGTCTGGCACTGCAGGATTTGAGTCCCTGGCAGCGTAGTGTGTTACTGATGGTAGGCTTTGTTACTTTGGTCCCAGCTCTCTGCAGGTCATTCACTAGGTCCCCCCGTGTGGTTCTGGGATTTTTGCTCACCGTTCTTGTGATCATTTTGACCCGACGGGGTGAGATCTTGCGTGGAGCCCCAGATCGAGGAAGATTATCAGTGGTCTTGAATGTCTTCCATTTCCTAATAATTGCTCCCACAGTTGATTTCTTCAAACCAAGCTGCTTACCTATTGCAGATTCAGTCTTCCCAACCTGGTGCAGGTCTACAATTTTGTTTCTGGTGTCCTTTGACAGCTCTTTGGTCTTGGCCATAGTGGAGTTTGGAGTGTGACTGTTTGAGGTTGTGGACAGGTGTCTTTTATACTGATAACAAGTTCAAACAGGTGCCATTAATACAGGTAATGAGTGGAGGACAGAGGAGCCTCTTAAAGAAGAAGTTACAGGTCTGTGAGAGCCAGAAATCTTGCTTGTTTGTATGTGACCAAATACTTATTTTCCACCATAATTTGCAAATAAATTCATTAAAAATCCTACAATGTGATTTTCTGGATTTTTTTTCCCTCATTTTGTCTGTCATAGTTGAAGTGTACCTATGATGAAAATTACAGGCCTCTCTCATCTTTTTAAGTGAGAGAACCTGCACAATTGGTGGCTGACTAAATACTTTTTTTCCCCACTGTATGTCTGTGTGTAGTGACTGATGTCCAATCAGTATACCAGTGGGCGGTGTGCTTTGAGTTTTGTGAAAGGTGTGTGCGTGTATGTGTGTGTGCGTGTGTTTGTGTTTGCGTTCGTTTGTCCATGCCTGCGTTAAACATCTGCTGTCTCTGTCACTGGGCTGATAGTGGCTATAATCTCCTCTCATAACAGGGGACACAGGCTGCAGAGAGACCGTGACATAGATAGTGTCTCTAATCTCCTCTGATAACAGGGGACACAGGCTGCAGAGAGACCGTGACATTGAAAGTGGCTCTAATCTCTTCTGATAACAGGGGACACAGGCTGCAGAGAGACCGTGACATAGCTAGTGTCTCTAATCTCCTCTGATAACAGGGGACACAGGCTGAAGGGAGACAGTGACATTGAAAGTGGCTCTAATCTCCTCTGATAACAGGGGACACAGGCTGAAGAGAGACAGTGACATTGAAAGTGGCTCTAATCTCCTATGACAACAGGGGACACAGGCTGCAGGGAGACAGTGACATTGAAAGTGGCTCTAATCTCCTCTGATAACAAGGGACACAGGCTGCAGAGAGACCGTGACATTGAAAGTGTCTCTAGTCTACTCTGATAACAGGAGACTCAGGCTGCAGAGAGACCGTGACAATTAAAGTGGCTCGAATTTCCTCTGATAACAGGGGACACAGGCTGCAGATAGACCGTGTGTGTTTTTGAGAGAAAGATAAATAGTTTAGTGATTGTGTGTGTGTATATGTGTTTGTGTGTGTGTGTGTGTGTGTGTGTGTGTGTGTGTGTGTGTGTGTGTGTGTGTGTGTGTGTGTGTGTGTGTGTGTGTGTGTGTGTGTGTGTGTGTGTGTGTGTGTGTGTGTGTGTGTGTGTGTGTGTTTGTCCCTGTCACCCTATTGTCCCAACGGCACTGCAAGATGGAGCCCACACAAACACACACACACAAACACACCGCCCTTACGGAAAAACCACGATATCACATGTGACATTTCCAACTGTTTTGCACATGTGAAATCCAGAAACGTCACCCATGATAAAAATCAGTACTCGACGTCCATTCATGTCTGAGGACGTCAGGAGATGACCTGGAAACTGGCCACTAGGGGCAACACGGAGCGATGTCAGTATGTTTCCATTTTGCTTGGGCATTGTGTATGGGGATGGCAGATGGGCGTAAGTGTCTCCCTACTGCCTAAATTTAACCTTAAACACTTAAATGTAAGTTTGCAAAGGTTGCAGGTTCAAATTCAGCAAGATTAAGTTGCTTTTTGTTTTGAGCCTTTCCCACACCTTAACCCTTACCTTAACCATTAGGAGTTCATTCCTAACCTCAAAATGTTGGAGTGAATGCCTAAAATGAACCTTAAACACTTAAATGTAAGTTTGCAACAACGTTGAAATTTGACGTTTGAGAAACATGGATGAACGTCTAATTCTGACTCGAGACTGTGCGAACTGGTTGGTAAAATCATGTGTTTTTGGAACAATTGACATGATGATGTATATTTTCACAAGTGACAATCAAGGTCTGCACTGTGAAGAACAAAGGGTTATATACAAAACATGGAATTGAGGGAATTGAAACCAGGTGTGGAAAACACAGACAAAACAAATGGAAAAATCAAATGTCGATCGACGATGGCTAGAAGACTGGCGACCGCCGAATGCCGCCCGAACAAGGAGAGGAGCCGACTTCGGCCAAAGTCGTGATAGTATGGCTTTTTTTGTCATAGCTTTACCAAGGCTGCAGAACTGACAGCGTTGTGTTTGTGAACAGAATACAACAGAGCACAGTAGGGATCGGAGTCCCGTCTACGGGACAGTTGTACATCATGCAGCGCCTTGTGTCAGGATCTCAGACATTAGAGAAACAACAAACGTCTGTACATAGAAGTGTCTTATATCGGCTGAAATCTTAAATTCCTGTTAATGTAACTGCACTGTCCAATTTACAGTCGCTATTACTGTGAGAAAATGCCATGCTATTGTTTGAGGAGAGCTCCTAACAACAAAACACCTTTTTTTCACCGCGATAGGTTTGATAAATTCACCTCTGAAGGTGAAATGTGTTCTTACATTCTGAAATATTTCGAAATCTGTCAAAGTGTCATTTTGATAGTTAAAATCCTTTTTCATATCCTAAAAAGATTCACATAGCATGCACGATCGATTTTGTATTTCCACTCATTCGATTTGCAAAGAAAGGAATCTGTGAAAATCTCACCCTAAACGTTGTTTCAACCAGTCGTATCACATCCGACTTCACTATATCATTAGGGGTGTAGTATATCCTATAGGACACCATATTTGTTCAGAGAGCGACGCCTTCATGGCACCCGATGATGCGGGCGGTCTTCACTTGAACAACTCTAACCTTGTCAAATAAGCACCAATCGGGTTCAAACAAAGTTAGCTAGATAGCCAATGAGTTGGGCTTTACGGGAGTACTGATACGATTGGGAATAACACTTAGTTCTAAAATGTCTGTTTTCTTGTGAGAGAAAATATGTCTCCAGCTATGCATCATATGGTGTTCCGTAACGTTGTGCTGTGTGTGTGTGTGTAAGTGTGTGTGTGTGTGTGTGTGTGTGTGTGTAAGTGTCTGTGTGTGTGTGTGTGTGTGTGTGTGTGTGTGTGACAGTGTGTGTGTGTGTGTGTGTGTGTGTGTGTGTGTGTGTGTGTGTGTGTGTGTGTGTGTGTGTGAAAGTGTGTGTGTGTGTGTGTGACAGTGTGTGTGTGACAGTGTGTGTGTCTGTTTGTCTCTCTGTGTGAGATGTGTGAGTTGCATACTGGTCATGTTACTGGTCAAATAACTGGTAATTTTACTGGTCATTTTACTGGTCATTTTACTGGTCATTTTACTGGTCATTTTACTTGTCAAATTACTGGTCATGTTAATGGTCAAATTACTGGTCATTTTACTGGTCAAATTACTGGTCGAATTACTGGTCATTTTACTGGTCAAATTACTGGTCGAATTACTGGTCATTTTACTGGTCAAATTACTGGTCATTTTACTGGTCATTTTACTGGTCAAATTACTGTTCATTTTACTGGTCATGGTATTTATAATTTTACTGGTCAAATTACTGGTCATGTTACTGGTCATTTTACTGGTCATGTTACTGGTCAAATTACTGGTCATTTTACTGGTCAAATTACTGGTCAAATTACTGGTCATTTTACTGGTCATGTTACTGGTCATTTTACTGGTCAAATTACTGGTCATTTTACTGGTAATTTTACTGGTAATTTTACTTGTCAAATTACTGGTCATGTTACTGGTCAAATTACTGGTCATTTTCATGGTCAAATTACTGGTCATTTTACTGGTCATTTTACTTGTCAAATTACTGGTCATGTTAATGGTCAAATTACTGGTCATATTACTGGTCAAATTACTGGTCGAATTACTGGTCATTTTACTGGTCAAATTACTGGTCGAATTACTGGTCATGTTACTGGTCATTTTACTGGTCATTTTACTTGTCATGTTACTGGTCATTTTACTGGTCAAATTACTGGTCATGTTACTGGTCATTTTACTGGTCAAATTACTGGTCATGTTACTGGTCATTTTACTGGTCATGTTACTGGTCAAATTACTGGTCATTTTACTGGTCAAATTACTGGTCAAATTACTGGTCATTTTACTGGTCATGTTACTGGTCATTTTACTGGTCAATTTACTGGTCATGTTACTGGTCAAATTACTGGTCATTTTCATGGTCAAATTACTGGTCATTTTACTGGTCAAATTACTGGTCATGTTACTGGTCAAATTACTGGTCATTTTACTGGTCAAATTACTGGTCAAATTACTGTTCATTTTACTTGTCATGTTATTTATCATTTTACTGGTCATTTTACTGGTCATGTTACTAGTCATGTTACTTGTTATTTTACTGGTCATTTTATTGGTCATGTTATTGGTCATGTTACTGGTCATGTTACTGGTCATGTTACTGGTCATTTTACTGGTCATGTTACTAGTCATGTTACTTGTTATTTTACTGGTCATTTTATTGGTCATGTTACTGGTCATGTTACTGGTCATTTTACTGGTCATGTTACTGGTCATGTTACTGGTCATTTTACTGGTCATGTTACTGGTCATTTTACTGGTCATGTTACTGGACATTTTACTGGTCATTTTACTGGTCATGTTACTGGACATTTTACTGGTCATTTTACTGGTCATGTTACTGGTCATTTTACAGGTCATGTTACTGGTCATTTTACTGGTCATTTTACAGGTCATTTTACTGGAAAAATAAATGGTCAAATTACTGGTCATGTTACTGGTCAAATTACTGGTCATTTTACTGGTCAAATTACTGGTCATTTTACTGGTCAAATTACTGGTCATGTTACTGGTCAAATTACTGGTCATTTTACTGGTCAAATTACTGGTCAAATTACTGTTCATTTTACTTGTCATGTTATTTATCATTTTACTGGTCATTTTACTGGTCATGTTACTAGTCATGTTACTTTTTATTTTACTGGTCATTTTATTGGTCGTGTTATTGGTCATGTTACTGGTCATGTTACTGGTCATGTTATTGGTCATGTTACTTGTCTCTTTACTGGTCATGTTACTGGTCATGTTACTGGTCATTTTACTGGTCATTTTACTGGTCAAATTACTGGTTATTTTACTGGTTATTTTTCTGGTCATGTTATTGGTCATGTTACTGGTCATGTTATTGGTCATGTTACTGGTCATTTTACTGGTCATGTTACTGGTCATTTTACTGGTCATGTTACTGGACATTTTACTGGTCATTTTACTGGTCATGTTACTAGTTATTTTACTGGTCATGTTACTGGTCATGTTACTGGTCATTTGACTGGTCATTTTACTGGTCATGTTTTTGGTCAAATTACTGGTCATTTTACTGGTCATGTTACTGGTCATTTTACTGGTCATTTACTGGTCAATTTACTGGTCATGTTACTGGTCAAATTACTGGTCATTTTCATGGTCAAATTACTGGTCATTTTACTGGTCAAATTACTGGTCATGTTACTGGTCAAATTACTGGTCATTTTACTGGTCAAATTACTGGTCAAATTACTGTTCATTTTACTTGTCATGTTATTTATCATTTTACTGGTCATTTTACTGGTCATGTTACTAGTCATGTTACTTGTTATTTTACTGGTAATTTTATTGGTCATGTTATTGGTCATGTTACTGGTCATGTTACTGGTCATGTTACTGGTCATTTTACTGGTCATGTTACTAGTCATGTTACTTGTTATTTTACTGGTCATTTTATTGGTCATGTTACTGGTCATGTTACTGGTCATTTTACTGGTCATGTTACTGGTCATGTTACTGGTCATGTTACTGGACATTTTACTGGTCATTTTACTGGTCATGTTACTAGTTATTTTACTGGTCATGTTACTGGTCATGTTACTGGTCATTTGACTGGTCATTTTACTGGTCATGTTTTTGGTCAAATTACTGGTCATTTTACTGGTCATGTTACTGGTCATTTTACTGGTCAATTTACTGGTCAAATTACTGTTCATTTTACTTGTCATGTTATTTATCATTTTACTGGTCATTTTACTGGTCATGTTACTAGTCATGTTACTTGTTATTTTACTGGTAATTTTATTGGTCATGTTATTGGTCATGTTACTGGTCATTTTACTGGTCATGTTACTGGTCATTTTACTGGTCAATTTACTGGTCATGTTACTGGTCAAATTACTGGTCATTTTCATGGTCAAATTACTGGTCATTTTACTGGTCAAATTACTGGTCATGTTACTGGTCAAATTACTGGTCATTTTACTGGTCAAATTACTGGTCAAATTACTGTTCATTTTACTTGTCATGTTATTTATCATTTTACTGGTCATTTTACTGGTCATGTTACTAGTCATGTTACTTGTTATTTTACTGGTCATTTTATTGGTCATGTTATTGGTCATGTTACTGGTCATGTTACTGGTCATGTTACTGGTCATTTTACTGGTCATGTTACTAGTCATGTTACTTGTTATTTTACTGGTCATTTTATTGGTCATGTTACTGGTCATGTTACTGGTCATTTTACTGGTCATGTTACTGGTCATGTTACTGGTCATGTTACTGGACATTTTACTGGTCATTTTACTGGTCATGTTACTAGTTATTTTACTGGTCATGTTACTGGTCATGTTACTGGTCATTTGACTGGTCATTTTACTGGTCATGTTTTTGGTCAAATTACTGGTCATTTTACTGGTCATGTTACTGGTCATTTTACTGGTCAATTTACTGGTCATGTTACTGGTCAAAATACTGGTCATTTTCATGGTCAAATTACTGGTCATTTTACTGGTCAAATTACTGGTCATGTTACTGGTCAAATTACTGGTCATTTTACTGGTCAAATTACTGTTCATTTTACTTGTCATGTTATTTATCATTTTACTGGTCATTTTACTGGTCATGTTACTAGTCATGTTACTTGTTATTTTACTGGTCATTTTATTGGTCATGTTATTGGTCATGTTACTGGTCATGTTACTGGTCATGTTACTGGTCATTTTACTGGTCATGTTACTAGTCATGTTACTTGTTATTTTACTGGTCATTTTATTGGTCATGTTACTGGTCATGTTACTGGTCATTTTACTGGTCATGTTACTGGTCATGTTACTGGTCATTTTACTGGTCATGTTACTGGACATTTTACTGGTCATGTTACTGGACATTTTACTGGTCATTTTACTGTTCATGTTACTAGTTATTTTACTGGTCATGTTACTGGTCATGTTACTGGTCATTTGACTGGTCATGTTATTGGTCATGTTACTGGTCATGTTATTGGTCATGTTACTGGTCATGTTATTGGTCATGTTACTGGTCATTTTACTGGTCAATTTACTGGTCATGTTACTTGTCAAAATACTGGTCATTTTCATGGTCAAATTACTGGTCATTTTACTGGTCAAATTACTGGTCATGTTACTGGTCAAATTACTGGTCATTTTACTGGTCAAATTACTGTTCATTTTACTTGTCATGTTATTTATCATTTTACTGGTCATTTTACTGGTCATGTTACTAGTCATGTTACTTGTTATTTTACTGGTCATTTTATTGGTCATGTTATTGGTCATGTTACTGGTCATGTTACTGGTCATGTTACTGGTCATTTTACTGGTCATGTTACTAGTCATGTTACTTGTTATTTTACTGGTCATTTTATTGGTCATGTTACTGGTCATGTTACTGGTCATTTTACTGGTCATGTTACTGGTCATGTTACTGGTCATTTTACTGGTCATGTTACTGGACATTTTACTGGTCATGTTACTGGACATTTTACTGGTCATTTTACTGTTCATGTTACTAGTTATTTTACTGGTCATGTTACTGGTCATGTTACTGGTCATTTGACTGGTCATGTTATTGGTCATGTTACTGGTCATGTTATTGGTCATGTTACTGGTCATGTTATTGGTCATGTTACTGGTCTCTTTACTGGTCATTTTACTGGTCATGTTACTGGTCATTTTACTGGTCATGTTACTGATCATGTTACTGGCCATGTTACTGGTCATGTTACTTGTTATTTTACTGGTAATGTTACTGGTCATGTTACTGGTCATGTTACTGGTCTCTTTACTGGTCATGTTACTGGTCATGTTACTGGTCTCTTTACTGGTCATTTTACTGGTCATGTTACTGGTCATGTTACTGGTCATTTTACTGGTCATGTTACTGGTCTCTTTACTGGTCATGTTACTGGTCATGTTACTGGTCATGTTACTTGTTATTTTACTGGTCATTTTATTGGTCATGTTATTGGTCCTGTTACTGGTCATGTTACTGGTCATGTTACTGGTCATTTTACTGGTCATGTTACTAGTCATGTTACTTGTTATTTTACTGGTCATTTTATTGGTCATGTTACTGGTCATTTTACTGGTCATGTTACTGGTCATGTTACTGGTCATTTTACTGGTCATGTTACTGGTCATTTTACTGGTCATGTTACTGGACATTTTACTGGTCATTTTACTGGTCATGTTACTAGTTATTTTACTGGTCATGTTACTAGTCATGTTACTGGTCATTTGACTGGTCATTTTACTGGTCATGTTTTTGGTCAAATTACTGGTCATTTTACTGGTCATGTTACTGGTCATTTTACTGGTCAATTTACTGGTCATGTTACTGGTCAAATTACTGGTCATTTTCATGGTCAAATTACTGGTCATTTTACTGGTCAAATTACTGGTCATGTTACTGGTCAAATTACTGGTCATTTTACTGGTCAAATTACTGGTCAAATTACTGTTCATTTTACTTGTCATGTTATTTATCATTTTACTGGTCATTTTACTGGTCATGTTACTAGTCATGTTACTTGTTATTTTACTGGTAATTTTATTGGTCATGTTATTGGTCATGTTACTGGTCATGTTACTGGTCATGTTACTGGTCATTTTACTGGTCATGTTACTAGTCATGTTACTTGTTATTTTACTGGTCATTTTATTGGTCATGTTACTGGTCATGTTACTGGTCATTTTACTGGTCATGTTACTGGTCATGTTACTGGTCATGTTACTGGACATTTTACTGGTCATTTTACTGGTCATGTTACTAGTTATTTTACTGGTCATGTTACTGGTCATGTTACTGGTCATTTGACTGGTCATTTTACTGGTCATGTTTTTGGTCAAATTACTGGTCATTTTACTGGTCATGTTACTGGTCATTTTACTGGTCAATTTACTGGTCATGTTACTGGTCAAATTACTGGTCATTTTCATGGTCAAATTACTGGTCATTTTACTGGTCAAATTACTGGTCATGTTACTGGTCAAATTACTGGTCATTTTACTGGTCAAATTACAGGTCAAATTACTGTTCATTTTACTTGTCATGTTATTTATCATTTTACTGGTCATTTTACTGGTCATGTTACTAGTCATGTTACTTTTTATTTTACTGGTCATTTTATTGGTCGTGTTATTGGTCATGTTACTGGTCATGTTACTGGTCATGTTATTGGTCATGTTACTTGTCTCTTTACTGGTCATGTTACTGGTCATGTTACTGGTCATTTTACTGGTCATTTTACTGGTCAAATTACTGGTTATTTTACTGGTTATTTTTCTGGTCATGTTATTGGTCATGTTACTGGTCATGTTATTGGTCATGTTACTGGTCATGTTATTGGTCATGTTACTGGTCTCTTTACTGGTCATTTTACTGGTCATGTTACTGGTCATTTTACTGGTCATGTTACTGATCATGTTACTGGTCAGGTTACTGGTCAAATTACTGGTCATTTTACTGGTCAAATTACTGGTCAAATTACTGTTCATTTTACTTGTCATGTTATTTATCATTTTACTGGTCATTTTACTGGTCATGTTACTAGTCATGTTACTTGTTATTTTACTGGTCATTTTATTGGTCATGTTATTGGTCCTGTTACTGGTCATGTTACTGGTCATGTTACTGGTCATTTTACTGGTCATGTTACTAGTCATGTTACTTGTTATTTTACTGGTCATTTTATTGGTCATGTTACTGGTCATTTTACTGGTCATGTTACTGGTCATGTTACTGGTCATTTTACTGGTCATGTTACTGGTCATTTTACTGGTCATGTTACTGGACATTTTACTGGTCATTTTACTGGTCATGTTACTAGTTATTTTACTGGTCATGTTACTGGTCATGTTACTGGTCATTTGACTGGTCATTTTACTGGTCATGTTTTTGGTCAAATTACTGGTCATTTTACTGGTCATGTTACTGGTCATTTTACTGGTCAATTTACTGGTCATGTTACTGGTCAAATTACTGGTCATTTTCATGGTCAAATTACTGGTCATTTTACTGGTCAAATTACTGGTCATGTTACTGGTCAAATTACTGGTCATTTTACTGGTCAAATTACTGGTCAAATTACTGTTCATTTTACTTGTCATGTTATTTATCATTTTACTGGTCATGTTACTAGTCATGTTACTTGTTATTTTACTGGTAATTTTATTGGTCATGTTATTGGTCATGTTACTGGTCATGTTACTGGTCATGTTACTGGTCATTTTACTGGTCATGTTACTAGTCATGTTACTTGTTATTTTACTGGTCATTTTATTGGTCATGTTACTGGTCATGTTACTGGTCATTTTACTGGTCATGTTACTGGTCATGTTACTGGTCATGTTACTGGACATTTTACTGGTCATTTTACTGGTCATGTTACTAGTTATTTTACTGGTCATGTTACTGGTCATGTTACTGGTCATTTGACTGGTCATTTTACTGGTCATGTTTTTGGTCAAATTACTGGTCATTTTACTGGTCATGTTACTGGTCATTTTACTGGTCAATTTACTGGTCAAATTACTGTTCATTTTACTTGTCATGTTATTTATCATTTTACTGGTCATTTTACTGGTCATGTTACTAGTCATGTTACTTGTTATTTTACTGGTAATTTTATTGGTCATGTTATTGGTCATGTTACTGGTCATTTTACTGGTCATGTTACTGGTCATTTTACTGGTCAATTTACTGGTCATGTTACTGGTCAAATTACTGGTCATTTTCATGGTCAAATTACTGGTCATTTTACTGGTCAAATTACTGGTCATGTTACTGGTCAAATTACTGGTCATTTTACTGGTCAAATTACTGGTCAAATTACTGTTCATTTTACTTGTCATGTTATTTATCATTTTACTGGTCATTTTACTGGTCATGTTACTAGTCATGTTACTTGTTATTTTACTGGTCATTTTATTGGTCATGTTATTGGTCATGTTACTGGTCATGTTACTGGTCATGTTACTGGTCATTTTACTGGTCATGTTACTAGTCATGTTACTTGTTATTTTACTGGTCATTTTATTGGTCATGTTACTGGTCATGTTACTGGTCATTTTACTGGTCATGTTACTGGTCATGTTACTGGTCATGTTACTGGACATTTTACTGGTCATTTTACTGGTCATGTTACTAGTTATTTTACTGGTCATGTTACTGGTCATGTTACTGGTCATTTGACTGGTCATTTTACTGGTCATGTTTTTGGTCAAATTACTGGTCATTTTACTGGTCATGTTACTGGTCATTTTACTGGTCAATTTACTGGTCATGTTACTGGTCAAAATACTGGTCATTTTCATGGTCAAATTACTGGTCATTTTACTGGTCAAATTACTGGTCATGTTACTGGTCAAATTACTGGTCATTTTACTGGTCAAATTACTGTTCATTTTACTTGTCATGTTATTTATCATTTTACTGGTCATTTTACTGGTCATGTTACTAGTCATGTTACTTGTTATTTTACTGGTCATTTTATTGGTCATGTTATTGGTCATGTTACTGGTCATGTTACTGGTCATGTTACTGGTCATTTTACTGGTCATGTTACTAGTCATGTTACTTGTTATTTTACTGGTCATTTTATTGGTCATGTTACTGGTCATGTTACTGGTCATTTTACTGGTCATGTTACTGGTCATGTTACTGGTCATTTTACTGGTCATGTTACTGGACATTTTACTGGTCATGTTACTGGACATTTTACTGGTCATTTTACTGTTCATGTTACTAGTTATTTTACTGGTCATGTTACTGGTCATGTTACTGGTCATTTGACTGGTCATGTTATTGGTCATGTTACTGGTCATGTTATTGGTCATGTTACTGGTCATGTTATTGGTCATGTTACTGGTCTCTTTACTGGTCATTTTACTGGTCATGTTACTGGTCATTTTACTGGTCATGTTACTGATCATGTTACTGGCCATGTTACTGGTCATGTTACTTGTTATTTTACTGGTAATGTTACTGGTCATGTTACTGGTCATGTTACTGGTCTCTTTACTGGTCATGTTACTGGTCATGTTACTGGTCTCTTTACTGGTCATTTTACTGGTCATGTTACTGGTCATGTTACTGGTCATTTTACTGGTCATGTTACTGGTCTCTTTACTGGTCATGTTACTGGTCATGTTACTGGTCATGTTACTTGTTATTTTACTGGTCATTTTATTGGTCATGTTATTGGTCCTGTTACTGGTCATGTTACTGGTCATGTTACTGGTCATTTTACTGGTCATGTTACTAGTCATGTTACTTGTTATTTTACTGGTCATTTTATTGGTCATGTTACTGGTCATTTTACTGGTCATGTTACTGGTCATGTTACTGGTCATTTTACTGGTCATGTTACTGGTCATTTTACTGGTCATGTTACTGGACATTTTACTGGTCATTTTACTGGTCATGTTACTAGTTATTTTACTGGTCATGTTACTGGTCATGTTACTGGTCATTTGACTGGTCATTTTACTGGTCATGTTTTTGGTCAAATTACTGGTCATTTTACTGGTCATGTTACTGGTCATTTTACTGGTCAATTTACTGGTCATGTTACTGGTCAAATTACTGGTCATTTTCATGGTCAAATTACTGGTCATTTTACTGGTCAAATTACTGGTCATGTTACTGGTCAAATTACTGGTCATTTTACTGGTCAAATTACTGGTCAAATTACTGTTCATTTTACTTGTCATGTTATTTATCATTTTACTGGTCATGTTACTAGTCATGTTACTTGTTATTTTACTGGTAATTTTATTGGTCATGTTATTGGTCATGTTACTGGTCATGTTACTGGTCATGTTACTGGTCATTTTACTGGTCATGTTACTAGTCATGTTACTTGTTATTTTACTGGTCATTTTATTGGTCATGTTACTGGTCATGTTACTGGTCATTTTACTGGTCATGTTACTGGTCATGTTACTGGTCATGTTACTGGACATTTTACTGGTCATTTTACTGGTCATGTTACTAGTTATTTTACTGGTCATGTTACTGGTCATGTTACTGGTCATTTGACTGGTCATTTTACTGGTCATGTTTTTGGTCAAATTACTGGTCATTTTACTGGTCATGTTACTGGTCATTTTACTGGTCAATTTACTGGTCAAATTACTGTTCATTTTACTTGTCATGTTATTTATCATTTTACTGGTCATTTTACTGGTCATGTTACTAGTCATGTTACTTGTTATTTTACTGGTAATTTTATTGGTCATGTTATTGGTCATGTTACTGGTCATTTTACTGGTCATGTTACTGGTCATTTTACTGGTCAATTTACTGGTCATGTTACTGGTCAAATTACTGGTCATTTTCATGGTCAAATTACTGGTCATTTTACTGGTCAAATTACTGGTCATGTTACTGGTCAAATTACTGGTCATTTTACTGGTCAAATTACTGGTCAAATTACTGTTCATTTTACTTGTCATGTTATTTATCATTTTACTGGTCATTTTACTGGTCATGTTACTAGTCATGTTACTTGTTATTTTACTGGTCATTTTATTGGTCATGTTATTGGTCATGTTACTGGTCATGTTACTGGTCATGTTACTGGTCATTTTACTGGTCATGTTACTAGTCATGTTACTTGTTATTTTACTGGTCATTTTATTGGTCATGTTACTGGTCATGTTACTGGTCATTTTACTGGTCATGTTACTGGTCATGTTACTGGTCATGTTACTGGACATTTTACTGGTCATTTTACTGGTCATGTTACTAGTTATTTTACTGGTCATGTTACTGGTCATGTTACTGGTCATTTGACTGGTCATTTTACTGGTCATGTTTTTGGTCAAATTACTGGTCATTTTACTGGTCATGTTACTGGTCATTTTACTGGTCAATTTACTGGTCATGTTACTGGTCAAAATACTGGTCATTTTCATGGTCAAATTACTGGTCATTTTACTGGTCAAATTACTGGTCATGTTACTGGTCAAATTACTGGTCATTTTACTGGTCAAATTACTGTTCATTTTACTTGTCATGTTATTTATCATTTTACTGGTCATTTTACTGGTCATGTTACTAGTCATGTTACTTGTTATTTTACTGGTCATTTTATTGGTCATGTTATTGGTCATGTTACTGGTCATGTTACTGGTCATGTTACTGGTCATTTTACTGGTCATGTTACTAGTCATGTTACTTGTTATTTTACTGGTCATTTTATTGGTCATGTTACTGGTCATGTTACTGGTCATTTTACTGGTCATGTTACTGGTCATGTTACTGGTCATTTTACTGGTCATGTTACTGGACATTTTACTGGTCATGTTACTGGACATTTTACTGGTCATTTTACTGTTCATGTTACTAGTTATTTTACTGGTCATGTTACTGGTCATGTTACTGGTCATTTGACTGGTCATGTTATTGGTCATGTTACTGGTCATGTTATTGGTCATGTTACTGGTCATGTTATTGGTCATGTTACTGGTCTCTTTACTGGTCATTTTACTGGTCATGTTACTGGTCATTTTACTGGTCATGTTACTGATCATGTTACTGGCCATGTTACTGGTCATGTTACTTGTTATTTTACTGGTAATGTTACTGGTCATGTTACTGGTCATGTTACTGGTCTCTTTACTGGTCATGTTACTGGTCATGTTACTGGTCTCTTTACTGGTCATTTTACTGGTCATGTTACTGGTCATGTTACTGGTCATTTTACTGGTCATGTTACTGGTCTCTTTACTGGTCATGTTACTGGTCATGTTACTGGTCATGTTACTTGTTATTTTACTGGTCATTTTATTGGTCATGTTATTGGTCCTGTTACTGGTCATGTTACTGGTCATGTTACTGGTCATTTTACTGGTCATGTTACTAGTCATGTTACTTGTTATTTTACTGGTCATTTTATTGGTCATGTTACTGGTCATTTTACTGGTCATGTTACTGGTCATGTTACTGGTCATTTTACTGGTCATGTTACTGGTCATTTTACTGGTCATGTTACTGGACATTTTACTGGTCATTTTACTGGTCATGTTACTAGTTATTTTACTGGTCATGTTACTGGTCATGTTACTGGTCATTTGACTGGTCATTTTACTGGTCATGTTTTTGGTCAAATTACTGGTCATTTTACTGGTCATGTTACTGGTCATTTTACTGGTCAATTTACTGGTCATGTTACTGGTCAAATTACTGGTCATTTTCATGGTCAAATTACTGGTCATTTTACTGGTCAAATTACTGGTCATGTTACTGGTCAAATTACTGGTCATTTTACTGGTCAAATTACTGGTCAAATTACTGTTCATTTTACTTGTCATGTTATTTATCATTTTACTGGTCATTTTACTGGTCATGTTACTAGTCATGTTACTTGTTATTTTACTGGTAATTTTATTGGTCATGTTATTGGTCATGTTACTGGTCATGTTACTGGTCATGTTACTGGTCATTTTACTGGTCATGTTACTAGTCATGTTACTTGTTATTTTACTGGTCATTTTATTGGTCATGTTACTGGTCATGTTACTGGTCATGTTACTGGTCATGTTACTGGTCATGTTACTGGTCATGTTACTGGACATTTTACTGGTCATTTTACTGGTCATGTTACTAGTTATTTTACTGGTCATGTTACTGGTCATGTTACTGGTCATTTGACTGGTCATTTTACTGGTCATGTTTTTGGTCAAATTACTGGTCATTTTACTGGTCATGTTACTGGTCATTTTACTGGTCAATTTACTGGTCATGTTACTGGTCAAATTACTGGTCATTTTCATGGTCAAATTACTGGTCATTTTACTGGTCAAATTACTGGTCATGTTACTGGTCAAATTACTGGTCATTTTACTGGTCAAATTACTGTTCATTTTACTTGTCATGTTATTTATCATTTTACTGGTCATTTTACTGGTCATGTTACTAGTCATGTTACTTGTTATTTTACTGGTCATTTTATTGGTCATGTTATTGGTCATGTTACTGGTCATGTTACTGGTCATGTTACTGGTCATTTTACTGGTCATGTTACTAGTCATGTTACTTGTTATTTTACTGGTCATTTTATTGGTCATGTTACTGGTCATGTTACTGGTCATTTTACTGGTCATGTTACTGGTCATGTTACTGGTCATTTTACTGGTCATGTTACTGGACATTTTACTGGTCATGTTACTGGACATTTTACTGGTCATTTTACTGTTCATGTTACTAGTTATTTTACTGGTCATGTTACTGGTCATGTTACTGGTCATTTGACTGGTCATGTTATTGGTCATGTTACTGGTCATGTTATTGGTCATGTTACTGGTCATGTTATTGGTCATGTTACTGGTCTCTTTACTGGTCATTTTACTGGTCATGTTACTGGTCATTTTACTGGTCATGTTACTGATCATGTTACTGGCCATGTTACTGGTCATGTTACTTGTTATTTTACTGGTAATGTTACTGGTCATGTTACTGGTCATGTTACTGGTGTCTTTACTGGTCATGTTACTGGTCATGTTACTGGTCTCTTTACTGGTCATTTTACTGGTCATGTTACTGGTCATGTTACTGGTCATTTTACTGGTCATGTTACTGGTCTCTTTACTGGTCATGTTACTGGTCATGTTACTGGTCATGTTACTGGTCAAATAACTGGTCATTTTACTGGTCATGTTCATGGTCTCTTTACTGTTGAAATTACTGGTCATGTTACAAAAGTTAGGGAATAGGGTGTCACTTAGGGACACTACATGTAATAAATGCCATATGTATTCAGTGGCACGTTCTGCCAGTCCCTGGCAGTGAGTGTGTTTTCTGTGCAGTAGCCTGGGTAAAGTGCAATTTACAGTGGATCTCTCTCTCTCTCTCTCTCTCTCTCTCTCTCTCTCTCTCTCTCTCTCTCTCTGAGGGGATAAGATCATTTGCTTTGCTCCCTACAGGCACAAACAATCACAGATTCCAGAGCGGAGCCTGAGTTGAGATGGTTGTCTTTGCCTACTTGACTGTAGAAAAATGATTAGGGTTAAGTGCCTTGCTCTGACCGTCCTTTGTGTACCCTCTCAGTAGCCCACATTATATCAGATGGACTCTCAATAACTCCAAATGCCTCTTAGCGGCTGATACAATGCAATATTATTGCATGCTTAAAACTTAGTAGTACATTTTGGCACTTGTCCAGCAGTACACCAGCAGTACAGGTAACCTGAGAGAAAATCCTTGTTAGTGATTTATGAGTTTCAATTGGACAGAAAGAGAGGACCACTGGGTGGACCCACACACACACACACACACACCACACACACTCCTCAGAGATTCAAAACTGATTATAAATGTGTTCATTTCTGTGTTCTACCCTGAGGGTAGGCTCAATCTAATGAGGGAACATATTCGTTTTCAAGGTGAACAAAATAATAAAACAGAGCATCAAAAACATGTTGAATGTTGAAAAATAAATGACTTGGAGAACTGTTTGAAATTCGAGACCGGCAACATCATAGCATAATTTCTTTTGACACTTTGTTCTAAAATGGAACACACAAGAAAAATTGAATATTTGCATCACAAAGCCAACTCAGATTCTCAGAATTCCACTCAACCATTAAGTTGAACGTTCTCTTCTTCTAGAATGTGGCTAGTGATTACTGCTAAAGAACTCCAACAATTCAAACGCAATGTAGCAACAGCCACAGTTAATAAAGCTGCAAAGTAATGTTTTCATACCAAAGCACAAATACCAAACTGTTTTGAGGAGACTAAGTTACAACAGCCATTCAGGTATCAAACTCCCAGTAGTATACTGAGGCTGCAACCGTAGCCTTCAAAATGAGTGACAACGTTCACTCAAAATGACACAACAGTATTACCACCACTGCCTCTGTGGATACACCCTCTGAAACATTGGAGAGTGAGTTCAGAACAACCCGCAGTGGATAGAAAAATACATAGCCGTGTTAGAGTATTCCCAGTGAGAGTGAAGAGGAGAGGTGGAGTACTCACAGTGAGAGTGATTACTCACAGTGAGGGTGAAAAGGAGAGGTGGAGTACTCACAGTGAGAGTGAAGAGGAGAGGTGGAGTATTCACAGTGAGGGTAAAGAGGAGAGGTGGAGTACTCACAGTGAGGGTAAAGAGGAGAGGTGTACTCACAGTGAGAGTGAAGTCAGAAGGCTGTTGTAGATCTTTACTCCTGTGAACCTGCAGACACACAAAGAGAAACAAAACACCAGGGTGATAAGAAATGAAAGAGAAGGAAGAGGGCAAAGGTCAGGTAGTAGGGAGGAGGGGAGAAGGGGCAGCAGCCAAGTCACTCACTTCCATCCATATCTGAGGATGTCGGGAGATGTGCATAAGCATCTGTTTCTGATTTCAAAGGTTGCTAGTTCAAATCCAGTGATAGAACGTTGTTTTTGATATTTCTGTTTTGAGCCGTAACCCAAACCGTAACCCTTACCTTAACCACGCTGAGTTAATCCCAAACCGTAACCCTTACCTTAACCACGCTGAGTTAATGCCTAACCTTAACCCTTACCTTAACCACGCTGAGTTAATGCCTAACCTTAACCCTTACCTTAACAAATCGGTGTTAATTCCTAACCTTAAGAATTTGGAGCAAAATTCTTTAGAGTCTAAGATCTTGGGGGGGCTAAGCTGACATATGGAAGTGTGTTAAGATGGTCATAGTATGGATCATTTAGCTATTTTGATTTAGACCCCTCAAAGTACTATTTTGACCCCTTCAAGTACCCCAACAAAAACTAAATAAATGATTAAATATAGATTTTACTACAAAATCCCATAGAAATACATTGAACAACACATTGATAAATAGCAGAAAGAACGGTCAAAAAATAAATCATAAGAAACAAGGTTTTGAAGTGTCTTTCCGAAATCTAGGAGATGTAAAAAAAAACTCACAAAATATACATGTATATATATTTTTTTATTAAACTACCTTCATACTTCCATTCATTTATTTTTTTAAATCCGTTACCGGTTACCTTCAGACGAGCCCGTACCACTGGTGGAGAACATCATTGTGCTTGTGAGTCTCCCCTTTCCATAGAGTGGTCATACTAGTTTGTAGGTCAAACCGTTCGGACACTACAGATGTTTACGTGAGAAAACACATTTTTGGGGGATGTCTCAATGTCTGACAAACACAGCTCTGGCTCTGTCACCTTTCACCCCAGATGCAGAAGCGTGACATACTGGCGGATGCGGTGGATAGAGACGCATCCAATGCAAAAACTCCCCTAGATATTTCTAGCTTAAACTGACAGATTTTGTTGGGGATTTTTTTGTTTGTTAAGTAACTTAAACACAAATTTGACGTTTGGAACATTCTTTGAAATGTGACATTTGAGAAACATGAACAACTGTCCAATTCTGATGTGAGACTGTGAGAGCTTGTAGAGAGGGGGAGTGATGGTGTTTGTGTGTGTCTGCTGCGTGCGCGCGTGTGTGTGTGTGTGTGTGTGAAATACACAGACACACTCGTGGAGAGCCGAGGGAGGAAGAGAAGTCCACTGTCATCTCTCTTTCTGTCAAGTCTCTGTTTGAACAGTGTATACACCTCTCCTCTCCATCCCTCTCCATCCCTCTCTTCTCCCAGTGATGGCATAAATCCCCTTTTAACAGGAGGTAGTTTGGCTTCAATATTTCATAATAACCCTGTGAGCCTGTCTCTCTGGCCCACTACCAGGAAATAAAGACATAGGTTGTGTCCCAAATGGCACCCAGGATTACTTCATAGTGCACTACTTGGTGATTTGGAACGCAATGGGAATAAAGACACACCTTCCACTCTGCTGTCTGCTCACTCTAACACTCTCTACCTCTCTCTCTTTCCCTCCTTATCCATTCTTTTCTCTCTCACTCTCTCCCTCCATAGTGTTTTACTTGATTTCTTCATGTGTGCGTGTCCTCTCTGTCCTGTTAGGTGGTGTGTGTTGTGTGTGATCACTCTGTCTCCTTTATCTGTCTCATGATCACACCACTACCACAAGTCATCACACACTGCAATCTGTTGATCCACATCCACACACACACAGCGGTTCTGTTGAGAGTTTTTCTCTACTCCTACAAACAAGACTGAAATTAACCTTTTCACACGCGAGTTCCAAATATCTCTGATGGAGATTTTTTATGTGAGGGATGTCAGAATGCACTCACTGTTCCAAAATGTGATTATTACGCAACAGGACAGTTAGCCCGCACTGCCCTCAAACCAAGGCACGCTGCCTGCTAATTATATACAGACTACGTTTCAACTTGTCAATTAAAAATCATTTTCTAAAAAGTAAAATTTTCTTCTGTTTGAATTGCCTCTTTAATTCACCTAAGAAGTAGCCCATTTCACTGTTGCGGACAATTCATATTTGAGAGTTTACCTCAGGCTCTCTGCAACGAGAGCCCAAGCACTTCCCACCCATGATACCTTCCACCATTTCTACTCCCCATGGACTTGAAAACCCACCCCAAATTAAATTGAACCCCCTACAAATCCCCTAAAATGGTTTCATCCCAGTTTAGCATTCGCGCTGCAGTTAGGCAGTAGGCTTGTTTTTGGTGTGATGATCTGTGAGGTGATAACATTTTATTTGCTTTGTGATTTGTCAAAAACGGTAAACGACTTGTCAAGTCATGTGCTCCGGTTCTTGTATACACTGTAACAAGTACATTTGTAATGTGCTGAAAAGTGGCTAAACTAAGTTAATATTTTTCAGATAATGAGTGCAGCCATCTTTGACTTTGTTTATTTGCGTCTTAGTGTGAATGGCATTCTGGGATTCGTGAGTTTTCGCCAAGTCAAATATAAACAAATATGGCTGCCATCATAAAGAATTTTGCTTCTGTTAGCTTAGCTGACACGCATCTCTTTTCTAAACAATATTACATTTCTCCCTTGTGCTCAGAGAGAGATGGTACGTTGTAAAAGTCCAGCTGTTAGGTCAGCGCAACCTGTTATTTAGACTGGTTTATGGAATGAGTTTAGCTGTGGATGTGTTCCGTGTGATTGTTCGGATGATGAAGTTCGCATTTATCTTTTACAATAAAAGTTGAAATTGAGGAAAAAAAGTTGTTTAAGACCTTTATTTCCCGGTACAAAACATTGTTTAGATGCTTTTCAGACAACAATGACGTTTAGTCACATTTGTTGCATCAGTTGGTTCTGTTCCAATCACATACCTGCGATGGTTCGCTGCAGGGACCACTATATGTGATCGTAAGCGTCCAAGGGTGAAATGTTTAATTTGATCAGAGGCTGCTGTCTGAGTTGAAGGTGTGGCTAAACAAAACAGTGCACATATGGTTATGCCTCTGTATAGTTATAACACTCAGACTGTGTCCCAAATTACAGCATAGTCTCTTTATAGTGCACTACTTTTTACTCCCCAATGGGCTCTGGTCGAGTGCCATTTGGTACGCACTCCGAATCAATGGAATTCAGAGCATAAAGTACAAGTAGATTTTCCCCTGGAGTGAGCAGATCAGAATATATCAGAGCAGATTAGAACAGATAAAAGGAAATCATTAAAGAACAGATGAGAACAGATCGGAGCAGATCAGATCAGAGCAGATCAGACCAGAACAGAGCAGAACAGATCGGAGCCGAACAGAGCAGAACAGATGAAAGGAAATCAGAACAGAACAGATCAGATCAGAACAGATCTGAACAGAACAGAACAGATCGGAGCAGAACAGAGCAGAACAAATGTAGAGCTGTAGAGGAGTGAAACCATATGGAAAGATGTTTTTTCATCGCCAAGCAACTTTTTGAAAATAGGTACACAGACTCTCTCTCTCTGTCTCTCTGTCTCACCTGCTTTCTCTCTCTCTCTCTCTCGCTCTCCCTGTCTCTCTCTCTCCTCAATCCCTCTGTTTATCTCTCCCTCTCTTCTTGTGTGTGCGTGCGTTCGTGTGCGTGTGAATGCACGTGTGTGTGTGCGTTCGTTCGTGTGCGTGTAGGAGTGCACGTGTGTTCATTATGATCTTGTTAGGGCTAGGGTAATTTTTTCAGAATTTGACTGACGTGCCCAAAGTAAACTCAGGCCCAGAAGCCAGGATATGCATATAATTGGTAGCATTGGATAGAAAACACTTTGAAGTTTCTAAGTTTCTAAAACTGTTAAAATTGTCTGAGACTATAACAGAGTTGATGTGACAGGCGAAAATCCGAAGAAAAACCAACCAGAATGTTGTTTTTTTTAGGTCCCATGCTCTTTTAATGGAAAGCTGTGGATCCTATGTAATTCCGGCTCCTAGACTGCAACTCCTATGGCTTCCACTAGATGTCAACAGTCTTTATTCAAGGTATCAGGCTTGTTTCTTCAAAAACTAGCAAGAATTTGGAGTTTTGGTTAAGAGAGTACCGGAACAATATCAGTATTTCGGCACGCTAGGAAGAGGGCGCGTGCTTACTAATTTTACTTTCCTATTGAACATACTACTTCCCGCATGAAATATTATAGTTTATATATACATTTTAGGGTACCTGAGGATTAAAAAGAAACATCGTTTGACTTGTTTGGACGAAGTTTAGCGATAGCTTTTTGGATACCTTGCATGTTGAACGAGTGGATTACTGAAATGGATGGCGCCAACTAAACATACTTTTTGGGATATAAAGAAGGATTTTTTTCTAACAAAATGACCATTCATGTTGTAGCTGGGACATTTTGGATTACAAACAGAGGAAGATTTTCAAAAGTAAATGATTTATTTAATCACTATTTGTGATTTTGTGAAGTCTGTGCTGGTTGAAAAATATGTTGATGTGGGGCACCGTCCTCAGACAATCGCATGGTATGCTTTCGCTGTGAAGCCTATTGTCACGATCGTCGACAGAATTGGACCAAGGCGCAGCGTGCAGGGTTGAGTGAAACATATTTATTTGTTGAACTCACTAAAACAAAAGAAAGAACACAACGACCGTAACGCACGCACGCACGCACGCACGCACGCACGCACGCACGCACGCACGCGACGCGACGACGCGACGCATACGCACGCACGCACGCACGCACGCACACTACAAACCTAAACATATAATATCCCACACCAAGGTGGGGGACTAAACAACCTAAATAGGATTCCCAATTAGAGACAACGACTAACAGCTGCCTCAAATTGGGAACCCAAACCAACCAACATAGAAATACAAAACATAGACCAAAACACCCCTGATCACATCCTGACCAAAACACAAATGAGCAGCCAAGGGCCAGGACGTGACACCTATAGTAAATCGGACAACACAGTTAGATTAACAAGAATTTAAGCTTTTAAATTTTATAAGATACTTGTATGTTCATGAATGTTTAATATTACTATTATTTATTTGAATTGCGCGCCCTCCAATTTCACCGGATGTTGTCGACTGGTGTCCCGCTAGCGGGATGCCTAGCCTTAAGATTAAGCAATGCACACTTTCTCTATAAGACCCTGATCCACTGAGGTATATAATCAAGAACCAGACAGTCAGACAACCAGTCAGACAGTCAGTCAGACAGACAGTCAGCCAGTCAGCCAGCCAGCCAGGTGAAACCAGCCAGCCCAGATGACAAAACATACAGATTTCATCCCACTAAACAAACTACACATCCCGTGAGGCTTTGCTGTCTGTTCCACATATCATGGGAGTTGGAGTTTACAGCATGTATATTGTTCCATATGGATGTATTCCATATGTTTACCATTCTCCTACGGATGTTGGATGTGTCTTGAAAGTCTTTCATTGGCATGGCATGAAAGGACAGAAAACAGACTGTAAAAAAACACTTGACATGCAACAGCAACTCTCAGAGAGTGAGGCTAACGCAATATGTCTCGCTAAGTAAACACACTGAGCCCTGAACAGCAATCACAAAACAAACCAACTCAAACTGTCTATTTGCTAAAGGCTTAGTCCCAGATGTAGTTTGTCTACTTTTGGCCAGGGATCAAAGGTCACAGCTCTGCTTAATCGCCTTCTCTTCTGCTGACAACCAGTGAGTATCAGACAATCCCCCTTTTCTCTCCTTCCATCCTTCTTTATTTGTTATTTTGCCCAATGCACATATCCACTCAAGTACGTACACACGCAAACACTACTAAAAAAAGAAACCACTACTAAAAGACACCAATAAGAAGAATAGACTTTCTTGGGCCAAGAAACAGGAGCAATGGACATTAGACCGGTGGAAATATGTCCTTTGATCTGATGAGTCCAAATTTGCCAATTTTGGTTTCAACCAACGTGTCTTTGTGAGATGCAGAGTAGGTGAATGGAATCTCTGCATGTGTGGTTCCCACTGTGAAGCATGGAGGAGGAGGTGGGATGGTGTGGGGGTGCTTTGCTGGTGACACTGTCAGTGATTTATTTAGAATTCAAGGCACACCCAGCATGGCTACCACTGCACCACAGCGATACGACATCCCATCTGGTTTCGCTTAGTGGGACTATCATTTGTTTTCAACAGGACAATGACCCAACACACCTCCAGGCTGTGTAAGGGCTATTTGACCAAGAAGGAGAGTGATGGACTGCTCCATCAGATGGCCTGGCCTCCACAATCACCTGACCTAAACCCAATTGAGATGGTTTGGGAGCAGTTGGACCACAGAGTGAAGGAAAAGCAGCCAACAAGTGCTCAGCATATGTGGGAAGTCCTTCAAGGCTGTTGGAAAAGCATTCTAGGTGAAGCTGGTTGAGAGAATTCCAATAGTGTGCAAAACTGTCATCAAGGCAAAGGATGGCTACTTTGAAGAACCTAAAATCTAAAATACATTTTGATTTGTTTAAAACCTTTTTGGTTACGTCATTATTCCATTTGTGTTATTTCATAGTTTTGATGTATTCTCTATTCTTCTACAATGTAGAAGATAGTAAAAATAAAGAAAAACCCTTATATGACTACGTGTGTCCAAACGCTTGACTGGTACTGCATGTCCTATACTGTATATATCATCAGTATATCACCACCCTTCCTTTCCCCATCCCACTATTACAATAAGATTTCATAAAATATTACGCTGTCCAAGTTAACAAAGCAACCCAGCCTCAGTATGCGTCCCAAATAGCACTCTGTCCACTATTTAGCACCCTACTTTTGAGCAGGGCCCATTGGGAATCCCATAGTGCTCTGGTCATTAGTAATGCACTATAATAGAAAAAGGATGCTATTTGGGACATGTTTCAATGTAGGAGTAACCATGCAGACCCTGGTTGTGACAGAACTCTCATGGATATTAATATTTCCTTTCCCTGTCATTGGTTGTTTATTTGCCATCGTTCCGATCCACTCTCATTCTGTTATTGAGACCATCCATCCTGTCAGTCTTACCCCGTTAAACAACGACTTGTGTGTGTAGAGGGGAAAGGGTGTAGAGGGGGTTTGTGCGTGTGTCTATTCTGATGTGACAGGGGAAGGAAGAACGTTGTGGGAATGTAATGAGAGTGTTGTGAGAATGTTATTAGCAGGTTGTAAGATGCACAGTCAAGCGTAGCATCAGCGTTTGTGAGAGCACTTTGAAAACATCTTGAGATGCTTGTCTTTCACTGCTTCTTACGCTGTCATCCTTTATTTCTCTCTCTCTCTCTCTCTCTCTCTCTCTCTCTCTCTCTCTCTCTCTCTCTCTCTCTCTCTCTCTCTCTCTCTCTCTCTCCATTCACCCTCCTATGTACATTTATATCTCTTTCTATCTCTATCCCTCTTCCTGCCGTCGGTCTTACATTGTTTTAACATACAGTTTTGCATATCTCCAGCAGGCACCCCCTGGCACTCTGTGTGTAGTCGAGGCTGGGTGTCCATGTGCGTGTACATCTATACATGTTCTCCACAGGTGTTTCACACTAACACGGAGCGAGAGAGAGAAAGAGATTTCCACGCAGTATATATACATACTATGACTTTTGTAATGGATTTATTCTTTTGGAACTTCTGTGAGTGTTACGTTTACTGTTCATTTTTATTGTTTATTTCACTTTTGTATATTATCTACTTCACTTGCTTTGGTAATGTTAACATATGTTTCCCATGCCAATAAAGCCCCTTGAATTGAATTGAAAGAGAGAGAGATAGAGAGAAAGAGAAAATATAATTACTTGACACATTGGAAAGAATTAACAAATAAACATAGGAAACTAGACTGCTATTTGGCCCTAAACAGAGAGTACACAGTGGCAGAATACCTGACCACTGTGACTGACCCAAACTTAAGGTAAGCTTTGACTATGTACAGAATCAGTGAGCATAGACTTGCTATTGAGAAAGGCCGCCGTAAGCAGACCTGGCATTCAAGAGAAGACGGGCTATGTGCACACTGCCCACACAATGAGGTGGAAACTGAGCTGCATTTCCTAACCTCCTGCCCAATGTATGATCATATTAGAGACACATATTTTCCACAGATTACACAATTTTGATAAACTCCCATATCTACTGGGTGAAATACCACAGTGTGCCATCACAGCAGCAAGATTTGTGAGCTGTTGCCACGAGAAAAGGTCAACCAGTGAAGAACAAACACCATTGTAAATACATCCCATATTTCTGTTCATTTATTTTCCTTTTTGTACTTTAACCATTTGCACATCGTTACAACACTGTACAGTATAAATACATAATATGACAAATGAAATGTCTTAATTCTTTTGTAACTTCTGAGTGTAATGTTTACTGTTCATTTTTATTGTTTATTTCACTTTTGTATATTATCTACTTCACTTGCTTTGCCAATGTTAACATATGTTTCCCATGCCAATAAATCCCCTTGAATTGAATTGAGAGCGAGAGAGAGAGAGAGAGAGAGAGAGAGAGAGAGAGAGAGAGAGAGAGAGAGAGAGAGAGAGAGAGAGAGAGAGAGAGAGAGAATGGGGGGGCAGAAGGAGAGAGAGAGAGAGCTCCTGTCCCCTAGGAAGGAAAACTAATATAACAAGGTTCTGTTCCTCCCTCTCTCCTTCTCTCTTCTCCTCTCTTGCGCCTCGGGGCCTTAAAAACCCCGACTGAGGGATGGAGGGAAAGAGAGAATTATTTATCCTCCATGACATGTAATGTGAAAAGAAGAAGAAGAGCGAGAGAAAGAAAGCAATACTGAAAGAGGGTATTAGTTTCACTTAGTTTCATAGCAGCCAGGTAAACATGAGTCACTGTTGCTGCTGTGTTAAAAGGCAGGTAGTTGCTGCTGTGTTAAAAGGCAGGTAGTTGCTGCTGTGTTAAAAGGCAGGTAGTTGCTGCTGTGTTAAAAGGCAGGTAGTTGCTGCTGTGTTAAAGGCAGGTAGTTGCTGCTGTGTTAAAAGGCAGGTAGTTGCTGCTGTGTTAAAGGCAGGTAGTTGCTGCTGTGTTAAAGGCAGGTAGTTGCTGCTGTGTTAAAAGGCAGGTAGTTGCTGCTGTGTTAAAGGCAGGTAGTTGCTGCTGTGTTAAAAGGCAGGTAGTTGCTGCTGTGTTAAAAGGCAGGTAGTTGCTGCTGTGTTAAAAGGCAGGTAGTTGCTGCTGTGTTAAAAGGCAGGTAGTTGACTGAACCCTTTTTTTATTGTGTGTCGATGTGAGATTAGTTGAGAATCAATTGGCGTGCATTCACTGTATACACATCAACACGTGTGTGTGTGTCTCAACCACAGAGATCCAATTAAATCACTCTAATATGTAATTCTTAGTTCTCAACTCCCTTACCCTCTCACCTCCAGTCACAAACCTCCAGAGCAAGGTGTGGAGGGCGAAGAGGGTGAGGGAGTTGAGATACTAGAGTGAGAAATCAGCTCAATGTAAACACTAAACAAAACAACAACATGATGAATTATCTATCCAAAATGGAGATGTGAGAGAAAGGGAAAATCAAGAGAGAAAGAGATTGAAGGAGAGGAACAAAGCAAGACAGAAAAAGACTGTGAATGTGCTCCTTCAAATTGAAACAAAAATAATTCACCTCCGGTCTGATTGAGAATCCAATTCCCTCCAATCCACTGTGATTGGCATTGAGCTGTGTGTGTACGTGTGTGTGTGTGTGTAAGTGTGTGTGTGTGTTTGTTTGTGGGTGTGTGTGTGATTGACATTGAACAGGGTAAACAAGGATGGATTGTTTGTCCGTTAGCCCCATGTGGCCTGAACCCACCACTTAAATAGAAAGGGACAGATACCCACCACTTAAATAGAAAGGGACAGATACCCACCACTTAAATAGAAAGGGACAGATACCCACCACTTAAATAGAAAGGGGCAGATACCCACCACTTAAATAGAAAGGGGCAGATACCCACCACTTAAATAGAAAGGGACAGATACCCACCACTTAAATAGAAAGGGACAGATACCCACCACTTAAATAGAAAGGGACAGATACCCACCACTTAAATAGAAAGGGACAGATACCCACCACTTAAATAGAAAGGGACAGATACCCACCACTTAAATAGAAAGGGACAGATACCCACCACTTAAATAGAAAGGGACAGATACCCACCACTTAAATAGAAAGGGACAGATACCCACCACTTAAATAGAAAGGGACAGATACCCACCACTTAAATAGAATGGGGCAGATACCCAGCACTTAAATAGAAAGGGGCAGATACCCAGCACTTAAATAGAAAGGGACAGATACCCACCACTTAAATAGAAAGGGACAGATACCCACCACTTAAATAGAAAGGGACAGATACCCACCACTTAAATAGAAAGGGACAGATACCCACCACTTAAATAGAATGGGGCAGATACCCAGCACTTAAATAGAAAGGGGCAGATACCCAGCACTTAAATAGAAAGGGACAGATACCCACCACTTAAATAGAAAGGGACAGATACCCACCACTTAAATAGAAAGGGACAGATACCCACCACTTAAATAGAAAGGGACAGATACCCACCAATTAAATAGAAAGGGACAGATACCCACCACTTAAATAGAAAGGGACAGATACCCACCACTTAAATAGAAAGGGACAGATACCCACCACTTAAATAGAAAGGGACAGATACCCACCACTTAAATAGAAAGGGACAGATACCCACCACTTAAATAGAAAGGGACAGATACCCACCACTTAAATAGAAAGGAACAGATACCCACCACTTAAATAGAAAGGGACAGATACCCACCACTTAAATAGAAAGGGACAGATACCCACCACTTAAATAGAAAGGGACAGATACCCACCCCATTGAATGTTCACTGTCTCTCTCGCTCTCTCTTTATTTGTCCCTCCTTTACTATCAGTCTCCCTTCTTTGTTACTTCCTGAGCGAGAGAGAAATGATGATGACGATGAGACTGATTTATAGAGATGGATGGGAAAAAAATGAAAGTGACAGCGAGAGACAGAGAGCTGGAATGACATTAAAAAGAGAATAACAGGAGAGAGAGACACAGAGAAGTGTAATGATCTGTTCCTGTATGTCCATATCTAACGATCTGTCCCTGTATGTCCATATCTGTGGAAGCTAGCCTGCCTCCCTTCAAGGGGGGTTTGTCATGCCATGCATGTGTTTGTTTGTGTGTGTGTGTTTAGTGCTGACTCACAAGAATATGGGCAACAGCACATGTCAATACATCGAGCCTTTCTCTGAGACACACACACAAACAGACAAACACACACAAACAGACACACACACACAAACAGACACACACACAAACAGACACACACACCTCACTTTGCGGCAAGCAACTCTCCTCTCTTCGTAACATTTCTCCACAGATGTCTTGCTGATGTTCACTAGTGCAATACTGTGAAAACATGAGTTGCTATATTGCTGTTATGCATGAAGACATAACAAATGGCCGTATCACATTGTCCATTAGCAGGCCTGCCACTTTGATCAGAGCCATAGGAGAGTCTTACACTGGCTGGCTAATTGTGTGTAAAATGTCATTACACTGTTTCCCAAAGTTGGTGAAGTGCATAAAAAAAATCTATTCAAGCAAAGCAAATGATCTCATCCCCTCAGTGTCAGAGAGAGAGAGAGAGAGAGAGAGAGAGAGAGAGAGAGAGAGAGAGAGAGAGAGAGAGAGAGAGAGAGAGAGAGAGAATCAGAATTACTAATAAGATTAGATAAGAAGTAGATTGATGCGTAACGCAATCACACAGACCTCTTATTGCCAGAGGTCTTTCAGCTATGTGATTGAAGTCAATGTCTGCGCCGACACAGATGTTGGTCACGTCATCGCGTTTTAAACTACTCAGGAACAAGCAGAGAGAGCTCTATGATGCCCTCAGGCTTCACGTCACTCGTCTCAAGTCGCTGACGCTCTGCGTCCCAACTTCACACAGGTCTTCTCACCAAATTGTCTGTCCAGTCTGAACGGTTTGAGCTACAAACTGATATAACCCTAGCATTGGAAGCTTATATCTCTCTGATATAGGACAGAAACTACAAAACATGCTTCCTTTTGATTCGTTTTTTGACAATCTGTTTAGCCAAGTACAGTATGAATGTATTATTCAATGTGATTCTATGGGTTAATAGCAGTTGTTTCATCAAATCATTTTTTTATAGATTTTTTGTTTATCCCTACAGAGGTCCTACAATTCTAAATCAATTCAGGACAAAGGGACAGAATGCGGGACATGATTGGTTGGTTGCGGGATTCAGGACAAAGGGACAGAATGCGGGACATGATTGGTTGGTTGCGGGATTCAGGACAAAGGGACAGAATGCGGGACATGATTGGTTGGTTGCGGGATTCAGGACAAAGGGACAGAATGCGGGACATTCTGGGAAATATATTGTACACGTAACCGTTGGAGCCGAAGCTCACGGCTCAACATTTCCCCTAGTGGACGGGTTTGAAGTAATCTCCTGACATCCTGCTTACCCGGAAGGACGTCGAATTCCACAGTGGATCTTGATCGAACTGGTTGTACAGATACCCAGCCCGAAACTACAAAGAGCAAGCAATGCAGGTGCAGAAGCACAAATGCACTACACTCTAGAATATAAATCATTAGCTAAATAGGAGCCGTGTAAGAGATGGCCCCAGCATCCTCAGCTAATCATGGAGTGACTGAGTGAGAGATAGGTTGAGAGAGTGGTCAGCCCCACAGGTGCACATACCATCGATTTCTCTCTACCATCAGAGGCATGGGTGTTAGTCTAGGTCACACACACACACACACACACACACACACACACACACACACACACACACACACACTACTCTCTCTCAGGACAGGTATCAGTGTGAGTAGAGTACTGAGTTGAGGTCAGGCATTGCGCTGGTCAGCTATAATCACACAGACATGAGATGAGGCAGGACCCCGTGATGATGGGGGGCGGCAGCAGTTTGACAGAAAGCTACTGAAGCACCGCCGCCGTCGCTGCCGCTGCCGTGCTGGAGGTATACAGCAGAATGACAACGAAGGAGGGAGGAGAGGAGGAGTGGAGGTGGGGGCAGTTGAAGACAAAAGTGTTAGATTCTGAGGGAGGAGAGGAGAGCAGAGAGAGAGAGAGGGAGGGAGAGAGAGAGGTAAAGACAGAATAAAACAAGTCTGTATATCAGCTACACACTCCTCTCCTCTCTCTCTCTCTCTCTCTCTCTCACTCTCTCTCACTCTCTCTCACTCTCTCTCACTCTCTCTCTCTCTTCCTTATTGTCTCCACCTTCTCTCTCCCCCTCTCCTTCTGCTGGAAACTCACTTCTACTTTCCACTCCCCTCCCCAGGTCAGTGGCTCCTAAATACAACAATAACACACCACATTCATCCCCAATTGGCCAATTGGCCACAGATAAAAATTCAATTGGATTCCTTCCCCCCTTGCCTCCATTTCAATTGTGCTTGGGGAGCAAGGGCACACCGCTATCAACATACTGCATAGAGGTTGAGTGTGAAATGAAACCTCTGGTCAAAAAGGAGTGCACTATATAGGGAACAGGGTGCCACTTGAGACTATGCCAGGGGCTGCAACAGCATGCTATAGTGTGCCGGGGCTGGGGCCGGGAAAGGAGAAATTGCCGGGAAAGGAGAAATTGCTCTTGCATGGTAGCTTTAACTGGAAATGTGCGTTGAGTGATTACCCTCCTGGTTTATCAGAGATGGAGCCGCGAGGTGTAGCGGTTTAGCTGTGATTAGCATGGAAGCAGGTAGGTGGTCTGGGCCTCTTTAAAAGAGAAAACACACAGGTAGTGATACCTAGAAAGGCCCATCGATTACACACAGCCCATTGTAGTGGAGCCAGCTGAGTCTGTCAGTGGTGCTGCTGGGGAAAGGGATGGCTTCAGGTGTGTAGGTGGCTGGGGCTGTGTGTGTATGTGTGCGTACATGTGCCTGTGTGTGATCATGTGTGACTCATGGATAGAGAGCCCTGCGCTCGTCTTGTATGATTTGGTGTGTAAAGCCTCCATTTATAATTTGGTGCACAGCAAATTCTCCAGTGTTATATCATCACTGAGACTGTTAAATTAACACTAAAAGTGTGAACCCGTAAAGACACTGGAAAATGTTAACACAATACATATTTCTTTTAACCTTCATTTAACTATGCTAGTCATTTAAGAATAAATTATCATTTACAATGACGGCCTATCCCGGCCAAACCTGGACCAATTGTGCGCCGCTCTGTGGGTCTCCCAATCACGGCCGGATGTGACACAGCCTGGATACCAACCAGGGACTGTAGTGATGCATCTGTAGTGCCTTAGACCGATGTAGTGCCTTAGACCGCTGCGCCACTCAGGAGCCTTTCATAAGGCCTTACTTTGAGGGACTACGCTCTAAAACAGAACAATGAATTCTGTAAGTGTTGAATTAACACTAATTGGTGTAAAATAACCCCAGTGTTGCTGTTAATGTCCAGTGTTGAACCAAAACCAAAACATTCATCATTATCATATTTCCCAGCATGCTCTATTGCAGGGTGTTTTTGTGTGTATGTTTTTGTTTGTACATTGACTGATTATGTAATGCTATGATTTCCCAATATAAATGACACATTTTCTAAACTAATCCAATATGTTACTTGGCTTTCTTGCACCCGTTACTGAAATGGTTGCTCGAGTTTAGATGCTTTAGTGTCATATTTCAGTCTTACCAACCCTGGCAGTCATTCTGAATGCAGGGTGATAAAAGAAACGGTTGTATATTCATAGTGATGGGGAAACAAAGCTTCTAGAAACGTCAAGGTTTTCCAGACAATTGTGTCGAAAATAGGTTCATTAATCAAGGCTTTGATCAACACAGTGTACACTCGTGGCACCTGCTGGTGAAAGAATTTAGAGCAGCCATAGCCTCTTGGTCTTAGGTGATTGTTCGATGAAACAAAGCTTTGGACATCATTGATCACTTGCTTCTGATAGAGTGGTACAGGCATCGTCACACTGCTTAGTGATTTAGACTTGTAACAGTATTGCTTCATGCCTCTCCTCACCCCAACCTTGAACCAGGGACATCTGAACACATTGACAACAGTCTCCCATTGTCTTTCGCTCCACAAAAGCCACAGCCCTTGCTGAGAAAGGGAAACGACTACTTCAAGGTCAAAGAGCGAGTTACGTCACTGATTGAAATGCTACTATCCCTTACCATTTCATACCCGTTACACTCAACCTCCTTTGACCAAAACCTTCTTTGCAGCAACCAGGTTCAATAGTATCAATGCAACAGTGTTGTTTCTGTTCCTCGCATTGCCCCAACCTGGTCTTGAACCAGAGACCATCTGAACACAACAGTCACCCTCAAAGCGTCGTTACCCACAGCCCTTGAAACAACTACCCCAAGGTCTCAGAGCAAGTGATGTCTTTGATTGAAACGGTAGCAGCTCACCGCTAACTAGCTAACCGTTTCACACCGGTTACAGACGCATGCCTTGGAGCTCAGGCGTCATCTTCTTTTTTGTTAGGATTGGGTTGGCGGATCGCGTCCAACATTAAAGTGTGTACATCACCACCAACTTTAATGAAGGGTGAGGCCAGTCACGGCCTAACCATATTCAATTCTCTTCATTATTCCTGTTCCTAAAAGGAACAAAATAGAGCACCAACTAACCCTACACCAATATAGCACTATTTCATAAAGATAAAATTCACCACCCCATGAACCCACTACCCTATTCCACTACTTTGACCCTATCTGATCCTGCATCATGCCAATTGCCTGGGAGGACGGGACACCACCCCTCAACACAACCTGTAACTCTTTTGAAGTAAAATCACATCTACCAAAATACTTCTCTGAAGCTGCCACCACAACATATATTTTCTGTGATTTACATTCCATTTCTGCAGTACAGATGATAACCAATGCTATGAATGCTAAGAAGCCAAAATTGCCCTATCGCTCTGTGCTGGCACAAATCTACACAAATCTATGATATTCAGCATTAGTATCGATAGCGGCTTACTCGTGCCTCACTCAAACATCTCTCTCTCTCTCTCTCTCTCTCTCTCTCTCTCTCTCTCTCTCTCTCTCTCTCTCTCTCTCTCACCAGGCCAAATCTCCAGAGAGAGGAGGAGAAAGGCTGCTCTCAGTCTCCCCCGGATCGGATTACCTTCCTGGGGATGGCTTTCAGACTACTCCCCCCTCCATATGTCTCCTGTGGCGCTGATGTTTAGGCTGAGGTATGTACCGTTTTTTGTGTGCTCTAGGGCAACTCCTTTTTTTTTAAAGTCCTGGCAACTGGACCTTTTTTGAAACACCATTATTTTAGTCTTACTGAGATTTACTGTCAGGGCCCAGGTCTGACAGAATCTGTGGAGAAGATATAGGTGCTGCTGTAGGCTCTCCTTGGTTGGTGACAGAAGCACCAGTTCATCAGCAAACAGTAGACATTTGACTTAATATTCTAGTAGGGTGAGGCCAGTGCTGCAGACTGTTCCAGTGCCCTCGCTAATTCATTGATATATATGTTGAAGAGGGTGGGGCTTAAGCTGCATCCCTGTCTCACCCCATGACCCTGCGGAAATAAATGTGTGTTTTTTACCAATTTTAACCACACACTTGTTGTTTGTGTACATGGATTTTATAATGATGTATGTTTTTCCCCAAACACCACTTTCCACCAATTTGTACAGTAGACCCTCACACCAAATTGAGTCAAAACGTTTTTGAAATCAACAAAAGCATGAGAAGACTTTGCCTTTTGTTTTGGTTTGTTTGTTTGTCAATTAGGGTGTCGTACGGTAAATTGGTAAAAAGCCAATTTGACATTTACTCAGTTCATTTGCTGTTAACTTCTTAGGGAGCGGATCCCGAGGTGACGGTTTTGGAGAGTCTGGCATGCCCAAAGTAAAATGCCTCCCACTCAGGCCTCCCCATAGCAGGCGAAAACCCGAGGAAAATCCATCCGGAATTACATTTTTTTTTACCTTTGCTCTGTTTGAGAGTCTTCCTATTGATTTCAAAGGCAACCAGCTCAGAGATTTCAGTACCTATGGCTTCCACTAGATGTCAACAGTCTCTATACAAAGCCAGGAAACGGTAGCCCTGACCAGAACGGATAGGAAGAGAATATGGTCAAGGGAGCTCAGATGTTAACAAGATTCTCCACTTTATTTTCCTTTCTTATCGTTCAGGCTACAATCCGGTTAAAATATTATAGTAAATAAACATAAAATGATACCTAAGGAAACATTAAAAATGATGTTTGATTTGTTTGGAGAAATATGATAGGTATAATTTGAACGCGTTCTCTTCACGGTGGATTTTATGATCATTACGCGCCAACCAAACGGAGATTTATGGATATAATAAATGACTTTTTCTAACAAAAGAAGCATGGATTGTCTTCGTTGGACACTTGGGAAGCCCTCAGCAGAAGTTCATCAAAGGTAAGAGATTTTATGCGTTTTGTGAGACCCGCGTTGGGTTATGAATTTATGCTAATGGAAAATATTGCAGGTGCTATCCTCAAACAATCAAATGTTGTGCTTTCGCCGTAAAGCCTTTTTTAAATCTGACAACGCTGTGATATTGCCAAGAAGCAGAGCTTTTGATGACTATGCAACACTTGTATATTGATGAATGGTTAATAATTCAACTTTTGGATTTTGAATTCTTCTTCTATTAACATCCAGAGCAACCTAACATCACCAAACACTGTCTAGAGACTGTTGACATCCAGTGGAAGCAATAGGTACTGCAATCTTACTCCCAGATATAGCTGTTTTCAATAGGGAGAGGTTCAAAATGAGGCAATGTGTCAAAAACACTTTTTCCAGGACAGAAATTCCTTGGGTTGTTGCCTGCTATATCAGTTCTGTTATACTCACAAACAATATTTTAACACTCTTAGAAACTTCAGAGTGTTTCCTATTCAGAAGTACTAATTATGTGCATATCCTAGTTTCTGGGCCTGAGTGGCAGGCCTTTTACTGTATTTTATGAACATAATGCGCCAACCAAACAGAGATTTATGGATATAATAAATGACTTTTTCTAACAAAAGAACCATTGGATGTCTTCGTTGGACACTTGGGAAGCCCTCAGCAGTAGTTCTTCAAAAGGTAAGGGATTTGTTTTCGCTGTGAAATGTGTAGCAGAGCTTTTGATGTCTATGCAGCACTTGTATATTGTTGAATGTTTAATAATTCAACTTTTGGATTTTGAATTTGTTGCCTTGCATTTCACCGGGTAGTGTCGGGAGTGGGGCCCCACCGCTAGCGCCCCACCACTCCCTAAGTAGTTAATGATAATGCAGAGGATTTCCCCAAGGTTTTATGCAACTCCCATGGTAGTTATTGGGGTCAAATTTGTCTCCACTTTTGTGGATTGAGGTGATCAGTCATTGTTTCCAAATATTGGGGAAGATGCCAGAGCTAAGGATGATGTTAATTGTTTATGGTTCATTAAACAAGCATGGGAAAGAGTGTTTAAACCCTTTACAATGAACATCTGTGAAGTTATTTGGATTTTTACGAATTATCTTTGAAAGATGTTTATTTTTTGGGTGAGTTTAGCAGATGCAGTGAAGTGCTTAGGTGTGGGAGTTTGGTTGTGTTTCATTTGAAAGCTTTATGAAGAATGTAGCTTGGACTAATTGATCAAAAGGGATACCGCCTGCTAGCTCTGAAACACGGTGTGTGTGTGTCTGAGATCAACAGGCATACAGCCTACACGCCTGTCAAACAAGCATATTGTTCTTTCTTCCATTCAATTCTTCTCAGTATGTTCTATCTGAGAAAACATCCCACGTTAGTACTAGAGTTGAATATTTTTCCGATATTTTACAAATGTTCCATCCAGAGAATAAATCCCTTTTCTCCTTGCTAACCCGGTATTTCCTGCCAAAACCGGAAGTGTCATTCGAAAGTATTATAAGAAAGAGGCAAGCTAGGACATCTATATATACAGAATAGGGCAATATATACATCTAGAACGGGATTATCTATTTTAGATGCAATATGTTGATGAGTTGATGGTGTGTACTGATTTAAAGCAATGATATTTGAGCAATAGGCTGTTCAAAAACTCTGCAGCTGCAATAAAAAATAAAATCTTTACAATTAAAAAACAAGATGATCCCAGAAATCCAGATGGAGATGGGTAAATTAGGCTTGCATTCTGTCTTTATATTACTGTAACATTGTCACAAGGCTGGAGTGTAAGGTGTGGAGTCAGGCGCAGAGAGCAGAGGTTAAAATGCAGACCCGTATTTAATAAAGTGCAAAAATTGGAACCAAACACAAAACACACTAAACGGGCGCACTTAAACAAATAACGAAATAACCTCAAAAGAACGTCTGCCAACAAACAGAAAACAAACCCGCACAAAAGGAGGCGGGCTTCACCAACTTAAATAGCCCTAGCCTACCAACTAAACAAGACACAGGTGAAACCAATACAAAAGACAATGAGGGAAAAGGGATCGGTAGCAGCTAGTAGGCCGGTGACGACGACCGCCGAACGCCACCCGAACAGGCAGAAGAGGCACCCTCGGCGGAAGTCGTGACAAACATAGGCTATGCTGCTGCAAATGTAGACCTACCTGTCAGAAGAAGAAAGTTACCATGTTGAGATCATAGGTCTACACATGCATTGTGAACTTTGCTCTACACTGAGATGGGCTGTCTGTCCCCACCCTGAAGGTTGATGATTCATCACGCAGAAGCCGTATAGAAGACAGATTTAGACATCTCATGTAATTTAACAGTTCCATTTCACACCATGCTGTTCACATAAATAATTTATTCGAATTTACAGGTTTTATGCAGTTATTTATCCCGGGAAAAGGGAGTGGCTCTGGGCTGTAAATCCCGGTAAATCCCAGTAACCGGGTTCCCACCATTCAACCCTAATTAGCACACACTGAATAGCCATATAAATTAGTAGCTAATAACCAAGGACCGAGGCAGATGTGGGAGGAATAATCAAGACAAAGCTGCTGTTAAGATCTCAGACTCTTCAAGTCATAAGCGTTCTAAATTTGTGACCACCAACACAGAATCTCACAGATACTCTATAGTTTTATCATAGTATCAGGACATTCTAGTCAACTAACAACACAATATTTAAAGGGAAAGAAACATGGACCTACATCACAGTGTCTGTTTCCCAAATGGCACCCATCCCATGCATATAACATTACCCCATGGGCCCTGGTCAAAAGTAGTACATTACCCTATGGGCCCTGGTCAAAAGTAGTGCATTACCCTATGGGCCCTGGTCAAAAGTAGTGCATTACCCTATGGGCCCTGGTCAAAAGTAGTACATTATCCTATGGGCCCTGGTCAAAGTACTGCACTACCCTATGGGTCCTGGTCAAAAGTAGTACACTACTCTATGGGGCCTGGTAAAAAGTAGTGCACTACCCTATATTGGGAACAGGGTGCTACCCAAAGTGTTCCCCCATCATCTCATGTTGGAAAATTCATATTTTATAAGGAGATACTGCTGGAATCTCCTGGAGCGAAGAGGTAGATAGAATGAACTCCAGACACCTGCCTGCCTGGCCTGTGTTCACATAATCTCACAGAAACATAATATAATTCAGCATTCCAATAGCCAAGAAACAAGCACTCACACCCTCTCTCTCTCATCACTCCCTACTCTCTCACTATATCTCTGTCCATCGCTCCCTATTCTTACTCACTCACTCTCACTTACTCTTTATCGCTGTCCCTCTCCCTTCTCTAGCCCCATTCCTACCTCCCTCCTCTCCCTGATTATCATGGTGTTTTTTCCTCCCTGTTTCAGTGAATATTGAAGCGTTAAGTTCTAGGTACACAAGGAATAGCCACTCGGATCGGAGAGGAGGCAGAAGACAAGTTAATCTTTCCTGAATAACTGGACCTGCAGGGAGCATATGTGGCCACATTATTATGGGATGACTTGAGAGAATGATGGTCCTCAACAAACAGCAAAACTCAGTTTCAGAAGTAAAAATGCAGCCAGACTGGCCTGCTACTGTGCCTTTCTAGACCTTATAAACTGTCCAGAGTAGACCCACAACTGATCCTGATAATATGTGGAGAGTAGACCCACAACTGATCCTTATAAACTGTGGAGAGTAGACACACAACTGATCCTTATAAACTGTCCAGAGTAGACCCACAACTGATCCTGATAAACTGTGGAGAGTAGGCTCACAACTGATCCTTATAAACTGTCCAGAGTAGACCCACAACTGATCCTTATAAACTGTCCAGAGTAGACCCACAACTGATCCTGATAAACTGTGGAGAGTAGGCTCACAACTGATCCTTATAAACTGTCCAGAGTAGACCCACAACTGATCCTTATAAATTGTAGAGAGTAGACCCACTACTGATCCTTATAAACTGTCCAGAGTAGACCCACAACTGATCCTTATAAACTGTGGAGAGTAGACCCACAACTGATCCTTATAAACTGTGGAGAGTAGAACCACAACTGATCCTTATAAACTGTCCAGAGTAGACCCACAACTGATCCTTATAAACTGTCCAGAGTAGACCCACAACTGATCCTTATAAACTGTCCAGAGTAGACCCACAACTGATCCTTATAAACTGTCCAGAGTAGACCCACAACTGATCCTTATAAACTGTCCAGAGTAGACCCACAACTGATCCTTATAAACTGTCCAGAGTAGACCCACAACTGATCCTTATAAACTGTCCAGAGTAGACCCACAACTGATCCTGATAATATGTGGAGAGTAGACCCACAACTGATCCTTATAAACTGTGGAGAGTAGACACACAACTGATCCTTATAAACTGTCCAGAGTAGACCCACAACTGATCCTGATAAACTGTGGAGAGTAGGCTCACAACTGATCCTTATAAACTGTCCAGAGTAGACCCACAACTGATCCTGATAAACTGTGGAGAGTAGGCTCACAACTGATCCTTATAAACTGTCCAGAGTAGACCCACAACTGATCCTTATAAACTGTCCAGAGTAGACCCACAACTGATCCTTATAAACTGTCCAGAGTAGACCCACAACTGATCCTTATAAACTGTCCAGAGTAGACCCACAACTGATCCTTATAAACTGTCCAGAGTAGACCCACAACTGATCCTTATAAACTGTCCAGAGTAGACCCACAACTGATCCTTATAAACCGTGGAGAGTAGACCCACAACTGATCCTTATAAACTGTCCAGAGTAGACCCACTACTGAACCTTATAAACTGTCCAGAGTAGACCCACAACTGATCCTTATAAACTGTCCAGAGTAGACCCACAACTGATCCTGATAAACTGTGGAGAGTAGACCCACAACTGATTCTGATAAACTGTAGAGTAGACCCACAACTGATCCTTATAAACTGTCCAGAGTAGACCCACAACTGATCCTTATGAACTGTGGAGAGTAGACCCACTACTGATCCTTATAAACTGTGGAGAGCAGACCCACAACTGATCCTTATAAACTGTGGAGAGTAGACCCACAACTGATCCTTATAAACTGTCCAGATTAGACCCACATCTGATCCTCATAGAATGAATGGAATGACACATTTATATCCTATGGCTTTTTGCGCTGTGATTCAACTGACATTTTCACTACAGTTTAAAGCCTTGAGTAGAAATTTGTAACCACTTGAAAACAATAATGCATTTATTCATTGCTTTGTGGTGTTGTAGGCTAGTCTAGATAATTGTATTTTCCCTAAACAAGATCAATATGGGAGCTTTTTGAGCTGCGTTTCTCAAGTCATCGCTGTTCTTTCAAGCGCGATGTCGCACCTGGGCTCCCCACTGCCTATCAGCTATTCCTCCTTGTTCTTGTGGATTTACATAGAAAAGTGGTGCACCTTTGAATGATTTTGTACGTGGCATGATTGCTAGTTAGCCTATTGTAGATCTGGACAAACGATCCACCCACCACTATTGTCACTATGAATGGTTGATAGAGGGCAGGATAGACCGTTAGACTGGTAGACCATATTGACCTTTTGTAAAATTAGCGCACGAAAAGCATAATGCATAAGGAAGTACCAAAACACCTTGATAGGGGAGGAGAATGCAAGCAAAGGAAGAACATATATCCTGCCCCACAAGTCGAGAAATGTACATACACCTTAGCCAAATACATTGAAACTCAGCTTTTCACAATTCCTGACATTTAATCGTCGTAAAGAAATCCTGTCTTAGGTCAGTTAGGATCACCACTTTATTTTAAGAATGTAAAATGTCAGAATAATAGTAGAGAGAATGATTAATTTCAGCTTTTATTTCTTTCATCACATTCCCAGTGGGTCAGAAGTTTACATACACTCAATTAGTATTTGATAGCATTGCCTTAAAATTGTTTAACTTGGGTCAAACGTTTCGGGTAGCTTTCCACAAGCTTCCCACAATAAGTTGGGTGAAAGTTGGCTCATTCCTCCTGACAGAGCTGGTGTAACTGAGTCAGGTTTGTAGGCCTCCTTGCTCGCACACGCTTTTTCAAGATGATGCTGCTGCCCCTGTGCTTCACAGTTGGGATGGTGTTCTTCGGGTTGTTCTTCCCATTTTTCCTCCAAACATAACAATGGTCATTATGGCCATCCAGTTCTATTTTTGTTTCATCTGACCAGAGGACAGTTCTCCAAAAAGTACGATCTTTGTCCCCATGTGCAGTTGCAAACCGTAGTCTGGCTTTTTTATGGTGGTTTTTGAGAAGTGGCTTCTTCCTTGCTGAGTGGCATTTCAGGTTATTTCAATATAGGACTTGTTTTACTGTAGATACTTTTGTACCTGTTTCCTCCAGCATCTTCATAAGGTCATTTCCTGTTGTTCTGGGATTGATTTGCACTTTTCGCACCAAAGTACTTTCATCTCTAGGAGACAGAAAGTGTCTCCTTCCTGAGCGGTATGACGGCAGTGTGGTCCCATGGTGTTTATGATTGCGTACTATTGTTTGTACAAACGCCTGGTACCTTCAGGCATTTGGAAATTGCTCCCAAGGATGAACCAGACTTGTGGAGGTGTACAATTTTTGCTGAGGTCTTGGCTGATTTCTTTTGATTTTCCCATGATGTCAAGCAAAGAGATACTGAGTTTGAAGGTAGGCCTTGAAATGCATCCACAGGGACACCTCCAATTGACTCAAATTATCAGAAGCTTCTAAAGCCATGACATCATTTTCTTGAATTTTACAAGTTGTTTAAAGGCACAGTCAACTTAGTGTATGTAAACTTCTGACCCACTGAAATTGTGATATTGTAAATTATAGGTGAAATAATCCGTTTGTGAACAATTGTTGAAAAAATTACTTGTGTCATGCACAAAGTAGATGTCCTAACTGACTTGCCAAAACTATAGTTTGTTAACAAGAAATTTGTGGAGTGGTTGAAAAACAAGTTTTAATGACTCCAACCTAAGTGTATGTAAACTTCCGACTTCAACTGTATTTAAGAATGTTGTTCATTGACTATAGTTCAGCATTCAACATTATTGTTCCCTCCAAATTCAACACCAAGCTCAGAGCCCTGGATCTGGACAACACCCTCTGCAACTAAATCCTGGACTTACTGATGAGCAGACCACAGGCTGTGAGGATTGGCAACAACACCTTCTCTACACTGACTCTTGACAGGGGAACCCCAGGGGTGTGTCCTCAGCCCTCTGCTGTACATCCTTTTACCCATGACATCAACTCCATCATCAAGTTTGCTGAAGACACCCCGGTTTTAGTCTTGACAACCAACAACGATGAGTCAGTCTGTCGGGAGGCAGTAAGTTAACTGGCATTGTTCTGCCAGGACAACAACCCCTCCCTTCAAATACACAAAACGAAGGAGTTAATTTGTGTGGCAGGTAGCCTAGTGGTTAGAGTGTTGGACTAGTAACCAAAAGGTTGCAAATTCGAATTCCTGAGCTGACTAGGTAAAAATCGGTTGTTCTGCCCCTGAACAAGGCAGTCATTGAAAATAAGAATTTCTTCTTAACTTCTTAGGGAGCAACTCCCGAGGTGACGGTTTTGGAGAGCCTGGCGCGCCCAAAGTAAAATGCCTCCCATTCAGGCCCAGAAAATTGGATATGCACATATTTAGTACCATTGGATAGGAAACACGCCGAAGTTTCTAAAAGTGTTAACATTTTGTCTGTGAGTATAACAGAACGGATATGGCAGGCAAAAACCCGAGGAACTTCTGTCCGAAAAAATGATTTTGACACATTGCCTCATTTGGAACCCCTCCCTTATGAAAATGCCCATATAAGGGCATATGAATGCAGTACCTATTGCTTTCTTTGGATGTCAACAGTCTCGAGAAAGTGTTTTGATTCTGTTTAGTTGCTTTAGATGGTAGAAGAAGAGGAATTAGGAAGTGGCCTCACAGAATGTCAACAGAGGAGAACGCGCGTTCCCGGCTTGCGCGCTCTGTGGTTTTTTCATTTCTTATCGCCCAGTTTATATTCCGGTTGAAATATTATTCAAAATATACATAAAAGTGTTCCTAAGGATACATTATCAATGATGTTTGATTGTTGTTCTTGGACAAGTTTATAGGTATAGGGTGAACGAGTTCTCTTCACGTTTCAATGGACGCTGTATTTTCTCATTATAACGCGCCAACCAAACTGAGATTTATGGATATAATACATTACTTTTTCTAACAAAAGAACCATGGATTGTCTTCGTTTGACACTTGGGAAGCCCTCAGCAGAAGTTCTTCAAAAGGTAATTGATTTGTTTTCGCTGTGAAATGTATTTTCTGTGAACCGTGAAGGCTTATGAATTCATGGTAATGGGAAAAATATTGAAGGTGCTACCCTCAAACAATCAAATGTAGTGCTTTTGCCGTAAAGCCTTTTTGAAATCAGACAACGCTGTGATATTGCCAAGAAGCAGAGGTTTTGATGACTATGCAATACTTGTATATTGATGAATGTTTAATAATTCTACTTTTGGATTTTGAATTTGGCGCCTTGCATTTCACCGGGTAGTGTCGGGAGTGGGGCGCTAGTGCCCTAGCGCACCTTGCTGCTTCTTAAGAGGTTAACTGACTTGCCTAGTTAAAAAAAAGGAGGGAATGTGACCTGATCTGCCAACAAGCTCTCACAGTCTCACTGCAGAATTAAACATTAATCCACGTTCTCCAAATTTCAAAAGTTGCGCCAAACATTAAAAGTGTTTTTGTTGCTCCTGCATTTCCCAAAGTCCTTAGAACATCAATATTTTTAAACACTTGCCCCCCAATTTTGCCTTCCCCAAAATATTGGACTATAAATAGTGCCTTCGTGTTTTATACTTATGCTGAAATGTTTATTATATCCTACTGAGCCATTTAATTTCTTTAACCCTAACCCTATACTTAGCTTTTATTAATTCTTATTGTTGTTGCATTGTAAAGAAGGAAGCTGCAAGTAAGCATTTCATTGGACGGTCATGTGTATCCCGTACATAGGACTATTAAAATATGAAATTTGGCTAGGATGGAAGAAATTATATAGTGAAACCTGCAAAACGGTTTAAAATTTAAACCAAGGGGAAAAAAACACTACCCTCTTCTTTTCCCCATCACATAACCCTCCCCAATGACATTTTTTTTTTTTGACAACCCTCCACTATTCAATGGTACTACCACTCTCCCATTTAGTGTTTATAGTACATCACTGCTCTCTCATACCAGCTCCCCAATAAGACTTGGCTAGGTGTTGAGAAAAGAGAACAGAGGGATTGAAAAAAGGATAGGAGGATGGAGAGGAAGAGAGCGACACTGACTTCTGGACGAGCCGGCATTTGAGGAGAAAGAGACAGAAGGGAGGATGAAGGGTTGAATATATGGGAGAGAGAAAGTGAGGGAGGGAGACATGGCGGGGTGGAGCTTCAAAGGGTGGGAGTTCAGGCTTTCCCCACTGAATGATTGTAGCGATTAGCACAGTGGGCAAGGTGGGTTGGCTGGGCGTTGAGGAATGGCTACATCGGGACACTATTGATGTGTCAGTGTGATTGAGGGGTTGAGGGCCCCAGTGCTAATGGCTTCATCAGACCGGCCACACTACCACTTTACTGCTGCATATACTACCCTTTACCAAGGCCCATAGAGTTCTGGTCAGAAGTAGTGCACTATGTAAGGAATAGGGTGCCATTTGGGACACAGGTTCAATCTCATTCCCCTACCCCACCCCCGGTCCCTACACCCCCTTGTACTCCCAATCACTGCCCCCACCTCCCACCCCCGCCACCTCCCAATCACGCTGCAAACACACACAAATTAAACTAGAAAAGTACATTTCCTGAAGAAAATGTGTGTGCTTGCTAACTTGTCTTAAAGTATTTACGGTTGTGAAATAAGATAAAATAGTGGTATTGGCTGCAGTAGCAATGGTAGTGACTAGTTATACACTACAAGGGTTCCAAAAGGGTTCTTTGCGGAGGGATAGGGTTCTACCAAGAAACGTTTTGATCTGAAGAACCATTTTTGGAAGACAAGGGTTCTTTGTAAGGCAAGGGTTCTACCTAAAACCTTTACCATCCTAAGAGCCCTTTTTGGAAGAAAGGGTTATTTGATGATTCTTTGGAAGGCAAGAAGCGTTCTTCTACATAGAACTAGTGAACTAGTAGAATAACGGAGCTCCGAGGCAGGCATGCGTCAAAATCGTTAAGCAGTTTACTTTGAAGCAGTGTGCCGATGCTTGTATCACTTTATCAGAAGCACATGATCAATGATGTCCGAAAGCTTTGTTTTGTCAAAAAACATCTGATTGATATGGTAGTGGTTTCGGTAGAAGACAAAAGGGTTTCCTGCATGGGACGTATGGGACGTATGGGATGGGACGTCATCTATAATAATTTGTCTGCCAAAAATCTTTTGACCAGAAGGTGCCACTAGTGTACAACTTGCTGATCAAAGCCTTGAGTAATGAACCTATTTTTGACACAATTGGTTTGAAATACTCAATGCTTCAGGATGCTTTGTTTCCCCATCGCTACATATAACCATATATCATATTTTCCAGCATGCTCTATTGCCGGTTCAGTTTCTGAGTTGTTTGCTTTAATATCTGTGCTTTTGCAGGTGATTGATACATTTTATGCAAAAAAATAGCATAATTATTTTCTAAACTAATCCAATCTGTTGGTTGTTGGACTTATTGCACCCGTTATTGAGATAGTTGCTCCAGTTTAGATGATTGAGGTAGGATCAGTATTCCAGCTGCCCTACCCTGGCAGTCATTCTGATTCCAGGTTGTGGGTGAAAAACAAAATCAGCTTGTTGGCTATCATAACTCTGACTGGATTCAAATAGGAATTAAACATCACTTTGAAATCCAGCATAATGTGATTTGTAGGCTTGATGTGGCCTGAAACCAGGAATTTCACAACACCACTGTGTTAGGGTATAACTAGGCCCTCAAATAACGGATATAAAATATTGTGATAAATAATGTATTTTAAAGGCTAATAAGGCTGGTAGAACTGTTCATATAGGGTTCTAGGAAGGACCCTCCAAAGTTAAATGGGTCTAGAGGAGATTGGTATACGTTTTCTTTTTACCATTCAAGTCTGTGGCCATTGAAATGAATTGGGTTTTATGCAAATATAGTTCAAAAAGTGTAATTAGGGTCACATGTATTTCTTCATGCAACCTGAGACAGTCTTTCTGCATGTTTGATGGTGAGTAGTTTAAGTGTTTCAGCAAGCACAATCAACTCAACTTCATACAAAAGTTTTTTTCCCTCTCATTGCTGGTTATTATCACACTCCTTCTCATCAGTTAAGAACAAATTCTTATATACAACAACAGCCTAGGAACAGTGGGTTAACTGCAGAGCAAGAGATTTGTACCTTGTCAGCTCGGTGATTTGATCTAGCAACCTTTTGGTTACGGGCCCAACTCTCTAACTACTAGGCTACCTGCCGCCCCTATTAACCATGTTCCTTTACTCTCTACATCTCTCTCTCCCCACCCCTCTCTCTCTCCCCCTCGCTCTCTCCCCCCCTGTCTCTCGCTCCCCCTCTCTCTCAGTTATCACTTTACCTCAAGGCTATCCCTCTCACTGCTCCCTCTTTCAAGTCTTAACGATCCAATTAAGTGGGTTCATTTCACTCTTCTCTCACGTTCTTTTGTTCCTCATTTTTGGAAGCTTATTGGCCAATTTTCAACTAGTCTTTGTGCAAATGTCTCCCCAAACTAAAGCTTCCCTGCTCTGATGTAATTCTCCAGGTGCTGACGCTGACCATGTAATGTCTTTCTTAGATGCAGGCTGCTTCTCAAATAAAATCCTATCTCCATAGGGCTCAGGTCAAAAGTAGTGCAATATTTATGGCACACAGTGCCATTTGGGATGAAGCCCCAATAATTATTTTCTCACTGATGTTTTCTGCTTGCCGTAACACTGCCTGTGAAAAATACATTAGTTGTGTTGGGATTCTGAGCTTGCCAATCGCCCCACTCTTTCCTTCTCTCAAGAGCTGCCCTGCCCCATTCAGCAGTCTTAAAGAATGCTAACAAGAACAAGCTGACTCTGCTCAGACCAACACACAGGTAGAATATAAATGTAGGGATACTGGTGGTCGCAAATAGCAGAGAGAGTGGGAAGGGTAGTTTAAGATTAAGGTTTACATATTACTGATATTCACAAGAGCATGCCACTAAGAAATTGATCAGTGTGAGAGCCAGAATGGGCCTGAGAAACAGGATCAGTGTGAGAGCCAGAATGGGCCTGAGAAACAGAATCAGTGTGAGAGGCAGAATGGGCCTGAGAAACAGAATCAGTGTGAGAGCCAAAATGGGCCTGAGAAACAGGATCAGTGTGAGAGCCAGAATGGGCCTGAGAAACTGATCAGTGTGAGAGCCAGAATGGGCCTGAGAAACTGATCAGTGTGAGAGCCAGAATGGGCCTGAGAAACTGATCAGTAGTCAGAGGATGTAAGCAGAGTGGAGCGAGGAGTGGAGCTTGAGTAATTTGCTGGGGCATGGAACAGATTTACAAAATGTTGGAGCATTGGCCTTCTCCCTTGGCAGCAGGTAATGAGGATCCTTAATAAACCCCAGGAAGAGTAGCTTCTCCCTTGGCAGCAGGTAATGGGGATTCTTAATAAACCCCAGGAAGAGTAGCTTCTCCCTTGGCAGCAGGTAACGGGGATCCTAAATAAACCCCAGGGAGAGTAGCTTCTCCCTTGGCAGCAGGTAATGGGGATCCTAAATAAACCCCAGGGAGAGTAGCTTCTCCCTTGGCAGCAGGTAATGGGGATCCTTAATAAATACAAATAGACCTTCTCTCTCCAATTTCGCTCCGGTACCACTCTGCCCAGCTTTTTTCTTTTCCTTCATCACTGTTCTTTTAATAAGGCCTATTCTGCTGTGTTTATTTAGCCTACCCCTCCACTAATGGGTAGAGATGTTGATATGAGTTGACAAAGAAATAGGTCAAAGCCTTTGTAGCCTAATTTGATAACAAGACAACCAATCAGCACATGCAGCAGAGAAGGTTTGGTTTCTATATTCCTATAGGCTATTGTTTCAAAACAGAGGAGTGTAAGTTGTCTATAAACTGTAAAATGTGATTGCAACAGAACCAGAAACAACTGAACTATCTGATCATCAATAGATTAGAGAAGAAGCTATTTGAGGCCACGTACAACCAGGTAGGTCCTTCTTCTATAGCCTAAGACATGTTATTGAAATGTTGAAGCTTCTTACGATAGCCTACTTGAATTCCAAATTGTACATGTTTGTTAAATTATCTTTTTGGAAGAAAAAAAATTAGTGGAGCGAATTTGGAGGTGCAGTTTTTTTTCTGTGAGCGCTGTACAATTATTAGTGGAGTGGGGCAAAGGACTTTGAGTGCTGGAGGAATGTGCAAAGACCGCTCCATGAGCAATGTGTGGGATTTTCCAATGAGTGGGATTTCCAACTCACATTCTCCTTCAGTAATAGAACCTCAGTCAAAGAGGTTAGTGATTCACTACAGTAAATCTCCTTATATTGCCACTTATCAAACCTTCTTCATTCAAGATATCCTCTCCCAATAAAATCAGGGTTTGAAATAGATAACACATGTAACATACACAGTCAAAAGTTTGGGCACAACTACATTCAAGGTTTTTTTTTCTTTCTACTATTTTCTACATTGTAGAATAATAGTGAAGACATCAAAACTATGAAACAACACATGGAATCATGTAGTAATAAAAAAAAGTGGTAAATCAAAATATATTTTATATTTGAGAATCTTCAAAGTAGCCAACCTTTGCCTTGATGACAGCTTTGCACACTCTTGGCAATCTCTCAACCATCTTCACCTGGAATGCTTTTCCAACAGTCTTGAAGGACATCCCACATTAGCTGAGCACGTGTTGGCTGCTTTTCCTTCATTCTGTGGTCCAACTCATCCAAAACTATCTCAATTGGGTTGAGGTCGGGTGATTGTGGAGGCCAGGTCATCTCCTTCTTGGTCAAATAGCCCTTACACAGCCTAGAGATGTGTTGGATCATTGTCCTGTTGAAAAACAAATGACAGTCCCACTAAGCGCAAACCAGATGGGATGGTGTATCACTGCAGAATGCTGTGGTAGCCATGCTGGTTAAGTGTGCCTTGAATTCTAAATAAATCACTGACAGTGTCACCAGCAAAGCACCCCCACACCATCACACCTCCTCCATGCTTCACGTTGGGAACCACACATGCAGAGATCATCCATTCACCTACTCTGCTTCTCACAAAGTCACGGCGGTTGTAACCAAAAATCTAAAATTTGGACTCATCAGACCAAATGACAGATTTCCACCGGTCTATTGTCCATTTCTCGTGTTTCTTGGCCCAAGTAAGTCTCTTCTTATTGGTGTCCTTTAGTAGTGGTTTCTTTGCAGCAATTAGACCATGAAGGCCTGATTCATACAGTCTCCTCTGAACAGTTGATGTTGAGATGTGTCTGTTACTTGAACTCTGTGAAGCATTTATTTGGGCTGGTAACTTTGGGCTGGAATTTATTCTCTGCAGCAGACGTAAATCTGGGTCTTCCTTTCCTGTGGCGGTCCTCATGAGAGCCAGTTTCATCATAACGCTTGATGATTTTTGAGAGTGTACTTGAAGAAACTTTCAAAGCTCTTGCGCACGCTACACTATCGTTACGGTCTGTTATTTCTTAATGTTTTTGTATGTGTCACACTAATTAAAAGATGTGGAACTCCATCTGCGCTGCACCTTGGTCCAATTCTGTACAAGATCGTGACAAGATGGAAAGAAATTCCACAAATTAACATTTAAGGACAACAAAGTCAAGGTGTTGGAGTGGCCATAACAAGGCACACCTGTTAATTGAAATACATTCCAGGTGACTACCTTATGAAGCTGGTTGAGAGAATGCCAAGAGTGTGCAAAGATTTCATCAAGGCAAAGGCTACTTTGAAGAATCTCAAACAGAATATATATTTTGAATTTGTTTAACACTTTTTTTGATTACTACATGATTCCATATGTGATATTTCATAGTTTTGATGTCTTCACAAATATTTTGCAATGTAGAAAATTGTAAAAAATAAAGAAAAATCCTGGAATGAGTAGGTGTGTCCAAACGTTTCACTGGTACTGTAAGTGGATGCATTGATTCTTACAGTAAGCATCAGCAGTGTGTGCATCCATTTTCAAATGGTACCAACCGGAATCAAACCCACATCCTTGGCTGTGCAAGCGCCATGCGCTACCAACTGAGCCACACAGGAGGAAATAGCTGTGCTGGTTGGTCTCCTTCCAGTATGTACTGGTCTTGATGAGGTCCAGGGTCTGAGCTAGCACCCTGTCTAAATTTCAGTTACTGTTCTGTTTCCGCTCTTCTTCTGGACCACGTTAGCCAGCCATCTAAGCCAGAATTAGATGTCATCCATGTTTCTCAAACGTCAAATTTCAAAGTTGTTCCAAACATCACATTTCTACGTTTTTAAGGTTAAGATTAGGTATTAACTCAGCATTTTTAAGTTTAGGGTTAAGTTGTTATTGTAATTGTTTTACATAACCTGCCCAAGGACTGCTGTTGGAAATTAGACTGAAGGTTAAAACTGTCACTTTCACTTTCACTTTCATTGAATAATGTGCACTGTCCCTATAAAAATGATCTCAAGTTCAGGCATTAACTCCATATTCTTAAGGTTAGGCATTAACTCTGAATGGTTAAGGTAAGGGTTAAGGTTTGGGATTAACTCTGAATGGTTAAGGTTAGGGTTAAGGTTTGGGATAGGCTTAAAATAGAAAGAGGCAGATGATAACGCCCATCCTCCATCCCCGTCCACAACACCCTGGCAAAACCGAAACCTAACTGCGCTCACTGTTGTGACCTAGTGGCTGATTTTCACATCATCTCCCGACGTCCTCAGACATGGATGGATGTCAAATACTGACTTGTATCACGGGTGACCTGGCTGAGCCACCAGCCTACGTCTCTTCCAAAGTATATATTCACAATGATGGGAGCATTTACTGTACAGAGTGGATCACGTCTCTCTCTCTCTCTCTTTTTTCTCCTCCAATTCCCCAGGCTTCTTTCCCTCCATTCTGCCTGGTGTTGCCGATCATTACAACCAATCAGAGCCCTACGTATGGTTTGAATAATTCATATCATTATTTATTAGCAATCTGTCCCGGAGTATAATTAACTAAATAATGATCTAGAGTCAATTAACGACCTACTAGCTGGATCTGGGGACTCTGGCTTGCCAGGGGGAGAGAGCTTGCTTTCTGCAATGAGAAGAATTAAATAGATTGATCTTCATATCAACATCCGTTTTGAAGAGGGGGAGAGAGACCGAGAGAGACAGGGGAGGGAGAGAGAGAGAGACAGGGGAGAGAGAGAGAGAGAGAGAGGGACAGGAGAGAGTGAGAGAGACGAGGGAGAGAGACGAGAGAGACGAGAGAGAGAGACGAGAGGGAGAGACAGAGAGGGAGAGACAGAGAGGGGGGTGAGATTAACAAAGCCAAAAAGAGTGAAAGAGGGAGAGGAAGAGAGGGGGTAGCATGAGAGAGAGAGAGGGAGAGGAAGAGAGAAATAAAAAGAAAATCAGGGGTATCAAACACCAAAATATCAATGAGATGTGGCTTCAGTCATTCCAGCTGACCTCAAACCTCAAACAAAAAAAAAATATCACACTAAAGGAAAAGGGAAAAAAGATTTAGTGAACTGGAGAGGGAGGGAGGAATAATTGTCTTAACTCTAAACTCGTTATCTGGGAACACACAATTAGTAGAATGACGGCGTTAGCCGTCTTGCTATAAAGTGCACAGCCCTCCAGGGTGGGTTATATGTGACATCTCCTTCCAATTATATGACATTATCAGGGCCTAACGCAAGGATACACACCATACACACTCCCATTCCTCTACACACACACACACACACACACACAGATTCCCTCTCCCCTCACCATCACAATACACCCCTCATTAAGGACCTTCTCCCAGCCCTGCTCAGACAGCCGTACAGAACGCTAACCTTTCCTTAACACACACACACACACTCAACTTAACCACAGTTCCTCTACTCCTTCTAAACTAGGGGGAGTAAGTTCACACAAGCCACTAACCCTCATCTCTGAGTGCTCAACAGCCCATCCCTCTCCTCCTTGTGTTTCTCTGTGTTCAGCCTGGAGGTCTTGGTCTGTCTGGTCCTGGTTGCCCTGACGATCTAGCTTCCTTCTGCTTGTAGGTTGCCCTGACGTTCTAGCTTCCTTCTGCTTGTAGGTTGCCCTGACGATCTAGCTTCCTTCTGCTTGTAGGTTGCCCTGACGATCTAGCTTCCTTCTGCTTGTAGGTTGCCCTGACGATCTAGCTTCCTTCTGCTTGTAGGTTGCCCTGACGTTCTAGCTTCCTTCTGCTTGTAGGTTGCCCTGACGTTCTAGCTTCCTTCTGCTTGTAGGTTGCCCTGACGATCTAGCTTCCTTCTGCTTGTAGGTTGCCCTGACGTTCTAGCTTCCTTCTCTTCTCCCCCTCATTAAGATGGTTGCGTCCCAAAATGCACCTTATTTTCTGTTTTACCTGTGACTCCTGGTCAAAATAAGTGCACTATATAGGACAAAGGGTGTCATTTGGGACACGACTGATAACCCCCCTCCCGCGTGTTTCACCATTAATGAATGGAAATAGATACACACTGTCTATATCAGAACACACACACACACACACGGGAATAGGCATATGCTTTCTTAATGACACTGTGACAGCCTGCCTTGTAGCAACCTGGACATGAACAGTGCGCCCACTCAGGATGGAACCATGACTAATATACATGATATTAGTAGATAGTATATATTTAGATATAAAAAGGACATCTAGATGCACCCGAACATGCAACCAGGCACGCATGCATGCAGGCAAGAAAGCATGCACGAATGCACACACACACAAATGCTAATACGCTATCAGAGAATGTGAGAGTTGTGCGTGTGCGTGTGATAATTCCCTTCAAGTTTCAGAGAGAAACACTTCAAGGTAGTTTAAAAGTCAGAGAGGGGAAACGAGACGGAAAGAGAGTAACACACACACACACAGAGATTGAGAGAGAGAGAGAACAAACGCGAGTGAGAAACACTTTCAGTGGCAAAAGAAAGTACGTGAACCGTTTGGAAATAGCTGGATTTCTGTATAAAATTTGATCGGATCTTGATCTAGGTCACAACAATAGACAGACAGTCTGCTTAAACTAAGAACACACAAACAATTATACATTTTCATGTCTTTATTGAACACAAAGTGTAAACATTCACAGTGTAGAATGGAAAAAGTATGTGAACCCTTGGATTTAATAAATGGTTGACCCTCCTTTGGCAGCAATAACCTCAACCAAACGTTTTCTGTAGTTGGGGATCAGACCTGCACAACGGTCAGGAGGAATTTTGGACCATTCCTCTTTACAAAACTGTTTCAGTTCAGCAATATTCTTGGGATGTCTGGTGTGAACTGCTCTCTTGAGGTCATGCCACAGCATCTCAATCGGGTTGGGGTCAGGACTCTGACATAGCCACTCCAGAAGGCATTTTTGCTTCTGTTGAAGCCATTCTGTTGTTGATTTACTTCTGTGTTTTGGGTCGTTGTCCTGTTGCATCACCCAACTTCTGTTGAGCTTCAATTGGCAGACATATAGCCTAACATTTCCCTGCAAAATGTCTTGATAAACTTGGGAATAGATTTTTCAATCGATGACAGCAAAGCAGCCCCAAACCATGATACTCCCTCCACCATACTTTACAGCTGGGATAAGGTTGTGATGTGCCACATAGTGTTGTGTGTTCCTTCCAAACAACTAAATTGTAGTTTCATCTGTCCACAGAATATTTTGCCAGGAGCGCTGAACATCCTGTTGAACTTTTGCAAACTTCAGACGTGCAGCAATGTTTTTTTTGGACAGCAGTGGCTTCTTCCGTGGTGTCCTCCCATGAACACCATTCTCGTCAACAGAGATGTTAGCATGTTCCAGAGATTTCTGTAAGTCTTTAGCTGACACTATACTGTAGGATTCTTCTTAACCTCATTGAGCATTCTGCTCTGTGCTCTTGCAGTCATCTTTGCAGGACGGACACTCCTAGGGAGAGTAGCAACAGTGCTAAACTTTCTCCTTTTATAGACAATTGGTCTTACCATGGACAGATGAACATCAAGGCTTTAGATATACTTCTGTAACCCTTTCCAGCTTCATGCAAGTCAACAATTCTTAAGCTTAGGTCTTCTGAGATCTATTTTGTTTGAGGCATGGTTCACATCAGGCAATGCTTCTTGTGAATAGCAAACTCAAATTTTGTGAGTGTTTTTTATAGGGCAGGGCAGCTCTAACCAACATCTCCAATCTCGTCTCGTTGATTGGACTCCAGGTTAGCTGACTCCTGACTTCAATTAGGGGTTCACATACTTTTTCCAACCTACACTGTGAATGTTTAAATTATGTATTCAATGTAGACAAGAAAAATACAAAAATTTGTGTGTTATTAGTTTAAGCAGACTATGTCTGTCTATTGTTGTGACTTAGATGAAGATCAAATCAAATTTGATGACCAATTTATGCAGACATCCAGGTAATTCCAAAGGGTTCACATACTTTTTCTTGCCACTGTAGAGAGAAAGAGAGAGTGAGAGATCAGATATCGAGAAAGAGAAAAACAGAGAGAGAAAGAGAGAGAGAAAAACAGAGAGAAAGAGAGAGAAAAACAGAGAAAGAAAAAGAGATAGAAAAGAGAGATAGAAAACAGAGAAAGAGAAAGAGAAAGAGAGAGAAAAACAGATAGCGAGAGTGAGAGACATATAGGGTACCCTATATACAGTGCATTCAGAAAGTATTTCAACCCCTTGACTTTTTCCACATGTTGTTATGTTACAGCCTTATTCTAAAATGTATTAAATCGTTTGTTTTCCTCATCAATCTACACACACTAGCCCATAATGACAAAGCAAAAACAGGTTTTTAGTACATTTTGCAAATCTGTACCAAAAAACACCCCAGAAAAATCACATTTACATAAGTATTCAGACCCTTTACTCAGTACTTTGTTGAAGCACCTTTGGCAGCGATTACAGCCTCAAGTCTTCTTGGGTATGACGCTACAAGCTTGGAAAACCTGTATTTGGGGAGTTTCTCACATTCTTCTCTGCAGAATCTTTCAGGCTCTGTCAGGTTGGATGGGGAGCGTTGCTGCTCAGCTATTTTCAGGTCTCTCCAGAGATGTTAGATCGAGTTCATGTCCGGGCTCTGGCTGGGCTAATCAAGGACATTCAGAGACTTGTCCCAAAGCCACTCGTGCGTTGTCTTGCCTGTGTGCTTAGAGTCATTGTCCTGTTGGAAGGTGAACCTTTGTCCCCAGTCTGAGGTCCTGATCGCTCTGGAGCAGGTTTTCATCAGGGATCTCTCTGTACTTTGCTCCGTTCATCTTTGCCTCAATCCTGACTAGTCTCCCAGTCCCTGCCGCTGACTAGTCTCCCATCCCCACAGCATGATGCTGCCACCACCATGCTTCATTGTAGGGATGGTGTCAGGTTTACTCCAGACGTGGCACTTGGCATTCAGGACAAAGAGTTCAGTCTTGGTTTCAGCAGACTAGAGAATCTTGTTTCTCATGGTCTGAGAGTCTTTATGTGCCTTTTGGCAACTCCAAGCGGGCTGTCATATGCATTTTCATGAGGAGTGGCTTCCGTCTAGCCACTACCATAAAGGCCTGATTGGTGGAGTGCTGTAGAGATGGTTGTACTTCTGGAAGGTTATCCCATCTCTACAGAGAAGCTCTGTCACACCATTGGGTTCTTGGTCACCTCCCTGACCAAGGCCCTTTTCCCCCGATAGCTTAGTTTGGCCGGGCGAAAAAGCTTGGTGGTTCCAAACTACTTTAATTTAAGAATGATGGAGGCCACTGTGTTCTTGGGGACCTTCAATGCTGCAGAAAGTTTTTTGGTACTCTTCCCAGATCTGTGCCTCGACACAATCCTGTCTCGGAGCTCTACAGACAGTTTCTTCGACCTCATGGCTTGGTTTGTGCTCTTGTTACAGACCCTACCTGGGCTTGAACCAGGAACCCTCTACACACGTAGACAACAGCCACCCTCGAAGAATCGTTACCCATCGCTCCATAAAGGCCACGGCCCTTGCAGAGCAAGGGGAACAACTACTTCAAGGTCTCAGAGCGAGTGACATCACCGATTGAAACGCTATTAGCGAGCAACCCACTAACTAGCTAGCCATTTCATATTGGTTACACTCACCCCCCCTTTTGACCTCCTCCTTTCCGCAGCAACCAGTGATCCGGGTCAACAGCATCAATGTACCAGTTTAGCTTCCATCCCTCTCCTCGCCCCAACCTGGGCTCGAACCAAAGACCCTCTGCACAAAAGCCAGAACAACTACTTCAACGTCTCAGAGCGAGTGACGTCACCGATTAGCGCGCACCCCGCTAACTAGCTAGCCATTTCACATTGGTTACACTCTGACATGCACTGTCAACTGTGGGACCTTATATAGACATGTGTGTGCCTTTTCAAATCATGTCCAATCAATTGAATTTGCCACAAGTGGAAACAGGATGCATCTCATGGAAACAGGATGCAACGGAGCTCAATTTTGAGTCTCATAGCAAACGGTCTTCATACTTCATACTTATGTAAATAAGCAAGGTGGAAACAGGATGCATCTCATGGAAACAGGATGCACCTGAGCTCAATTTTGAGTCTCATAGCAAACGGTCTTCATACTTATTTAAATAAGGTATTTCTGTTGTTTCCTTTGTGATTATGGGCTAGTGTGTGTTGATTGCATATAATTAGTAGCTTTGGATATTAAAACACTCTGAAGTTTCTAAAACTGTTAAAATAATGTCTGTGAGTATAACAGAACTGATATGGCAGGCGAAAAACCGAGCAAAATCCATCCAGGGAGTGGGAAGTTTTGTAGGTGACCAGTTTTCAGTTGAAGGCCTTTTGGTTACTTAGGGGAATAGCTCCCAGATTACAGTTCCTATGGCTTCCACTAGATGTCAACAGTCTTTAGAAAAAGGTTTGAAGCTTTTATCATGAAAAACCAGGGAGAAAGACAAGTTCTTCCTGAGGTCACGTCATGTGTCCTATTATGGATTTAGCTCGTAACAGGGAGTGTGCACTTAGCTCTTTTTCCTTTCTATTCAGCAGGTTATATTCCTTCTGAAATATTTTAGTTTATATTCATTTTAGGGTATCTGAGTATTGATTACAAATGCTGTTTGACTTTTTTCGACAAACTTTACCGGTACTTTAGGGATATTGTTTGTCTGCATGGATGAACGCCTTTGGGCAGGTGGATGACTGAACAAAATGTGCCAACCAAACTGAGATTTATGGATATAAAGAGGGAATTTATCGAACAAAATTACCTTTTATTTTGTAAACGGGACGCTTGGGTATGCCATCAGATGAAGCTCTTCAAAGGTAAGCGATTTATTTTATGCTATTTTTAAGAGTTTTGTGACACCTCTGCTGGTTATGTTATTATACTAATTGAATATTTGAGCACGGCTTTTGCCGTGAAGCCTTTTTGAAATCTGACAACGCTGTTAGATTAACAAGATTCTAAGCTTTTGAATGGTGTGCAACACTTGTATTTTCATGAATGTTTGAAATTAATATTTCTGTCATTTGAATTTGGCTCTCTGCATTTCACCGGATGTTGGAAAAATTGAACTTGTTCACGGGATTGGATCCCTAAGAGGTTAAACACCTCATACAAATGTGCCGTTTGGAACAACTTAGAAATTTGAAGTTTCCGAAACATGGACGTCTAATTCTGACGAGAGACTGTGAGAACTGGTTGACATATATATACAGTACCAGTCCAAAGTTTGGACACACCTACTCATTCAAGGGTTTTTCTTTTTCTTTATTTTTACTATTTTCTACATTGTAGAATAATAGTAAAGACATCAAAACTATGAAATAACACATGGAATCATGCAGTAACCAAAAAAGTGTTAAACAAATGAAAATATATGACATTTTTTAGATTCTTCAAAGTAGCCACCCATTGCCTTGATGACGGCTTTGCACACTCTTGGCATTCTCTCAACCCTTGAATGAGTAGGTGTGTCCAAACTTTTGACTGGTACTGTATATATATATATACACATACTACCGTTCAAAAGTTTGGGGCCACTTAGAAATGTCCTTGTTTTTTAAAGAAAATGTTTGGTCCATTAAAATAACATAAATTGTTAATGTTATAAATGACTATTGAAGCTGGAAACAGCTGATTTGTTATGGAATATCTACATAGGCGTACAGAGGCCCATTATCAGCAACCATCACCCCTGTGTTCCAATGACACGTTGTGTTAGCTAATCCAAGTTTATCATTTTAAAAGGCTAATTGATCATTAGAAAACCCTTTTGCAATTATGTTAGCACAGCTGAAAACTGTTGTTCTGATTAAAGAAGCAATACAACTGGCCTTCTTTAGACTGGTTGAGTATATGGAGCATCAGTATTTCAGTATACAAGCATTTCGCTACACTCGCATTAACATCTGCTAACCATGTGTATGTGACAAATAAAATTTGATTTGATTTTATTTGTGAGTTCGATTACACGCTCAAAATGGCCAGAAATAAAGAACTTTCTTCTGAAACTCGTCAGTCTAATCTTGAGAATATCAACATTACATGAGTGATGAGTCTTTAATTCCAAAAAGCAAAGAAACCTCGTCTTTTTTCTCCAATTCTGATTCCGTCAAATCAACTATCTATAAAACGTGAGAATTTGACTGCAGTCTGTCAAACTTTCATCAGCAGAAGAATAGTGGATGTGTGTATGTCTGAATAGTGTTCATGGGATCTGATTGGTAAACTGCTTGTCTTTTCATCACAAAACACTACAGAAAAGTGCATTGGCTGTATGTTTCTCCTTGTCATATTTACACCATGTTTGATTCTCGCTGCTAAAACACAATGTTGCCCACTTCCCTCCAATCCACAGAACAGATGTCAAGGTCAGTAGTACAGCTGTTTTCTCCAAATCCCACGTACAGTGGGGCAAAAAAGTATTTAGTCAGCCACCAATTGTGCAAGTTCTCCAACTTAAAAAGATGAGAGAGGCCTGTAATTTTCATCATAGGTACACTTCAACTATGACAGACGAAATGAGAAAAAGAAATCCAGAAAATCACATTGTAGGATTTTTAATTTATTTATTTGCAAATTATGGTGGAAAATAAGTATTTGGTCAATAACAAAAGTTTATCTCAATACTTTGTTATATACCCTTTGTTGGCAATGACAGAGGTCAAACGTTTTCTGTAAGTCTTCACAAGGTTTTCACACACTGTTGCTGGTCCCATTCCTCCATGCAGATCTCCTCTAGAGCAGTGATGTTTTGGGGCTGTCGCTGGGCAACACGGACTTTCAACTCCCTCCAAAGATTTTCTATGGGGTTGAGATCTGGAGACTGGCTAGGCCACTCCAGGACCTTGAAATGCTTCTTACTGAAGCCACTCCTTCGTTGCCGGGCGGTGTGTTTGGGATCATTGTCATGCTGAAAGACCCAGCCACGTTTCATCTTCAATGCCCTTGCTGATGGAAGGAGGTTTTCACTCAAAATCTCACGATACATGGCCCCATTCATTCTTTCCTTTACACGGATCAGTCGTCCTGGTCCCTTTGCAGAAAAACAGCCCCAAAGCATGATGTTTCCACCCCCATGCTTCACAGTAGGTATGGTGTTCTTTGGATGCAACTCAGCATTCTTTGTCCTCCAAACACGACGAGTTGAGTTTTTACCAAAAAGTTCTATTTTGGTTTCATCTGACCATATGACATTCTCCCAATCCTCATCTGGATCATCCAAATGCTCTCTAGCAAAACTTCAGACGGGCCTGAACATGTACTGGCTTAAGCAGGGGGACACGTCTGGCACTGCAGGATTTGAGTCCCTGGCGGCGTAGTGTGTTACTGATGGTAGGCTTTGTTACTTTGGTGCCAGCTCTCTGCAGGTCATTCACTAGGTCCCCCCGTGAGGTTCTGGGATTTTTGCTCATCATTCTTGTGATCATTTTGACCCCACGGGGTGAGATCTTGCGTGGAGCCCCATATCGAGGAAGATTATCAGTGGTCTTGTATGTCTTCCATTTCCTAATAATTGCTCCCACAGTTGATTTCTTCAAACCAAGCTGCTTACCTATTGCAGATTCAGTCTTCCCAACCTGGTGCAGGTCTACAATTTTGTTTCTGGTGTCCTTTGACAGCTCTTTGGTCTTGGCCATAGTGGAGTTTGGAGTGTGACTGTTTGAGGTTGTGGACAGGTGTCTTTATACTGATAACAAGTTCAAACAGGTGCCATTAATACAGGTAACGAGTGGAGGACAGAGGAGCCTCTTAAAGAAGAAGTTACAGGTCTGTGAGAGCCAGAAATCTTGCTTGTTTGTATGTGACCAAATACTTATTTTCCACCATAATTTGCAAATAAATTCATTAAAAATCCTACAATGTGATTTTCAGGATTTTTTTTCCTCATTTTGTCTGTCATAGTTGAAGTGTACCTATGATGAAAATTACAGGCCTCTCTCATCTTTTTAAGTGAGAGAACTTGCACAATTGGTGGCTGACTAAATACTTTTTTGCCCCACTGTAAGGATATGCTGAATAACAATTACTGCATAAATAAATATACACAATGTAGTTGTGTGTCAAAGATGTAAGTTGAAAACACTGTACAGTATGTTAAAAGCACTGTGTGTATCACAATGACGTATTTTTGTTTGCATCACCTGTGAAATCTCGTGAAAATTTGAATGCACGCGTGAAAGGTTATGTGATCACATGTGAAAATCAACATGTGAAACTTCATGTGAAACCTCATGTAAAATATCATCAAAACATGTGGAAGTGTCACGTGACATCATGTGGACTTCGTAAGGGAACAGATTTTGGGCTGATTTATTGACAGGGTTTTTGACTGTTTGACATGATGATAACAAATTGACAGTGGACATAACGTCTGTCGTAACTTGTCCAAAGTTGACAGTTGTAATAAACACAGACACTGTGACTGTAGCAGCAGTTAGAGTGCAGACAAGGAAGACATCAACAATATTCAAATGCAATCTCTCTCTCTCTCTCTCTCTCTCTCTCTCTCTCTCTCTCTCTCTCTCTCATGTGTTACATGTATTCCCTCTCTCCTACAGTACCAGTCAAAAGTTTGGACACAAGAGTTTTTCTTTACTTTTACTACTTTACTTTTATTTACTACTTTACTTTTACTATTTTTAGTGAAGACATCAAAACTATGAAATAACAAATATGGAATCATATAGTAACCAAACAAGTGTTAAACAAATCTAAATATATTCAATATTTTAGATTTTTCAAAGTAGCCACCCTTTGCCTCGATGACAGCTTTGCACACTCTTGGCGTTCTCTCAACCAGCTTCACCTTCACAGTCTTGAAGGAGTTCCTACATACGCTGAGCACTTGTTGATTTCCTTTCACTCCGCGGAGGTGTGTTGGGTCATTGTCCTGTTGAAAAACAAATGATAGTCCCACTAAGTGCAAACCAGATGGGATGGTGTATCGTTGCAGAATGCTCCGGAAGCCATGCTGGTTAAGTGTGCCTTGAATTCTAAATAAATCACTGACAGTGTCACCAGCAAAGCACCCCCACACCATCACACCTCCTCCTCCATACTTCACGGTGGAAACCACACATGCGGAGATCATCTGTTCACCTACTCTGCGTCAAGTTTGGACTCATCAGACCAAAGGACAGATTTCCACCGGTCTATTGTCCATTGCTTGTGTTTCTTAGTCCAAGCAAGTCTGTTCTTCTTATTGATGTCCTTTAGTAGTGGTTTCTTTGCAGCAATTCGACCATGAAGGCCTGATTTCACCAGTCTCCTCTGAACAGTTGATGTTGAGATGTGTCTGTTACTTGAACTCTGTGAAGCATTTATTTGGGATGCAATTTTTGAGGCTGGTAACTCTAATGAACTTTTCCTCTGCAGCAGAGGAAACTCTGGGTCTTCCTTTCCTGTGGCGGTCCTCAGGCGAGCCAGTTTCATCATAGCGCATTATGTTTTTTTTGCAACTGCACTTGAAGAAGCTGACCTTCATGTCTTCAAGTAATGATGGACTGTTGTTTCTCTTTGCTTATTTGAGCTGTTCTTGCCATAATGGACTTGGTCTTTTACCAAATAGGGCTATCTTCTGTATACCAACTCTACCTCGTCACAACACAACTGATTGGCTCAAACGCATCAAGAAGGAAATAAATTCCACAAATTAACTTTTAACAAAGCACACCTGTTAATTGAAATGCATTCCAGGTGACTATCTCATGCAGCTGGTTGAGAGAATGCCAAGAGTGTGCAAAGCTGTCATCAAGGCCAAGGGTGGCTACTTGAAGAATCTCAAATATGAACTATATTTTGATTTGTTTAACACTTTTTTGGTTACTACATGATTCCATATGTATGATTTCATAGTTCAAAAAAATATGGCATGGGTCCCCAGATCCTCAAAAGGTTCTACAGCTGCACCATCGAGAGCATCCTGACTGGTTGCATTACCGCCTGGTATGGCAACTGCCCGGCATCTGACCGGAAGGCACTACAAAGGGTAGTGCGTATGGCCCAGTACATCACTGGGCCCAAGATTCCTGCAATCCAGGACCTATATAATAGGCGGTGTCAGAGGAAAGCCCATAAAATTGTCAGACTCAAGTCACCTAAGTCATAGACTGTTTTCTCTGCTACCGCACTGCAAGCGTTACCGTCATGTCTAGGACCAAAAGGCTCCTTAACAGCATCTACCCTCAAGCCATACGACTGCTGAACAATTAAGCCACCGGACTATTTACATTGACAACCCCCCCCATTTGTTTTGTATACTGATGCTACTCGCTGTTTATTATCTATGCATAGTCACTTCACCCCTACCTGCATGTAAAAATTACCTCAACTAACCTGTACCCCTGCACACTGACTCGATACTGGTAACCCCTGTATATAGCCTCGTTATTGTTATGTTATTGTGTTTACTTTTATTATTTTGTACTTTAGTTTATTTGGTAAATATTTTCTGAACTCTTCTTGAACTGCACTGTTGGTTAAAAACTTATTTGGGATCATTGTCTCATCTATGGGACGGTTGAGCTAATGTAGGCTAATGCGGTTAGAATGAGGTTGTAAGTAACAAGAACATTTCCCAGGACATAGACATATCTGATATTGGCAGAAAGCTTAAAATCTTGTTAATCTAACTGCACTGTCCAATTTACAGTAGCTATTACAGAGAAAGAATACCATGCTATTGTTTGAAGAGAGTGCACAATTTTGAACATGAAAATATATTAAATATATTGTGAACATTTGGGCAGTCTTGATACAACATTTTGAACAGAAATGCAATGGTTCATTGGATCAGTCTAAAACTTTGCACATACAATGATATCATCTAGTGGACAAAATCTAAACTGCACCTGGGCTTGCATTTCAAAGATGATGGTACCAAAAATATACAAAAGAACGGTTGGTTTTTTATTTGTATTATATTTTACCAGATCTATTGTGTTATATTCTACTACATTCCTTTCACATTTCCACAAACTTCACATTGTTTCCTTTCAAATGGTATCAAGAATTAGCATATACTTGCTTCAGGGCCTGAGCTACAGGTAGTTCGATTTGGGTATGTTATTTTAGGCAAAAATTTAAAAAAAGGGGTGGATCCTTAAGTAAGCATTTCACAGTGAGGTCTACACTTGTTGGATTCGGCACATGTGACACATGAAGTGTGATTTGATTAGATTTTACTAGTGAAAATAAATAAAAACTCTTGAAAGAGTAGGTGTGTCCAAAGTTTGGACTGGTGCTGTATGTGCTGTACAAGTTGTTGTTCAGCCAGAGAGAGACTGCAGGAGGAGAAAATACATTACAACTATGCTGTGCAAAAGAGAGAGAAAGAGAGAGAGAGTGAAACAGAAAGAGAGTGAGGGAGGGAGGGAGAGAGATAGGGGGATAGATGGAGAGCGAGTGAGTGAGAGAGAGACAGATTGGTGCCTCTGTGTCTCCCACTAAAGAGGGGTTACAGCAGCACCTAGATCGTCTTTACAGATTCTTTCAGACCTGGGCTCTAACCTAAAAAAAACAAATATAATGATATTCCAAAAAAGGTCAGGAAATCAGGATGACAAATATAAATTCTATTTGGACTCAGTTCTATTAGAACACACCAGAAACAACACATATCTAGGACTAAATATCAGCAACACAGGTAGCTTTCACATGGCTGTGAATGAGCTGAGAGACAAAGCAAGAAGAGCATTCTATACCATTAAAAGGAACATTCAAATCGAAATTCCAATTAGAATCTGGCTCAAAATATTCCAATCAGTTATAGAACCAATTGCTCTATATGGCAGCGAAGTATGGGGCCCAATCTCTAACAAGGAATTTACCAAATGGGACAAACATCCAATTGAAATACTGCATGCAGAGTTTTGCAAGACTGTATTGCAAGTGCAAAGAAAAACTCCAAATAACGCATGTAGAGCAGAATTGGGCCAATACCCCCTCCTCTTTCGAATAGAAAAAGAGCCATCAAATTTTACAACCATCTAAAAACAAGTGACCTCAAAACATTCCATCACACAGCTCTACAATGTCAAGAGATGAAACAAGAGAAGAGTCCCCTCAGCCAGCTGGTTCTGAGGCTCAGTTCACTAACCCAAACCAACCCCATAGAGCCTCAGGACAGCACAATTGGAAAGACCTATTGGAAAGACACCACAAAAAATCTAAGTAAACTTCATTGCTATTTGGCTCTAAACAGACAGTACATGGTGGCAGACTATCTGACCACTGTGACTGATAGAAAACTGAGGAAACACTGACTAGGTACAGACTCAGTGAGCACAGTCTGTCTATAGAGACCGATCGTCACAGACAAACCCGGCTGCCCAGAGAGGACAGGCTGTGCTCACTCTGCTCCAGGGGAGAGGTAGAAACAGAGCTGCATTTCCTAGTACACTGTGACAAATACTCAGACCTAAGAGAATCTTTCTTTCCCAAAATTATAATTCAATTCAAAGAATTTGAAACTATAATATATGAAGAAAAAATAGAATATTTATTGGGTGAAAAGCCAAAATGTGCAGTTTTGGTAGCTAAATATGTGTCCTCCTGCCACAACCTGAGGGACAGCCAGTGAAAAGTGTAATGTTATGTCGATAAGATTTCCCATCTTGTTTTGTTTTGTCATGTGTCTTCTCAGTCATGTTGACACTGGTCTACTACCATTGCTTTAATGTATTGTGGTTCTCATTAATATTGTTGTTGTAGTTGTTGTTAATGGTAATCCCATGTCCACTACTACTACTATTAATATTGTTGTTGTAGTTGTTGTTAATGGTAATCCCATGTCCACTACTACTACTATTAATATTGTTGTTGTAGTTGTTGTTAATGGTGATCCCATGTCCACTACTACTACTATTAATATTGTTGTTGTAGTTGTTGTTAATGGTAATCCCATGTCCACTACTACTACTATTAATATTGTTGTTGTAGTTGTTGTTAATGGTAATCCCATGTCCACTACTACTACTATTAATATTGCTGTTGTAGTTGTTGTTAATGGTAATGTCCACTACTACTACTATTAATATTGTTGTTGTAGTTGTTGTTAATGGTGATCCCATGTCCACTACTACTACTATTAGTATTGCTGTTGTAGTTGTTGTTAATGGTAATCCCATGTCCACTACTGCTACTACTACTACTATTAATATTGTTGTTGTAGTTGTTGTTAATGGTGATCCCATGTCCACTACTACTACTATTAATATTGTTGTTGTAGTTGTTGTTAATGGTAATCCCATGTCCACTACTGCTACTACTACTACTATTAATATTGTTGTTGTAGTTGTTGTTAATGGTAATGTCCACTACTACTACTATTAATATTGCTGTTGTAGTTGTTGTTAATGGTAATCCCATGTCCACTACTACTACTATTAATATTGCTGTTGTAGTTGTTGTTAATGGTAATCCCATGTCCACTACTGCTACTACTACTACTATTAATATTGTTGTTGTAGTTGTTGTTAATGGTAATCCCATGTCCACTACTGCTACTATTAATACTGTTGTTGTAGTTGTTGTTAATGGTAATCCCATGTCCACTACTACTACTATTCATATTGTTGTTGTAGTTGTTGTTAATGGTAATCCCATGTCCACTACTGCTACTATTAATATTGCTGTTGTAGTTGTTGTTAATGGTAATCCCATGTCCACTACTACTACTATTAATATTGCTGTTGTAGTTGTTGTTAATGGTAATCCCATGTCCACTACTGCTACTACTACTACTATTAATATTGTTGTTGTAGTTGTTGTTAATGGTAATCCCATGTCCACTACTTCTACTATTAATATTGTTGTTGTAGTTGTTGTTAATGGTAATCCCATGTCCACTACTACTACTATTAATATTGCTGTTGTAGTTGTTGTTAATGGTAATCCCATGTCCACTACTGCTACTACTACTACTATTAATATTGTTGTTGTAGTTGTTGTTAATGGTAATCCCATGTCCACTACTTCTACTATTAATATTGTTGTTGTAGTTGTTGTTAATGGTAATCCCATGTCCACTACTGCTACTATTAATATTGCTGTTGTAGTTGTTGTTAATGGTAATCCCATGTCCACTACTGCTACTACTACTACTATTAATATTGTTGTTGTAGTTGTTGTTAATGGTAATCCCATGTCCACTACTACTACTATTAATACTGTTGTTGTAGTTGTTGTTAATGGTAATCCCATGTCCACTACTACTACTATTAATATTGTTGTTGTAGTTGTTGTTAATGGTGATCCCATGTCCACTACTACTACTATTAATATTGTTGTTGTAGTTGTTGTTAATGGTAATCCCATGTCCACTACTGCTACTATTAATATTGTTGTTGTAGTTGTTGTTAATGGTAATCCCATGTCCACTACTACTACTATTAATATTGTTGTTGTAGTTGTTGTTAATGGTAATGTCCACTACTACTACTATTAATATTGCTGTTGTAGTTGTTGTTAATGGTAATCCCATGTCCACTACTGCTACTACTACTACTATTAATATTGTTGTTGTAGGATGTTGTTAATGGTAATCCCATGTCCACTACTGCTACTATTAATACTGTTGTTGTAGTTGTTGTTAATGGTAATCCCATGTCCACTACTACTACTATTAATATTGTTGTTGTAGTTGTTGTTAATGGTAATCCCATGTCCACTACTACTACTATTAATATTGCTGTTGTAGTTGTTGTTAATGGTAATCCCATGTCCACTACTACTACTATTAATATTGTTGTTGTAGTTGTTGTTAATGGTAATCCCATGTCCACTACTACTACTATTAATATTGCTGTTGTAGTTGTTGTTAATGGTAATCCCATGTCCACTACTGCTACTACTACTACTACTATTAATATTGTTGTTGTAGTTGTTGTTAATGGTAATCCCATGTCCACTACTGCTACTATTAATATTGTTGTTGTAGTTGTTGTTAATGGTAATCCCATGTCCACTACTGCTACTATTAATATTGCTGTTGTAGTTGTTGTTAATGGTAATCCCATGTCCACTACTACTACTATTAATATTGTTGTTGTAGTTGTTGTTAATGGTAATCCCATGTCCACTACTGCTACTATTAATACTGTTGTTGTAGTTGTTGTTAATGGTAATCCCATGTCCACTACTACTACTATTAATATTGTTGTTGTAGTTGTTGTTAATGGTAATCCCATGTCCACTACTGCTACTATTAATATTGCTGTTGTAGTTGTTGTTAATGGTAATCCCATGTCCACTACTACTACTATTAATATTGCTGTTGTAGTTGTTGTTAATGGTAATCCCATGTCCACTACTGCTACTACTACTACTATTAATATTGTTGTTGTAGTTGTTGTTAATGGTAATCCCATGTCCACTACTTCTACTATTAATATTGTTGTTGTAGTTGTTGTTAATGGTAATCCCATGTCCACTACTACTACTATTATTATTGTTGTTGTAGTTGTTGTTAATGGTAATCCCATGTCCACTACTACTACTATTAATATTGTTGTTGTAGTTGTTGTTAATGGTAATCCCATGTCCACTACTACTACTATTAATATTGTTGTTGTAGTTGTTGTTAATGGTAATCCCATGTCCACTACTGCTACTATTAATATTGTTGTTGTAGTTGTTGTTAATGGTAATCCCATGTCCACTACTACTACTATTAATATTGTTGTTGTAGTTGTTGTTAATGGTAATGTCCACTACTACTACTATTAATATTGCTGTTGTAGTTGTTGTTAATGGTGATCCCATGTCCACTACTACTACTATTAATATTGCTGTTGGTCCCACCATTTATTTATATATATGTATACTTTGACAATGTAAGTAATAATAGTAACTTGCCATGTCAATAGTCAATTGAATTGAATTGAGAGAGAAGGGGGGCAGAAGGAGAGAGAGAGGAGGGGGCGAGAGCGAAAGAGAGAGAGAGACATGACCAAAAACATGCAGTACCATATAACATAATACATCACTATCTCCTTATGAAACAGGTACTGTATCCTTACATGAACTGTTTACAGCCAATACCTGTTTAAATCACACTCTCACATGTATCCACTAACCAACTCACTTTCCACTTACAATTACTCCACCCTTCCCCCCTCTCTCTCTCTCTCTCTCTCTCTCTCTCTCTCTCTCTCTCTCTCTCTCTCTCTCTCTCTCTCTCTCTCTCTATCCCTCATGTTCTTCCCATCTGCCTCTGTCTGTCTCTGTCGCTCTCTCTTTCTCTCTCCCTTCCTCTCTCTGCCCTGTGGTTCTCTCTCTCTCATTACCAGGTTGCTGGAGCTCCATGTTGGCTAAACACCTGCTAAGGCTGACCCCTGTGTACCTGTCACAGAGAAACAAGCTGTTATGTCTTTCTCTCCTCCACTAGGTGTATCCCTCCTTCCTCCTCTCCTCTACGAGTACTGGCTCTGCTGTTCTGTCCTCCTCTATCAGTCCTGGCTCTGCTGTTCTGTCCTCCTCTATCAGTCCTGGCTCTGCTGTTCTGTCCTCCTCTATCAGTCCTGGCTCTGCTGTTCTGTCCTCCTCTATCAGTCCTGGCTCTGCTGTTCTGTCCTCCTCTATTAGTCCTGGCTCTGCTGTTCTATCCTCCTCTATTAGTCCTGGCTCTGCTGTTCTGTCCTCCTCTATCAGTCCTGGCTCTGCTGTTCTGTCCTCCTCTATTAGTCCTGGCTCTGCTGTTCTGTCCTCCTCTATCAGTCCTGGCTCTGCTGTTCTATCCTCCTCTATTAGTTCTGGCTCTGCTGTTCTGTCCTCCTCTATTAGTCCTGGCTCTGCTGTTCTGTCCTCCTCTATCAGTCCTGGCTCTGCTCGGGAGCCCACCAATAATGATGCTGTGGATGATGTATTAAACCACCCAGACACCTCAAAGATACAGTCATCCTTCTGAACTGAGCTGCAGGACAGGAAGGAAACTGCTCAGGGATGTTACCATGAGGCCATTGGTAATTTTAAAACAGCTACGGAGTTCAATGGCTGTGATATTCCAAAACATGTATCCTGTATGCATCAAGGCACCAAAGGGATACTGAAAGAACAACACTGCAAGGGAATACGGTTTTTAGCCTAAATGCAAAGCCTTTTGTTTGAGGTAAATCCAACACAACACTGAGGAACTGCCTCCTTATTTTTAAGCACGGTGGTGGCTGCAGCATGGTATGTGTATGCTTGACATTGGCAAATACTGGGGGGGTTTTCAGGATGAAAAGAAACAGGACGGAGCTAAGTACAGGAAAAATCCTAGAGGAAAAACTGCTTCAGTCTGCATTCCACCAGACACTGGGAAAGGAATTGACCTTTCAGCAGGACATTAACACAAGCCAAATCTACACTGGAGTTGCTTACCAAGAAGACAGTGAATGTTCCTGAGTGGCCAAGCTACAGTTTTGATTTAAACCTGCTTGGACTCTATGGCAATACTTAAACATTTCTGCCTTTACATGATCCCCAATATCTTGACAGATCTTGAATCATTTTTTAAAATAATACTGTTTTTTTTACAATCGCTAGGACCCATTTCTCAAAACTTAGGTCACTTTTCACACTGTTCTCCTAACCAACTTTCAGCTTGGCACAGCAGTTCATTTCACATCCAAAATGCACTAAAACTACCACAACACTTCATACATGTCTCACACCAAATCATTCTTCCATAACACTAGCAGAGGTTGTCACCCAACAAGCACACTTTGTCACTCATAAAACAATGACCTAAAAAACACTAACAGCAGGTAGCATTACACAGTGTTTTATTTTGTCAAATGTCTTTACATAACAAGACTGACACCTCTCTACTGTTTAGAGTTCACTGCAGTATATGCTACAGGAATGAATCAGACATGATGAAATATGCTTCAATATGTTTTATGTCCTTTTCTGGCATTGAGTGATTCCAAAATACAAGAATTTGTATATACACCATCTACCGATGCAGATACAGTAGCAATGCTAGTCAAACCTGACTTCTGCATTTGGCCACAGGTTCTCATCCACATCACATCTTATGTCATCTTGGGCAATACACCTAGGAAAGAATCTTTTGGCATGCCTGGTCCATCCCTGGAAATCTTCTGCAGATATGTCCAGGCATCCAGCACTCATTGCGTCCAGGAGGGACATTTGATCATGTGGATGGTGGTCATCAAACTTCCACCTCCATGAGGAAAAATGACACCATCCTGGGATGGGCTGCATACCGCTCTGTGACTGCACGGGAGTGGGGAAATGCCACATTGTCCCATACAATTAGGGAGAGAGAGAGACAGAGTGAGACAGAGAAAGAGAGAGAGAGAGAGAAGGAGGGGGCGAGAGCGAAAGAGAGAGAGAGACATGATCCAAAACATGCGTTGGCCGATTTCGCCTCACTGCAACCCTTTCCTCACCTGGCACAACCCTTCCATAGAAGTCATCCAGGAATGAAATGAGACGCTCGGTGCTGTATGACCCAAATAGCGGTTTGTGCAACAGCAATCCATCAGAGGATATTGCTGCACACATTGTGATGTTGGCATCCCTCTGGCCGGGACATCCACTGTGGCTCTTTTCCCAATCACATTCCTTCCTCGCCGCCATGTTTTGGCCAATTTGAAACTAGCCTCATCCACAAAGATGAATATGTGGGGTGTTTGCCTGGCTTCAATCTCCATGACTCTCTAAAATAAGTCCACAAGGCAACATAAGAGTTAGGCTATTATAGTAGTTTACATTATACCTAAAAACATGCCATTGTGTGCCTCTGCCGTTTGGTTTTGTTCAAAACCAGATCTGTATTTTATAGTCATCTTACCTGGACATATTGGTTCCTGAGTTGCTTGACTCGTTCAGAGTTCCTCTCAAAGGGGACAGTGTACAACTGCTTCATCCTGACTTGATGTGGTTCAGGACTCGAATGCTTACATTGTGAATATTTGTAATATTGTCCGCCAATACTCTGTCCAGAATATCTGTGTTTTATGCCATTGTTTCTGATGACCATATCAACGATTGCAGTTTCCTGCACAGCAGTGGAAGTCCTACCTCTCCCGCCTGTGGGAGGTAACCGTTGGGTCCCAAGCAGAAATACAAAAACAATTACACACAAGTGGGCTTGGAGGCTTTTGCACAATTGACTTCTGTAATGTGCAGTTCAGTCAGATGTCCTTGCAGAATAATGCATATCTTACCTGTTGTTTTGCCGGAAATGTCTCATAATAGATGCCACCGTTGAGGGTAGCAGATGTGGCTGCACTCTCAGACCAGCCTCTCATTGATAGACCAGGATTTATTACATGATCAATTATAGTAGCCCTGATCTCATCTGAGACTACAGCTCTTGATCTTCCTCTCAGTCTTCTTCCACCACGCATACGTACTCCTCGCCCTCTCCCTCTCCCAGCCACTCTTCTTCCTCTGTCAGCCACTCTGGCTGGGTCCATGTTAACATTACAGTACAGCATTATTCCTAAGATGTCCCCTTTTGTATAGATGGTAATGAAATTGCTGTCTTGTTCAATACTGTGTTATGTTAGGTTTTGAACTTAAGTTTTAACAGTTTTGAAAAGAGTATGTAAACATGTTCAAATTGGCCTGTAGGTACATAGAGTTTTGGTGGTGGTTGTGTCTCAGTGAGAAAAGAATTCATGACATTTGAAAGATGTTGAATCCTTTTTGTGCAAAAAGCAATGAAAAATGATCCACAGTTTAGCCCAAACAGACTGCAGTTCTGCTCACTGTGTGAAGAGTTTTGAAAAAGTGACCTAAGTATTGAGAAATGGGTCCTAGAGATTGTAAAATAAAAACTGTAAATAGGCAAATATTGCACATTCCAGGTGTGCAAAGCCCTTATAGACTTACCCAAGAAGACTCACAGCTGTAATCGCTGCAGAAGGTTATTCTAACTCAGAGAGAAGAATAGTTATGCAATGAGTTATACATTTGAGTTAAAATATATTTAATATTGTATTATATATATATATATATATATATATCATTTTTCTTCCTCTTTGACATTAGAGTATTTTGTGTAGATTATTGACAAAAAATAAATAAAAAATTAATTCCATTTTAAACCCACTATGTAATACAATAAAATGTGATGAAATGCAAGGGGTCTGAATACGTTTGCCAGGCACTGTAAGTATGTAGAAAAAACTAATCACGTAGAACATTTGATGTTGTTTGTGTATGGGGATGTGTAAGGGTCACATCCTACGTGTGTAAGAGCCACATCACTTGTGTGTGTGTGTGTGTGTGTGCACGTGTGCGTGCGTGTGTTCGCGCGTGTGTGTGTGCAGACTGATTGACTTTGCGTCTCCCCACCAGCCTTCTGTTTCATTATCAGTGTGTGATGGGGAAGGGAGAGGTCAGGTGGGGTCCTGTCTGTCTGTCTCAGATTAATCCTCAGGGCGGAGCATTGCCCACTAATCATTACTGTATGTAGACAGGTGTGTTTGTGTGTGTGTCTGTGTGTGTGTGACTGTGTGTGTGTGTCTGCGTGTATCTGTCTGTACCTGTGTGTGTGTGTCTGTCTGTACCTGTGTGTGTGTGTGTGTGTGTGTGTCTTTCCTTGTGTGTGTGTGTGTGTGTGTGTGTCTGTCTGTACCTGTGTGTCTGTGTATGTCTGTCTGTACCTGTGTGTGTGTGTGTGTCTGTCTGTACCTGTGTGTGTGTGTGTGTGTGTGTGTGTGTGTGTGTGTCTGTCTGTACCTGTGTGTGTGTGTGTGTGTTTAATTAGCAAGGCGGAGGCTGGGCCTGTCTTACTAATTAGTGAATGAGGGGTGTGTTAGTTAGTTAATGTTAATTAGTGAATGAGGGGTGTGTTAGTTAGTTAATGTTAATTAGTGAATGAGGGGTGTGTTAGTTAGTTAATGTTAATTAGTGTATGAGGGGTGTGTTAGTTAGTTAATGTTAATTAGTGAATGAGGGGTGTGTTAGTTAATGTTAATTAGTGAATGAGGGGTGTGTTAGTTAGTTAATGTTAATTAGTGTATGAGGGGTGTGTTAGTTAATTAATGAATGAGGGGTGTGTTAGTTAGTTAATGTTATTTAGTGATTGAGGGGTGTGTTAGTTAGTTAATGTTAATTAGTGAATGAGGGGTGTGTTAGTTAGTTAATGTTAATTAGTGAATGAGGGGTGTGTTAGTTAGTTAATGTTAATTAGTGTATGAGGGGTGTTAGTTAATTAATGTTAAATAGTGTATGAGGGGTGTGTTAGTTAGTTAATGTTAATTAGTGTATGAGGGGTGTGTTAGTTAGTTAATGTTAATTAGTGAATGAGGGGCGTGTTAGTTAGTTAGTTAATGTTAATTAGTGTATGAGGGGTGTGTTAGTTAGTTAGTTAATGTTAATTAGTGAATGAGGGGTGTGTTAGTTAGTTAATGTTAATTAGTGTGTGTTGGGTGTGTTAGTTAGTTAATGTTAATTAGTGTGTGTTGGGTGTGTTAGTTAGTTAATGTTAATTAGTGAATGAGGGGTGTGTTAGTTAATTAATGTTAAATAGTGTATGAGGGGTGTGATTGTTAGTGAATGTTAATTAATGAATGAGGGGCGTGTTAGTTAGTTAATGTTAATTATTGTATGAGGGGTGTGTTAGTTAATGTTAATTAGTGTATGAGGGGTGTGTTAGTTAGTTAGTTAATGTTAATTAGTGAATGAGGGGTGTGTTAGTTAGTTAATGTTAATTAGTGTGTGTTGGGTGTGTTAGTTAGTTAATGTTAATTAGTGAATGAGGGGTGTGTTAGTTAGTTAATGTTAATTAGTGTGTGTTGGGTGTGTTAGTTAGTTAATGTTAATTAGTGAATGAGGGGTGTGTTAGTTAATTAATGTTAAATAGTGTATGAGGGGTGTGATTGTTAGTGAATGTTAATTAATGAATGAGGGGCGTGTTAGTTAGTTAATGTTATTTAGTGATTGAGGGGTGTGTTAGTTAGTTAATGTTAATTAGTGAATGAGGGGTGTGTTAGTTAGTTAATGTTAGTTAGTGAATGAGGGGTGTGTTAGTTAGTTAATGTTAATTAGTGTATGAGGGTGTGTTAGTTAGTTAGTTAATGTTAATTAGTGTATGAGGGGTGTGTTAGTTAGTTAATGTTAATTAGTGTATGAGGGGCGTGTTAGTTAGTTAATGTTAATTAGTGAATGAGGGGTGTGTTAGTTAGTTAATGTTAATTAGTGTGTGAGGGGTGTGTTAGTTAGTTATCTACCAGATGATTGGTGACTACATGTCATGGTTGGCATCCCAAATGCCACCCTATTCCCTATATAGTTCACTACTTTAGATCAGAGCCCTATGGTCCCCTACTCCCTATATAGTTCACTACTTTAGACCAAAGCCCTATGGCACCCTATTCCCTATACAGTGCACTACTTTAGATCAGAGCCCTATGGTCCCCTACTCCCTATATAATGCACTACTTTAGATCAGAGCCTACAAGCTAATATTTAGAGAATAGGGTGCCATTTTGGACACATTCAGGTTTCACATGACCAATCACAGAGGAGAACAAAGGACAATAAATCCCTCAGGTATACTGGAACAAGAACTTGCATGATTGTGTGAGTGTTTGTGTGTTTGTGTGTGTGTGTGTGTGTGTGAGTGAGTGAGTGTTTGGGTGTTTGTGTGTGTGTCAGTGAGTGTTTGGGTGTGTGTGTGTGTGTGTGTCAGTGAGTGTTTGGGTGTGTGTGTGTGTGTGTGTGTGTGTGTGTGTGTGTGTGTGTGTGTGTGTGTGTGTGTGTGTGTGTGTGTGTGTGTGTGTGTGTGTGAGTGAGTGAGTGAGTGTTTGGGTGTGTGTGTGTGAAGTGTCAGTGTTTTATGGGATAGGCAGGACAACACTGAGGAGGAAATCCTGTAACTGGCCAGAAATAGGCTAGTGTGGAGGCAGCGGTAATCTCATTCACACCTCCTGTGTTCACAACCTCCTGTGTTTGTGTGTGTGTGTGTGTGCGTGCGCGCGTGTATGTGCGCGTCTGTGTGCGCATGTGTGTGTGTGCGCATGTGTGTGTGCGTGCGTGTGTGCGTGCGCGTGTGTGTGCGTGCGTGACAGGGAGATCTAGGAAAGAAGTGATTCAGCTAATACAGAAGCAGATAGAGGGGGAGGAGAGGAAAACCAAATGACCACACGGTGGATGTTAGAGTACGGTAGAGGTTATACAACACGTCACACACACACACTGGGAAATGCTCAGACTACGTAGAGAGATAGCAGCATGAAGAAAATATTACAAAGAAAAAAGAAAAATGGGATGGAAGGATGAAGGGAGAGAGATGTTTAACGTGTCATCCACACAATATGATGGCCCTGCGTCACTGGTATACTGAGGGAGGGGGAGAGAGGCGGAGAGAGGGGGAGAGAGGGAGGGAGAACAGGAGTGAGGCGATTAAGAAAAGGAGAGATAGAGATGAGGAACGAAGGACAGTGAACAAAACATTTTTAAAGTGGAGGAGAGGACATGCCAATCAAGTGAGGGAGAAAGAGAAAAGAGAAAGAAAGAGTGTCGGAGAAAGAGAGAGAGAGAGAGAGAGAGAGAGAGAGAGAGAGAGAGAGAGAGAGAGAGAGTGGGTTTCTTTGGGCTGACTCACTAGTAGAGGAAGTTCCTCTGTAATACAGGAAGTTAATCCAGTGACACGTATAGTGGCACACACACACACACATGCGCACACAGACGCGCGCACGCACACACACAGAAACACAGGAGGTGTGGATGACACGTATAGTCTGTGGCAGGAAACGGGAACAACCACACCTTTGCTGCTTAAAGGATCCGCCCCTTTTTTTTTTCTCTTCATTTCTCTCTCTGTAACTCAGGACCTGAAGCAAGGACATGCATAGTCTTGATACCATTTGAAAGGAAACACTTTGAAGTTTGTGGAAATGTGAAATCGATGTAGGAGAATATAACACATCAGATCTGGTAAAAGATAATACAAAGAAAAAAACATTTTTTTTGTATTTTTTTCTGTACCATTATCTTTGAAATGCAAGACAAAAGGACATAATGTATTATTCCAGCACAGGTGCAATTTAGATATTGGCCACTAGATGGCAGCAGTGTATGTGAAAAGTTTTAGACTGATACAATGAACCATTGCATATATGTTCAAAATGTTGTATCAAGACTGCCCAAATGTGCCTAATTGGTTTATTTACACATTTTCAAGTTCATAATTCTGCACTCTCCTCAAGCAATAGCATGGTGTTCTTTCACTTTAATAGCTACTGTAAAATGGGCAGTGCAGTTAGATTAAGAAGAATTTAAGCTTTCTGCACACATCAGATATGTCTATCCCTAATCACATTATCCTACGTTAGCTCAACCGTCCCTCGGGGAGGACACCGATCCCGTAGAGGTTAAAACCACAATACGCTCATATTTTATTTCTCTCTCTCTCTCTCTCTTCGTCTTTGTCACTCTTTCTATTCATTCCTCTCCTCTCCTATCTCCTTCTCGTTCTCTCTCTTCCACTAGCGAGGCAGCCTCCGTGATATCCCTTCCCACCCTTGCCTTATATAAAAGCTGACACACTTCTTGTCAACCAGAATAGCAGCAGTTTATCTAACTCTTGTGAAAGACTCATGTATGGCCTCATGTCAATTGAGAACGGTTGACTAAATCCGTCAGTTGTTCTCAATTCTCTCCTCAGGGACCCACAGTTATGCAGTTATGAGGTAGCTCACTTGATTCAACTAGTCAGTTAACACAATAAAAACACCTATGGAATATTAAGAATACAATATGGCTCACCAGAAAAAATAACCCTGCATGGTTTTTTAAAAGGATCTATCTACTTTTCAGGTTGAGAAAGGTAATTTATAAATGTCCTTAAATGTTATATAAAGAACAATCAAAAAGGGTTCTATATAGCACCAAAAAGGGTTAGAAACATATTGGAACCATGTTTTGGTTCTTTATAGAACCTTAGGAAAGGGTTCTTTATAGCACAACTAAGGATCCATTTAGAACAGTATGTGCATGGTTCTTATAGAACCTTCAAAAAAGGGTTCCATTTTGCACCAAAAAGGGTGTCCACAAGCCAAATAACCCCTATCTGGTACTATTTAGAAGCAGTATTGCTTTGTGTAATGTATATGTATCTGCTCTTTCTCTTACACATCCTCTAACTACATCCCTGTTTTCCCTGTACCCCTTCTCATTCTTCTCCCTCCCAATCATCCCACTCTTTCCTTGCATCACTCCATCATTCCCTCCATCATTCCCTCCATCATTCCCTCTCATTCCCTACCTCTCTCCCTCCCTCTCTCCCTCCAGTCTTACCTCTCTCTCTCTCTCCTTCCCTCCAGCCTTACCTCTCTCCCATCTCTCTCCCTCCCTCCCTCTCTCTCTCCCTCCCTTTCTCCTTCCTTCCCTCCCTCCCTCTCTCTCTCTCTCTCTCTCTCTCTCTCTCTCTCTCTCTCTCTCTCTCTCTCTCTCTCTCTCTCTCTCTCTCTCTCCCTCCCTTTCTCCTTCCTTCCCTCTCTCCCTCCCTCTCTCCCTCCCTCCTTCCCTCCCTCCCTCCCTCTCCAGAATTGGATTTCTAATAAACCTAATTGCAGCCAGTTGGACCGCAGGGCCAGCCCACTCCAGGAAACCGACAGAGTGTGTGTGTCTGTGTGCATATGTTTGTGTGTGTGTGTGTGTGTTGCGGCAGCGTGGGGGGAGGGTGGGGGGTGGTTGGGGGTCAGTATTTTAACGCTCACGTGAATTTGTTTTCCCCTGTCAACTGTTTAGAAAACATTAGATACATCAGAGCCTGTGATTGGTCTATAGCTACGGCCTGCATCCAGATAAGCCTTCTTAATACAACACACACACACACACACACACCATATCACACCATGTCACACTATATCACACCATGTGTGTGACATGAGATACAGAAATTGAGATATGAGTAATGTAGTTAGGTAGTCATAGAGAGATAGATTGGGCTGACTGGTGTGATGCCTCCCCAGGATTCCAGAAACTTTCCCCAAATCCCAACATTTACCAGAAACCCTGCTTGGAGGATTCCTAGATTTCCTGCTTATTCCCTCATCATTCCACTAATCTTCCAACTGTGATTCGTGGGAAACCTAGGAGCCCCCAGACTCCCTGTGGTATACACACACACACAAATGAGATGGGGCTGGGTGGTGTACTGTCTCCCTGTAGTATGCCCAGCTAGATCAGGGGCCATTCAGGGGCCTCATAATGAATTGTGTTAATATAATCATTAGATCTAATTAATATCCAGAGATCTGATCATTCTCTAATTTCACTAGAGGTGAGAGGAGAAGTGGGAGGACAAAAGAGAGAGAGACAAGGGGGAGAGAGAAGTGAGGGGTGAGAAAGGAAGGGGAGAGTGAAAGGGAGGGGAGAGAGAGGGATAAAGTGAGAGAGAAAGGGAGGCAAGAGTGTGGATGGGAGAGAGAGGGAGGGAGAGAGAGGGAGAAAGGGAGAAAGAAAGGGAGGTAAGAGAGTGGATGGGAGAGAGAAAGAGAGAACGGGAGGGAGGAGGACTGGAGAAGAGAGAGAGATTGATAGTGAGAGGTGAAACTCACACCCTTAAACTGCCCTTCTAACACTCTCTCAGTTTGTCACTTACAACTGCTACTCTGTGTTTCTTCCGTCCCTCACTCTCTCCAACTCTCTCTAGCTCTCTCTGTCTATCTCTCTCCCCTTCTCTTTCTCTCTGTTTCTCTCACTCTCTCTCCCTATCTCTCTCTCTCACGCTCTCTCTATCTCTATCGCTCTCCACGTCTCTGTTTCTCTCCCTCTCCGTCACTCTCTCTCTCTATCTCTCTCCCTCTATATCTCTCCCCTTCTCTCTCTCTCTATCTATCTCTCGCTCTCTCTGAGTTATTCAATCATCATTACACCCAGGCGCAGCAGTGTGAAACTCACGTCGTCTGGGAATTACAGAAAAATAAAATGAGAATGAGTAGAACCAGCCGGCAGCTGCGTGAAACTGATGGATGAGAAAACAAATTTTGTTGGATTTAAAAAAAATAATACTTACAGAGGAGTGACACACTCTCTCTCTCTCTCTCTCTCTCTCTCTCTCTCTTTAACCCAAAACTCCTTATGAATGCGGTGTGAAACGGAGAATAATGTGACCATTATATATATATATATATATATAGAGAGAGAGAGCTCTACAGGCCCTGGTCGAAAGTTATTCACTACATAGGGCAAAGAGTGCCTTTTGGGACGCACACTAGCAGTCCCTCAAGACAGGTCACTGGTTGGTTGATGTGATAGTTGCCTCTGGCTCTAAACTTCTGATCAAAAGTCAGATTTAGAATTGTATCTTATATTGCTGGAGGTTCGAGTTAACTTCTTAGGGAGCGGATCCCGAGGTGAAGGTTTTGGAGAGTCTGGCGTGCCCAAAGTAAAACCCGAGGAATTTCTGTCCTGGAAAAAGTGTTTTTGACACATTGCCTCATTTTGAACCCCTCCCTATTGAAAACAGACATGTATGGGAGTAAGATTGCAGTACCTATTGCTTCCACTGGATGTCAACAGTCTCTAGACAGTGTTTGATGATGTTTAGTTGCTCTGGATGGTAATAGAAGAAGAATTTCGAAGTGGTCATCGGATGTAAACACAAGAGGAAGCACGTTCACGGGCTCGCAAGCGCTGTGGTTTTTTCCTTTCCTATCGTCCAGTTTATAATCCGGTTGAAAACTTATAGTAAATATACATAAAAGTGTTCCTAAGGATACATTATCAATGATGTTTGATTGTTCTTGGACAAGTGTATAGGTATAGGTTGAACGAGTTCTCTTCACGGTTCAATGGGCGAGTGTATTTTATGAACATAATGCGCCAACCAAACTGAGATTTATGGATATAATAAATTACTTTTTCTAACAAAAGAACCATTGGATGTCTTCGTTGGACACTTGGGAAGCCCTCAGCAGAAGTTCTTCAAAAGGTAAGGGATTTGTTTTCGCTGTGAAATGTGTTTTGTGTGAACCGCGACGGTTTATGCATTTATGCTAATGGAAGATTTTGGAGGTGCTACCCTCAAACAGTCAAATGTTGTGCTTTCGCCGTAAAGCCTTTTTGAAATCTGACAGCACTGTGATATTGCCAAGAAGCCAAGAAGCAGAGCTTTTGATGACTATGCAACACTTGTATATTGTTGAATGTTTAATAATTCAACTTTTGGATTTTGAATTTGGCGCCTTGCATTTCACCGGGTAGTGTCGGGAGTGGGGAGGGGTTCAAAATGAGGCAATGTGTCAAATACACGTTTTCCTCGGGTTTTCGCCTGCTATATCCGTTCTGTTATACTCACAGACAATATTTTAACACTCTTAGAAACTTCAGAGTGTTTCCTATCCAAAAGTACTAATTATGTGCATATCCTATTTTCTGGGCCTGAGTGGGAGGCATTTTACTTTGCACCTCTAACATTTATGCATTAACATAAATTCATAACCAGCGCGAGTCACACAAAACCCATATACAGTACGAGCTAAAATAAATCACTTATCTTTCGAAGAACTTCTGCTGAGGGCATCGCAAGTGTCCAATGCAGACATCCAATGGTTCTTTTGTTAGAAAAAGTCATTTATTATATCCATAAATCTCTGTTTGGTTGGCGCGTTATGTTCAGAAAATCCACCGTTGAGTCGCCCATTGAACTGTGAAGAGAACGCGTTGAAATTATACCTATCAACTTTGTCCAAACAAATCAAACATAATTTTTAATGTATCCTTAGGTATCCTTTTATGTATATTTACTCTAATATTTCAACCGGATTATAATCTGAACAATAGGAAAGTAAAAAAACACAGAGTGCGCGAGACTGTGAACGTGCATGTCATTCTATTGAGTTCTGGGGTCCACGTCTAAATTCTTCTTCTATACGCTTCTAATTCAACCTAAGGTCATGAAACCCTGTCTAAAAACTGTTGACATCCAGTGGAAGCCATAGGTACTGCAGTCTAGGTCCTATATAACGTTGAATAGAATAGGCAGCCAGGAGAAAATGGTAATCTACAAAGAAAACTGCAAATCCGGATGGATTTACCTCGGGTATTCGCCTGCTAGATCAGTTGTGTTATACTCACAGACATTATTTTAACGGTTTTAGAAACTTCAGAGGGTTTCCTTTCCAATAGTACTAATTGTGTATATCCTAGTTTCTGGGCCTGAGTGGCAGGTATTTTACTTTGGGCACGCCAGACTCAAAACCGACACCTCGGCTGATGATGCCTAAAGAGTTAACTATTATTCACTGTGTTGTGTGTGTTTGGCTGCCTGTGTATGTGTATAAGTGTGTGTGTCTAATTGTGATGAATGACTCCTCTCCTCCCCAGCATCCCGATGGATGCTGCTGTCCCTGGACCCAAGCCCCCTCGGTCGTTAATTACCATGAATTAATGGTATTATCTGCTGCCAGTCAATAAAAAGATTGTCACCAGGGCCCACAATAAACCCAGGCTTTTATCAAACGGTGTAAAAATGTCCGACCAGATAGGCAAAAAATTAACATGGACAAACACATCAGCTCAATCCCCATCTGAAATAATCTCCTTCCACCTTGCCTAGATTAAATTACACACACACACACACACATCGATGATACGCACCCGCACTCGCACGCGCATGCACACACACGTACACACACACACACACACGTACACACACACACACACCTGTCTCCTGTTGGGTTTAAGATATGTTGTCTTCTTGACACTTCCCTGTGACACACACACACACACACAGAGAATCGGATACATACTTTGACACACGCACACATACAGACGTAAAGTACACATACACACACCCCGTAGACACACTACGTGACAGACATTCAGCTCTGAGACAGTCTTGGTCCCCATTGGATTGTCTCTTGAATTATCCTCCTCCCTCCATTTATACTGCCTGACCTTTTAAATAGAACCATAGGTCTCTACAGAGGGACACAGACAGACACACACACAGACACACACACACACACACACACACACACACACACACAGACAGACAGACAGAGACACAGAGACAGACACTGCACGGCCAAGCACGACTCCAACACCATCATTAAGTTTGCTGATGACACAACAGTGGTAGGCCTGATCACCGAAAACGATGACACAGCCTATAGGGAGGAGGTCAGAGACCTGACCATGTGGTGCAAGGACAACAACCTCTCCCTCAACGTGATCAAGACAAAGGAGATGATTGTGGACTACAGGAAAAAGAGCACGCCCCCATTCTCATCGACGAGGCTGTAGTGAAGCAGGTTGAGAACTTCAAGTTCCTTGGTGTCCACATCACCAACAAACTGACATGGTGCAAGCACACCAAGACAGTCGTGAAGAGGGCAAGACAAAACCAATTCCCCCTCATGAGACTGAAAAGATTTGGCATGGGTCCTCAGCATGGGTCCTCAGATCCTCAAAAGGTTTAACAGCTGCACCATCGAGAGCATCCTGACGGGTTGCATCACTGCCTGGTATGGCAACTGCTTGGCCTCCGACCGCAAGGCACTACAGAGGGTAGTGTGTACAGCCCAGTACATCACCGGGGCCAAGCTTCTTGCCATCCAGGACCTCTATACCAGGCGGTGTCAGAGGAAGGCCCTAAACATTGTCAAAGACTCCAGCCACCCTAGTCATAGACCGTTCTCTCTGCTATCGCACAGCAAGCGGTACTGGAGCGCCAAGTCTAGGTCCAAGAGACTCCTTAATAGCTTCTACCCCCAAGCCATAAGACTCCTGAACAGCTAATCAAATGGCTACCCAGACTATTTGCATTGCCTCCCCCCTCTGGAACGCTGCTGCTACTCTCTGTTATTATCTATCCATAGTGACTTGAATAACTCTACCTACATGTACATATTACCTCAATTACCTCGACACCGGTGCCCCCGCACATTGACTCTGTACCGGTATCCCCTGTATATAGCCCCACTATTGTTATTTACTGCTGCTCTTTAATCATGTTATTCTTGTCTCTTACTTTCTTTTTGTATTTTCTTTAAACTGCATTGTTGGTTAAAGGGCTTGTAAGTAAGCATTTCACTGTAAGGTCTACACCTGGGCGCAAGTGACAAATAACATTTTATTTGATTTGAGGCAGACACAGACAAGCAGACAGACACACACACACACAACCCACAGACAAGCAGTTCATCTCAGGACAGCCCTCTCCTCTAACTCCCCTGGCACTTCTCTATCCTCTCAGTCAATCAACTTTCTCTGTGTCATCTTCCCAGGGCGGAGACAAACCAGGAACAACAGACTCTCTCTCTCTCTCTCTCTCTCTCTCTCTCTCTCTCTCTCTCTCTCTCTCTCTCTCTCTCTCTCTCTCTCTCTCTCTCTCTCTCTCTCTCTCTCTCTCTCTCTCTCTCTCTCTCTCTCTCTCTCTCTCTCTCTCTCTCTCTCTCTCTCTCTCTCCTCCTGGCTCAGGCACTCGTTTAGCTTTTAACACCTGCAATTAATAATGAAGTGTGTGTTTGTGTGATGAATAATGAAGACAAGGAGGTAGCTGCTTAATTCTTAATCACATCCCTGACTTGGCGTCTCTCTCGTGAAGTCTTCGCAGGATGAACACTCTAAAACCACTCGACTCCGTGGTTCGAGCCGCAGCTTGTTTGATCTGCATGCACGTATTAGCTCGTAAATGATCCCTTTCAAACCTCGTTTGTATGTCTTCCACTGAAAGTTATGAATTTCCCGCGGGGAATAATGTGTATTAATTAGTCCTCTGATGAAGGCTCATGCCACCATGTTGACAGTGTGCGGCAGCGCTCCAGCTCATTTCCCTATTTTGACTGAGTCAATGGAGGAGTTACGTAGTGAAGGAAAGTATAAAATATGCAAATGAAGTGGAAACATAACTGGGAACATTTCTTTGAAGTAGCATCCGTTCATTTTGATTTGTTTGCTCGGCAAGCGCACAACGCAAACGAAAAGCCTCCAGCAAATGACAAGGGGTAGAATATCAAAAGTGTGGGGATCTGAGTTTCTGTTGTGCGCGTGCGTGTGCATGTGTGCTTGTGTGTGAGTGCGGTCGGTATTCGTCGTTTCGTTATCCTCTTTGTCTCAGTATGTGTGTTATGTTAAACATCCTTGACTAGACCTTGATTTGAACATACACTTACTGTTGCAGACTTCACTGTCTATATCACAGGTATCAGTCATGAAGGTCATAAAACGGTTGAAAATGTAAGTGTTTGTGTAATATTTAATCATAATAGTCCTCTTTTATATGGCTACCCCTGACGACATCCATACTGATCAGGAGCAGTCACCTCAACCAAAGGAAGACGGGGTGCTGGGGCAGGGGCTCCCCACCCACCCGGTGGAATGTTGGGGACGACAACTGTGTGTGTGTGTGTGTGTGTGTGAGGGGACGGGGAACACGGAGGTGGGAGACGGGGAGGTGGGAGACGGGGAGATACAGACTTATTGAGGGAGAACAATGAAGAAGATTAGAGTATTGATTTAGTGGTGGCAAAATTCTCAATCAGAGTTTGGAGTCAGTTTGAGTAGCAACCGGCAGATCAAGTGTTTGTGGGAGAGAGGGAGGGGGGCGGAGAGCTAGATGGAGGGAGGGGGACGGAGAGCTAGATGGAGGGAGGGGGACGGAGAGCTAGATGGAGGGAGGGGGCGGAGAGCTAGATGGAGGGAGGGGGACGGAGAGCTAGATGGAGGGAGGGACGGAGAGCTAGATGGAGGAGGAGGGGACGGAGAGCTAGATGGAGGGAGGGGGACGGAGAGCTAGATGGAGGGAGGGGGACGGAGAGCTAGATGGAGGGAGGGACGGAGAGCTAGATGGAGGGAGGGGGACGGAGAGCTAGATGGAGGGAGGGGGAGGCGGAGAGCTAGATGGAGGGAGGGGGCGGAGAGCTAGATGGAGGGAGGGGACGGAGAGCTAGATGGAGGGAGGGGACGGAGAGCTAGATGGAGGGAGGGGGACGGAGAGCTAGATGGAGGGAGGGGGACGGAGAGCTAGATGGGAGGGAGGGGACGGAGAGCTAGATGGAGGGAGGGGGACGGAGAGCTAGATGGAGGGAGGGGGGCGGAGAGCTAGATGGAGGGAGGGGGCGGAGAGCTAGATGGAGGGAGGGGGACGGAGAGCTAGATGGAGGGAGGGGCGGAGAGCTAGATGGAGGGAGGGAGGGAGAGCTAGATGGAGGGAGGGGGAGGGAGAGCTAGATGGAGGGAGGGGGACGGAGAGCTAGATGGAGGGAGGGGGACGGAGAGCTAGATGGAGATAAATAGAGATAAAGACAGAATAGGGAGATGAAGTGAAGGGAGAGATCAGGAGAGGAGAAAGATGAGAAAAGAGTGTTTAATGCTGTCAGATATGATGTACAGGGTTTGAACGTGGGTCTGTGTTAACCTGCTGAGCTAAAGCCCCGGTCTCGGGAAATGTTATCACACAAACACTGTTCATTGAACCACTTCTTTTACACAGACACCTCTCTGACCTCTGACCTCTCCTCTCTTTCCTTTGAGCACACACACACACAGACATACACTCTCGTCAAGGAAGGAAGGCAACAAGAAACAGAAGACTAAACTACGCAATTAGAAAAAAGTGTTCCAAAAGGATTCTTCGGCTGTCCCCTTAGGATAACCTATTTTTGTTCCAGGGAGAACCCTTTTTGGCTCCAGGTAGAACCCTTTTGGGTTCCATGTAGAACCCTCTGTGGAAAGGACCCCCAAAAGGTTCTACTTGGAACCAAAAAGGGTTCTTCAAAGGGTTTTCCTTTTGGGACAGCCGGATAACCCTTTTAAGTTCTAGATTGCACCTTTTTTCTAACAGTGTATACTAAACTAATGCACAGTATTTATCTTCTGTGACTTATCTGTAATTGTACCAATCCATACCCATTAATTGAACTCCAATTGGCGTGACTGGAATGATTAACGTTTGTTCCTCGTTTGAATCTCACGAGCATGGGGATTTTTATTTTTTTATCTAACCTTTATTTATCCAAGGAAGTCACGCTGAGACCACGGTCTCTTTTGCAAATGAGTCCTGCATAAACACATCAATAAACAACAATTACACTATTTTATCACTGTACATATCTATATACACATCAATTACATGAAAAAGCTAAACGCAATCATATGAAACAAACACATTCTTCAGTAAAAAGGCCATCTAACATCCGCCTGGAATGCCCTAGAGGCACCAACTCCAACTTTAAAGAGTTTTGGAGATCACTCCACATGAGAGGCGCAAAAAAACTAAAAGCAGATTTACCTAACTCAGTGGAGATTGAAGGGATAACCAGTGTAAGCCATCCCTGAGTCTCGGTCTGGTAACTTATACGTCTGACGCTTAACAATGAGGTCAGGTATGGCGGAGGTTTATGCAAGAGTGGTATATATAAAAAAAAATAGCGCATTGCATCAATCTACGAGACTTCAAAGAGGGCTGGCCTATTTTCTGATACAAAATCCCGTAATAAACCGAGTCCATTGGCTTCAATACAGTGGCAGCTGCATTCATGTATAGACGATATCGCCATAGTCAATAAAAGGAATGAATGTTGACTTAATGATTTGTTTTATAAGAAATACTCATATGAAACATATTGTGCTGTTTATCACAGACTATTTTGTGTCAAAGTTTAACTAGGACTCTCTCCTCCTCACCAGTGTCATGATCAAAGATATGATCAAGAGCCTCACATGCAATATATCGTTTGGTCATTGTGCTGCCACAGAATGATTTGTGAGCAAGGCCTCAAAAAAGCTTTGTATACCAGAGCTGCGAGAAAAGTTCTATATATTATTGAAACAACGTTTGTGAGCGACTTTATGTGAGAATGCCAACATGTGTTGTTCCCGTGGGGGAAAGATTATATTGTGGAAAGGTTCCCGTGGGGGTTGCCATGAAAGCCTAGAAGGGGAGTGAGGTGTGCGTGTGTGTGTTCAAACACATATGCAGGTGGGGGTCTGGGAGAGGAATTGTGTCCATCTGTTGAATGGGCATGTCCCTGAACTCAATTTTATACACAAATTGTAGTCTCACCCATTCATTTCTAATGACCGGTCATTTTTGTGCGGGAACACCACACATGTACACAAGTTAACTTGTTAGGGAGTGGCAGCTGAGGGGTCGGTTTTGGAGAGCCTGGCGTGCCCAAAGTAAAATGCCTCCCATTCAGGCCCAGAAAATAGGATATGCAGATATGTGGTACCATTGGATAGGAAACACTCTGGACTTTCCAAAACTGTTAACCATTTGTCTGTGAGTAAAACAGAACGCATATAGCAGGCGAAACCCCGAGGAATTTCTGTCCTGGAAAAAGTGATTTTGACACATTGCTCATTTGGGCACCCTCCTCATGAAAATGACCATATAAGGGCATATGAATGCAGTACCCATCACTTCCTTTAGATGTCAACAGTCTCGAGACAGTGTATTTTTTTCATTTTGGATGAATAAGACCAGAGAAGAAGAGCAAACAAGGAAGTCACTCTTTCATGTAAACAGAATGGAACGCGCGCTCCCGAGAAGTCACGCAGTGTCTTTTTTACCGTCTTTATTGATCAGTTTATATTCCGGTTGATTTAGAATAGTAAATATACGTAAAAGTGTTCCTAAGGATACATTTAAAACTATGTTTGATTGTTCTTGGACAAGTTTATAGGTATAAGATGAACGAGTTCGCGTCACGTTTCAATGGAGTAGTGGAAGCTGTCGTTTCTGATTATAACGCGCAAACCAAATGGAGGATTTATGGATAAAATACATTACTTTTTCTAACAAAAGAACCATGGATTGTCTTCGTTGGACACTTAGGATGACCTCAGCAGAAGTTCTTCAACAGGTAATTGATTTGTTTTCGCTGTGAAATGTGATATGTGTGTGCCATGATGGCTAATCGATTCATGGCTATGGGAAAAATATGTGAGGTGCTACTCTCAAACAATCAAATGTGCTGCTTTCGCCGTAAAGCCTTTTTGAAATCTGACAACGCTGTGATATTGCCAAGAAACAGAGCTTTTGATGAGTATGGAACACTTTGGTGGATGTTTAATAATTCAACTTTTGGATTTTGAATTTGGCGCCTTACATTTTACCTGGTAGTGTTGGGAGCAGCCCGCTAGCGCCCCAGTGATCCCTGAGAAGTTAAATAAAACACCAAAAATGTAATGAAAATCATCTAAATGTATTCTGTGTGTTCAGATGCCCTGTGTGGACACAGTCATGGAACCTTATGACAATCAGATTAAATGAACTACATTTTTCAGAGAGAAAACTTGTAAATCGGTCCAATTGGACAGGAACACATCAGCAGGGTTAAGTGTTTTTTACTTTTTTACTGTACTTTACTATTTATATTTTTGACAACTTTTACTTTTACTTCATTACGTTTCTAAAGAAAATAATGTACTTTTTACTCCATACTGTCTGAGTCCGTACAGCCAGATGGGTTCTCAGTTCATCGTGCTGACAGGAATAAATATCTTTCCGGGAAGAAGAAGGGCGGGGGTGTATGTTTCATGATTAACGTATCATAGTGTGATTGTGATAACATTCAGACGACCAAGAATACCTCACAATCAAATGCCGACTGTATTATCTCCCAAGATAATTCTCTTCGGTTACAGTCACAGCCATATATATATCCCCCCTCAAGCTGATACCACGAAGGCCCTCAAAGATCTTCACTGGACTTTATGCAAACTGGAAACGACATATCCTGAGGCCACATTTATTGTAGCTGTGGATTTTAACAAAGCAAATTTGAGAAAAAGACGCTAAAACACTCGACCACTGCTACTCCAACTTCCAGGATGCCTACAAGGCCTTCCCCCACCCTCCTTTCGGCAAATCTGACCACGACTCCATTTTGCTCCTCCCTTCGTATAGGCAGAAACTCAAACAGGAAGTACCCATGCTAAGGACTATTCAAGACTGGTCTGACCAATCGGAATCCACGCTTCAAGATTGTTTTGATCACGCGGACTGGGATATGTTCCAGGTAGCCTCCGAGAACAACATTGACGAATATACTGATATGGTGACTGAGTTTATCAGGAAGTGTGTAGGAGATGTTGTACCCACTGTGCCTATTAAAACCTACCCAAACCAGAAACCGTCGCGCAAAACTGAAAGCATGAATCACCACATTTATCCAAGGGAAGGTGACTGGGAATATGGCAGAATACAAACAGTGTAGTTATTCCCTCCGCAAGGCAATCAAACAGACAAAACATCAGTATAGAGACAAAGTGGAGTCACAATTCAACGGTTCAAACACAAGACGTATGTGGCACGGTCTACAGACAATCACAGATTACAAAAGGAAAACCAGTCGCAGACACCGACGTCTTGCTTCCGGACAAGCTAAACACCTTCTTCACACGCTTTGAGGATAACACAGTGCCACCGATGCGGCCTGCGTGAGTAAGACATTTAAGTGTGTTAGCCCTCGCAAGGCTGCCGGCCCAGACGGCATCCCCAGCCGCATCCTCAGAGCATGCGCAGACCAGCTGGCTAGTGTGTTTACGGACATATTCAATCGCTCCCTATCCCAGTCTGCTGTCCCCACATGCTTCAAGATGGCCACCATTGCTCCTGTACCAAAGAATGCAAGTTAACTGAACTAAATGACTATCACCCCGTAGCACTCACTTCTGTCACCATGAAGTGCTTTGAGAACCTAGTCAAGGATCACCTCTACCTTACCTGTCACCCAAGACCCACTTCAATTTGCTTACCGTCCCAACAGATCCACAGATGACGCAATCGCCATTGCACTGCACACTACCCTATCCCATCTGGACAAGAGGAATACCTATGTAAGAATGCTGTTCATAGCTCAGCAATCAACACCATAGCACCCTCAAAGCTCATCATTAACTACTTAGGGAGTGGTTAATTACTACTTAGGGAGTGGTGGGGCGCTAGCCACTCCTGACACAACCCGGTGAAATGCAAGGCGTCAAATTCAAAATCCAAAAGTTGAATTATTAAACATTCATCAATATACAAGTGTTGCATAGTCATCAAAAGCTCTGCTTCTTGGCAATATCACAGCGTTGTCAGATTTCAAAAAGGCTTTACGGCGAAAGCACAACATTTGATTGTTTGAGGGTAGCACCTCCAATATTTTTCCAATAGCATAAATTCATAAACCATCGCGGTTCACACAAAACACATTTCACAGCGAAAACAAATCCCTTACCTTTTGAAGAACTTCTGCTGAGGGCTTCCCAAGTGTCCAACGAAGACATCCAATGGTTCTTTTGTTAGAAAAAGTCCATATCCATAAATCTCCGTTTGGTTGGCGCATTATGTTCATAAAATACAGCGTCCACTCGCCCATTGAACCGTGAAGAGAACTCGTTCAACCTATACCTTTACACTTGTCCAAGAACAATCAAACATCATTGATAATGTATCCTTAGGAACACTTTTATGTATATTTACTATACGTTTTCAACCGGATTATAAACTGGACGATAGGAAAGGAAAAAAACCACAGCTCGCGCGAGCCCGTGAACGCGCTTCCTCTTGTGTTTACATCCGATGACCACTTCGAAATTCTTCTTCTATTACCATCCAGAGCAACTAAACATCATCAAACACTGTCTAGAGACTGTTGACATCCAGTGGAAGCAATAGGTACTGCAATTTTACTCCCATACATGTCTGTTTTCAATAGGGAGGGGTTCAAAATGAGGCAATGTGTCAAAAACACTTTTTCCAGGACAGAAATTCCTCGGGTTTTCGCCTGCTATATCCGTTCTGTTATACTCACAGACATTATTTTAACACTTTTAGAGACGTCAGAGTGTTTCCTATCCAATAGTACTAATTATGTGCATATCCTATTTTCTGAGCCTGAGTAGGAGGCATTTTACTTTGGGCACGCCAGACTCTCCAAAACCGTCACCTCGGGAGCCGCTCCCTAAGAAGTTAAGCTCAAGGCCATGTGTCAGAATCTGATTTGATTCGACATTTACCATGACAGCCTAAAGTACTCATTACATTTTGAATTCTTAGCAGGACAAAAAAATTGCTCAGTTCCCGCACTTATAAAGACAACGCATGGTCATCCCTACTGCCTCTGATCTGACGAACTCACTAAGCACAAACACATCTTTTGTAAATTATGTCTGAGTGTTGGAATGTGCCCCTGGCTATCCGTAAATGTTTTAAACAAGAATATGATGTTGTCTGCTTTGCTTAATATAATGACTTTGAAATCATTTATACTCATTCAGGTTAAAGTCAAGACACATATTCTTAAAATGGTCTAGGCCTGGCTAAGCATATTTCCAGTAAAATCCCCTACAAAATACAAATTCGGATGCCACATTTTTTTAAAATACTCAGCAATAGTACCAATGGCATCCCCCAGTTCGGGTAAATCCCTGCAACAGATAAATATGTGTTTTGGCTTATGGCCACATCTATAACCAAAAGCTAATTGAACCAGATTTTTCTTGTTTGGAAGAATATCATTATGTCTATGTACAGCAGCTGACCTCCATTGACTAGCTCATTAGGACATATTGACCGGTGTCAGAGAAATCAAACAGGATGGGGAGAGATAGAGGTTGTGTCAAAGAGCAGTAGGCCAGATTTGAACCGATGCCGAAACCGCAGACTTGATTGACATAGGTCAATACCGATGGACCAGGCAACAATCACTAACCTTTAAAAACATCTATATAATGATATGACGTGCCTAATAATACATTCTACTCACAGCGATGTGGTGAAGGATTGCTTTTCTCACTAAAGGAAAATGTATTTTACCAAGCAGATTACATTGATGTCAATCATAATAAGCCTACTGGAAGAAATATATAAATATAGAGAATATTGCCTGCATTGCCGTCCAATCAATGGAAATGTAGTCATGTGACAGTAAAAAAAGCAGGAAATCGGACATTCTGATGTCTGTTGCCGGCACAGACAAAAACACACGCAC